>CM077526.1:5515712-5983887 GCA_039654895.1 Mongoloraphidia duomilia | reverse complement strand
TATTAACATAGGTAAAAAAAAATATAAATGAATTCTAGATGTTATAATATGAAAAAAATGTAAATATTTTTTTTCTCTAAAATGTATAGTTTTCGAGAAAAAAAATATTTTACTAAAAAAAATAAAAATTGTACGTAAATCAAGGTAACCATGATTTTTGCTATATTAAGCTAGCCATCAATAGATCACTAAACAAAAAAGAGGGCCATGCTTTTTTCAAAGAATAAAAATTAAATTGTGTTTTAAAGACCACCAACAGCTAAGGTTATTTGGGCCTAGTCAAAGAATAAAAAAAAGAGTGTTTATTTTTTGCAAATATTTACTAGGTGGGAAGTATAGGACTGGTCATCAGTCGAATTTTTTACTATGCGATAAGTACTCACAAATTTTGTGGGCTCTTGATACTTGGGGGTCCAGGGCTAAAGCCCTATTAGTGTCTTTGTAGATCTGCCCTGAGAGAGTATACCTTAAAATTTAAATATGTACTTCATTCGCATGCGTCAAATGCCTTTAGCATCGCGTTTCGGGCAGATCCGGGATACTTCGGTTAGTTGTATGTCAACTGATTCAGTTGCAATCAAGACCTATGGACAAAATAGTAGTGATGGGCGATTACGAGATATTTTAGTCGATTGTTTCGATTGTTCAAACATCTCGATGGCTCTCGATGGTTTTCACTTGGACTCGATTGTTGTTGTTTCATAGTTCACCGAGACCAAGTTGCATAGTACTGAATCATACAAACGATGTACACTGTCGAGAGCCACATAATATATAATCGTTCATCACTCAACAACTGTGGTTGAGTCGATGGATAGTCGATTGTGCGGTAATCGAGTGCTCTGAGACCGACTGAACAGTGTGAACAGTGAATCAACGATGAACGAGTAGCGTGAACGTCAGACTTTAATCGACTATAGCATATAACCTTGAATCGCGATTATATGTATTCTCATTCGCTGGCAAATAATCGACTTGAACAATCGAACATTTCGATTATAAAATCAAACTCCGAGTCGATTGTGGACTCGATTGTTATTATGAACGATTGCAATTGTTTCGATTGTAAAAACATCTTACAATCGCCCATCACTAACAAATAGATACTGATTACAGTTTGAGCATCCCGTTTCACATTCCACAGTAAGTGTTCTTAGGCTTTGTTATACATGCCTGAGTTATGCCTTGCATATTTTATGAACTATGTTGTTCCCTGCGGTTATACATTATTAATATGTTGCTTTTGTGTTATTACTTTGAGTTTACCCTATATTATTTAATTAATTGAATCTGCTTAAAATTTGACTGAATTAGCGGTATTCGTCGCGGTAAATTGCGCCCGAGTCTTACCTATTAATTATGGCACGTGACTTTGCTCATTCATGCGCTATCTTGCGACTAAAATTGGAATTGATCAAAACCAATAAGCTTTTCCATAGACATAGAGATACCATAGACATATAGAGATACCAAGACATAGAGATACCATAAAGATTTAGAGATACCATAGACATGTAGAGATACCATAGACATAGAGATATCATAGACATCGAGATACCATAGACATAGAAATACCATATACATATAGAGATACCATAGACATCGAGATACCATAGACATAGAAATACTATAGACATAGAAATACTATAGACATATAGATACCATAGACATAGATATACCATAGACGTATAAATACCATAGACATAGAGTTACCATAGACATGGAGGAATGGACAATCATAATATTAAAAATAAAAATATATATGAGCACTGTGGTTGAAATAAAAACAAAATAAAATATAGTTACTTCTTACCACAACAGTTTTATTGATGGATGTACATTTCGAAAGCTAAGCTTTCATCTTCAGCGAACACTACATGAATAAAATAATACAAAACGGGTATTTATATACTAATATTACAGGTAATAAAATAAATAACAAATAGAACATAACTATAGACTTAAAGTATCACAGGAGGATAGAACGATCCGACAGTCCAAACCAACGGAGACATTGACCTGAAACAAATTGACCTAGAACACAGAAGAACAAAACGAATTATCTAGAACATTACTTATGGTCTAAAAGATCAAATAAAGCAGAATAAGGTATAGGGCCATTATCCGAATTCAAAAGCTTGGTACCATCGCACTTAGCAATGTATATGCTTTCAAAGCTATCTAAATGATGGGTCGTACTTACCGCCTTTACCAAACTTACATTATTTATGCTTATGTCATGGTTAGTATCTAAAATATGGTTCGCGACGCTTGATTTGTCCGGTCTATTAAATTTGATATGTGAAAAATGCTCTTTCCACCTAGTAGTAATTTGGCGTCGGGTTTGTCCTATATAAAATTTGTCACATGTACCGCAATTAATTTTGTAAATACCTGATTTTTCAATAAAACTGTTGTGGTAAGAAGTAACTATATTTTATTTTGTAATCATAATATTATATAGTGTTAAGAATACTCAATGCGTGTTTTTTTTTTAATAATTAACCACACCGGAAGATGGCAACTCGTTGCTGAAACGCGTAGTGATAAATCACAAGAAGTCACAAGACGAAAATAATACAAGGTATTTCTAATACCTACTTCATAATATACAGATTGTATCAAATTAAACCTGTGCATAGGGCATTCTGTGTGTAAGACAGAGATTGATACATAAAGCAATAAGAAAGAATGAGATAAATGATCGCTAATAAGATGTTACGTGGTTTCTGTAAATTAAACTGATAAAAGATTTACATTTTTACAGCATAGAAGGAGCGAAAAAACAAAGATGACGCTATTAGGTTGTATAAATATTATTTATTTACAGTAACCATGTAACATCCTAAGCGATCATTTATCTCATTCTTACTTATTGCTTTATGTATCGATCTCTGTCTTACACACAGAATGCCCTATGCACAGGTTTAATTTGAGACAATCTGTATGTAAGAATTGGCTGGGCTATAACAGAAACGGAAATATTAATTTAACGGAACGATTCAGTTGTAGGTTTGCTGATTGATCGAGCTTTAATAAAAAATATGCGGGAACGCTTGTAGTCCGAGAGCTAGTGACAATTTTTAGTGTATTTGCCATAATATGGCACATACACTATTGGCGTCAGTCGGATGGCGGGACCTAGGGGTCGGACCAAAATTTCTCGACGTTTCATAGCCTCCTGAACACTTTGGCACCATTTTTAAAAATGTTTATATATATATGTATGTATATATATATTTATATATATATATATATATATATATATATTTATATATATATATGTGTGTGTGTACACGATAACTCTCGACAGACTTAATCGATTGAAACGAAATTTGGTACAGACATTGGAACCCATCACCGCAAGAAGCCTATTTAAAATGGGCCCGATCGGACCATTTTCAGGGTTGTATTTAGGGGTTCTAAAAAGTTTTTGGGCCCAAAAATACCGAAAAATTTGTCAGAATCGTTTCAAAATTGAAATTTAACTCTTTAGTAAAGATTAAAATGTGCTGCTAAAATTTTAATAAAATCGGCCCGACAGGACCGGACTTTCAAATTTTATGAAAACACTAGTTTGTTGATACGGATTTACTTATGGAAGGGTGTATTTAATTGGGTGTACTGATAAAATCCATATCTAATATTGAAATTTAGAAAAATTTAATTATTTTAAGGGATGTATTAAGGGGTTAAATTTTTTATTTTGTCAAAAAACAAACTTAAGTTCACATAATAATGCCACAATGCCTGTATTAGCAAATACACTATATTGTCGGCAGGGTTTGGCACTGCGACCCGAGTTTTTTTGGTGTTATAAGTGCCCTGAGTAAGGGATTTTGCTAGATAGCGGTATGGGAGAGATGCAGACCGCCCCCAACATGTAACAAAAAAAAATGGTCACAATTATTATTGCTTCAAGGCTGAAATTGTTTGTATAGCTTGTCGGTGACCCAATAATGCCATTATAATTTTTGCAGATCGATTTGCAGAACAAAATGTCGGTATTAATCCCCTCTCTTGCTCGCCTAGGTGTTTATATCGTTCTGCAAGGGAGTTAATACCGACATTTTGTTCTGCAAATTGAAATATATGCTTAAAACAGTCGTCGTAACAACATGTTAAAATTTGAACCTTGAACTAATAATATAAATTTCGTCGGTTACATGACACGTTTAGGGTGATCTGCCACCCCTTTAATACCGACCTGCAAATATTATAATGGCATTATTGGGTCACCGACAAGCTATACAAACAATTTCAGCCTTGAAGCAATAATAATTGGGACAATTTTTTTTGTTTCATGTTGGGGGCGGTCTGTATCCTTCCCATACCGCTATCTAACAAAATCCCTTACTCAGGGCACTTTAATATGCCTCTCTCAACATCTTCACAAAAATAAGGCCTTGAATAAAATAACACTAAAAAATGCTCACTAGCTCTCGGTCTATTGTCTGAACGCCAACTATGCAGTTCTTTCAGTCAATAAGAATCTGTTTTATTTAAAAAAGGATGAACTATACGGTTATTAAACGTAGAGCGTTTTTTTATTTTTTTATTGATTAAAGCAACTCGTAATAGAGATGCAGTTCGAAAATTGTTCACTGAAGAAATTCTCCATGTTGGAGTAGAAATGTTTTCAGATTTTCTCATTTATTAATTTTTTTAGTCTTTTTTTCATTTATTCTACAACTTTCCGCGTTCTGTTTTATGAAAAGCAGAAGTTCCAAAACTTGAAATTGTTGTCAAATTTGGAACACAAGAAAAATATGCTTTGACCAGCAATTAGCCAGTGCGGGTTTAAAAGTTTAATAATTAAAAACCATATAAGCGACACGATAGAACACAACATAAATGACAGGGACACAAAGAGGGACAAAACGTAGGGAAGTTAGGATAGGGGGCATGGATTAGCCTCGGGCCATGCTCAGAGAATGTTTTGTAATAGATATTTTTACTTCCCACCTCTACTATGGTAGGGAAGTAATGGATTCAGTCCGAAAACAATATTTCGAGATTTTAACAGATTTTCACGTTTTGAGACCCTAGCAATCGTTTAAGACAATTTTCTGACTGATGTCTGTATGTGTGTGTGTGTGTGTGTATGTGTGTATGTGTGTGTGTGTGTATGTGTGTGTGTATGTGGTCAATTTTTCGCCTTCGATATCTTAAGAACGGAACAACATACGGGCATGCCGATTATTCTATTGTGTTTATCAGCCTTTAACTTAGATCTGATTAGATTTTGAGTCAAATCGGTTCAGTGGATCCTGAGATATTCAAAAAAACGTCCTCAATGTCACGTATTAACATAGGTAAAAAAAAATATAAATGAATTCTAGATGTTATAATATGAAAAAAATATAAATATTTTTTTTCTCTAAAATGTATAGTTTTCGAGAAAAAAAATATTTTACTAAAAAAAAATAAAAATTGTACGTAAACCAAGGTAACCATGATTTTTGCTATATTAAGTTAGCCATCAGTAGATCACCAAACAAAAAAGAAGGCCATGCTTTTTTCAAAGAATAAAAATTAAATTGTGTTTTAAAGACCACCAACAGCTAAGGTTATTTGAGCCTAGTCAAAGATTAATAAAAAAAAGTGTTTATTTTTTGCAAATATTTACTAGGTGGGAAGTATAGGACTGGTCATCAGTCGAATTTTTTTAACAATAAAATTGCTTGTGTTGGATAGCCGCATTGAATTTTACTACCTTTTTTTGACGTAGTTAGATAGCCCATCAATAGGTCTATAACCACGATGTGACAATTTTATACTAGAACATTTCGCTTGAAGAGTTTAAATAGGTACCTAATTTCACAAAAAAAAAAACTCGGGTCGCAGTGCCAAAACCCTGCCGACAATATAGTGTATTTGCTAATACAAGCCTTGTGGCTTTAATACGTGAACTTAAGTTTGTTTTTGGAAAAAATAAAAAATTCAACCCCTTAATACATCCCTTAAAATAATATTTTTTTCTTAATTTCAATATTATTATCATTGCAGCCTCTGTACCAAATTAAATACACCCTTCAGTAAGTAAATCACTATCCGCAAAACTAGTGTTTTCATAAAATTTGTAAGTCCGGTCCTATCGGGCCGATTTTATTAAAATTTTAGCAGCATATTTTGATCTTTACTAAAAGGTTAAATTTCAATTTTGAAACAATTCTGAAATTTTTTTCGGTATTTTCGGGCCCAAAAACTTTTTTCAACCCCTAAAAACTACCCTTAAAATAGTCCGATTGGGCCCATTTTAAATAGGTTCCGTGCGGTGATGGATTCCAACATGTGTACCAAATTTCGTTGAAATCAATTAAGTCTTTCGAATGAATGAATGAATTGTAAATTATAGACGCCCGACAACTGAGGTCATTAGCGTCTAATAAGTCTTTCGAGAGTTATGCCGCGAACACATATATATATATATACCGTGTGAGTTTTTTCAAAACGTACATAGGCTGTTTCACAATTTGAAATCGTGGTATAGATATTGTTAGAAACTATGGAAACGAAAGTTTTTATTTACAATTTATTATTATTGAGTTGTGATGATACATTTTATAAGTTCAGAGATTTATTTAATATTTTTCTATAAAAAATCTACACCGTGGAAGAAAAGGTTCTTATTTACAATTTGTATTCTGAGGTAAATAGTTGTCGGCAAGTCTCTGCGTTATTTAGTGTGCAGTTTCCAGGCAGACCAGATAGATACCAACAATGTCTATACCACGATTTTAAATTGTGAAACAGTCTATGTACGCTTTGAAAAAACTCGCACGGTATATATATAAATAAATATATATATATATACATATATACCGTGCGAGTTTTTTCAAAGCGTACATAGACTGTTTCACAATTTAAAATTGTGGTATAGACATTGTTGGTATCTATCTGGTCTGCCTGCAAAACTGCACACTAAATAACGCAGAGACTTGCCGACAACTATTTCCACCAGAACACAAATTGTACATTAGAACCTTTTCTTCCACTGTGTACATTTTTTATAGCAAAAATTATAAATAAATCTCTGAACTTATAAAATTTATTATCACAACTCAATAATAATAAATATTGTAAATAAAAACATTCGTTTCCATAGTTTCTAACAATATCTGTACCACGATTTATACCACGATTCAAATTGTGAAACAGCCTATGTACGTTTTGAAAAAACTCGCACGGTATATAAACATTTCTAAAAATGGTGCCAAAGTGTTCAGGAGGCTATGAAACGTCGAGAAATTTTGGTCCGACCCCTAGGTCCCGCCATCCGACCGACGCCAATAGTGTATGTGCCATATGGCAAATACACTAAAAAATGGATTTTCGAAAAACGGCAATTTTTAAAGGGTAAACTTTTTTATACTCACTTTTAGAAACCCAATGCAAAAAAATCATGAAAATCCATCCGCACTATAACTGGGCTCCGAAAGAGTTTAATTGAACTCCACTACAGCTAAATTTAATTTTTCATGTAGATAGGGGTAGGTTCTATCGCCTTATAGTATATTTGCACATTCTAATTGGTATCTAATTTATTAATTTTTAACCAAAGAATCGAGTAATTTTGAATTGCAAAAAGAGGTTTCAATATAAGTTTGTTGATAAATTATAAACCCATTTAAGGTGTTAAATAATTACTGATATTTTGGACACGATGAAAACCTGCAATAACTGTTTAGTTTTTTAAGCACCATAAATGCGACTCAAAAATCGTAGCTTGAAGTGATTAAAATAAAAGTTTTATAGTATCGCTGTTTCAACATTTTTACGCTACGTTAAGAATGTTCATAAATAGTTAATATTCCCATCTACGAGGGAGTTAGTTTGAATATTGTCTTTATTATGTAATATTGTAATATACATATTATTTTATTTTTGAAGCTTCATACGTACAGGGTGGTGACCTTTCACAATTTTCTGCTTCTCTAATTTTTTAAACAAAAAACCCATATAAATAATTTAGAGCACAAAATTCTGCATTTAAATCAATAGATAGATCAATTTATTTGCATAGCCAAAAATATGGATACAAAAAGTCAAGTCAAGAAACACAATATAAAGTAAACAAATTTATGTTTGCATGCTTTGTAACGCCAGAAATTAGACATCAAAACGTCGAGAAAGTACAGACAAAGGTCCCGTTACTCTTTTATATATATTTATTAATAAGATTTAAAAAAAAAATTATTTTTTGATACGCAAAAATTTTAAAACACTAAAAAGAGCAAAATAAATATAAGTAAAAAAACTTTTTAAAAACAAGCCTAAATAAATTTGTTAATTTTTTACCCCTCCTTAACTCCTTATTTTTATTATTGTACGGAACCCTCGGTGCGCGAGTCTGACTCGCACTTGGCCGGTTTTTTCAACATGAATACAAATTTTATTTTCAAATAATAAATCGCCTTGTTTTGATTCGATGCATAGGTAGTTGCAATGGAACAATTATAATAGACAAAAGATAGAGTTTGTATAAAGTTTTCCTACTAACAAAATAACAAATGAAAATCCATTGTGTATTTTATTCATAGAGAAATCATAGATAGAGGAGGGAATCTGCACCCAACAAAGTGTCGGTGCAAAAGATAGAGATGGAGAATAAACGCGTTCTTCTATCTTTTTCTATCACAATTAATACACAACCATGATTACAGATCTGTAAATTAACAATACTTACCATACATTTTTAAATTCAGAAATGCGTCAGCAGACAAGGAAAAGAGAACCTATTAGTTTTCTATCTCTCTTTTCAAACCTGACACTGTCACTTGCAGTTGTGCTTATGAGTCCCCCAGGGCCGTAGCTAGAGCTGAATTGAAGATATAGGGCACTCATGAAAGTTTAAAGTAGGGCTGAGGCAAAAGACTACAATTTATTAATTGGATTGCCCACCTCATCTGGTGATATCAAATTACAAAAGCAAATAAACGGTGAATGACAATTTAATCAAAAAAAATACAGAACTTGCCATGTTATCAAATTTCCGAAGAACTTCATTTAGATCCAACGAATTTAATCTTGTTTTTTCCAAATGTCAGATATAGATCAAGTCTGTCATTCTGTCGTGACAGTCTTTGCGGCTTATTTATAATTCCTTAAAGTAGGGCACTGGATGTTTTAAGGTAGGGCATTGCCCCTTAATGCCCCCCCCCCTAGCTACGGCCCTGGACTCTCCCCTACTCTATCTATGATATCTCTATGATTTTATTACCCGTTGTTTATATAAGTTGGAAATTGGAGCGTGCTATGAATTTGTTATTCTTTTATTAATATTATCTTGTTCAGCTACAATAATAGATCGTTGATTGTTAAATAAGTTATACATTTTAGATAGTCAACGTTTTCTGTTCATTTTATAATAGTAATTAGTATACAGTTTAATAATTATTTAATTGCACAGTTTGTTCTTAATTATTGAACCGTATTCAAACAACGCTTAATGATCTAAACTGTATCTACGTTGTTTGTGGAAGTAAAACGGCAATTTATTTGCCAAGTAAGATTGTTACCGACGCGCTTTGTAATTTTATTTTAAGCTGATTCCAGACTTTTCTCGTATCGCCGTATCGTCTATCCGATGGTGATATGATTACGTCGAACCAATTGTTTTCAACCAATATCCATATCTCGTATCCATACCCCATATTCATATCTTTGTTTTAAGTTTCCCACCTTGCAGATTCCTATCTTTATTTCCACGGACCACGTTGTCTCCTGAGGAAAATGCAGCGACCTAGGAATGGGGCACATTTTTAGCAAAGCAGTGGTACCATGCAGTACGGAGCTGGGATTCTAGATGGTAGCGTAGATCATAGCAGGGCTTGCATAAATTAATGCGTTGTTATATATGCGAGCGTACACAACGAAGCAGTGAGTGTAGCAAATATAAGCGCTGTTACAAGAGCTGCTAGATTCAAGAATGTATCTCACAATTCTTTCAGCGCGCTGACTACTACAATCAACGTGTGACAACTGTCAAATGGCCGTTACAAGTTTCGCAATGGATGTGACTAGTTTAATAAGTGAAATTTTGCCAGATTTTATGTAATTTGTTTTGAGTTTTTTCTAAGACGTATTTAAAAGTTCCATACGTAAATATTCAAAAAACCGGTTTGGGTAAAATTTTAATTCTTGGTATAAATGATGAAATTCGCCATGTTTAGATCGTTTTCTATTAATAGGGTGGCCATGATAGCTCCTACCCAAATTTTTATTTAAAATATACCACTTTGTAGCAGAAGAACACAAATATTCGTCTTCGCTATCTGACATTTCAAACGCGACTTAAGCTTGTATCAATGCTAGTATCAAAGCTTCGTTGTGCAAACCTATAAGCGCTTATAATTTCAGTCACCATCTACCATACATGCTGCCATCTAGAATCCCAGCTGCGTACTGCACGTACCTTTAGACGGAGTCATGCTACCTTGTCGGATCCAAGCCATGTTGTCAAAGCTGGTGCAGAATCGCCATTACGCTTTCACATCGAATGTATATCCGCATTACGTAGGTATTATTTCTTCGATAACCGGAAAATGTTCATACAAGATGTCGGACATTTCAGTGTTCAGAGTTGCGATAAAATGCGCCGACTATATTATCTGTTTTACAGTAACTTTAATAAAGCATTTTCTGCGAGTTGGGAGTTACGGTTACAGAATATACAGCTGTCAGTTGTGATTATTAACGGTGTTCAAGTAAGTTTCGCGTTGAGAGTTTATTATAATTACTGCTGCATTATTTGCAACATTGCATTGCCATTAAGAGATGATGTTCATACTTATATGTAGGTTGGTTCTGCTTTATAATTCAGTACCGTTTCTAGGTGCATTAATTCTGATTCAGTTCCGAACTTTTGTATCACGTTTAGTTTGGAAGCTAGGTTCGTTTAAAGGTTTTTGAAGTAAAATTTCTTAAGGTACGTGTAGTACGCAGCTGGGATTCTAGATGGTAGCATGTATGGTAGATGGTGGCTGAAATTATAAGCGCTTATAGGTTTGCACAACGAAGCTTTGATACTAGCATTGATACAAGCTTAAATCGCGTTTGAAATGTCAGATAGCGAAGACGAATATTTGTGTTCTTCTGCTACAAAGTGGTATATTTTAAATTCAAATTTGGGTAGGAGCTGTCATGTCCACCCTATTAATAGAAAACGATCTAAACATGGTGAATTTCATCATTTATAGCAAGAATTAAGATTTTACCCAAACTGGTTTTTTGAATATTTACGTATGGAACTTTTAAATACGTCTTAGAAAAAACTCAAAACAAATTAAATAAAAACTGGCAAAATTTCACTTATTAAACTAGTCACATCCATTGCGAAACTTGTAACGGCCATTTGACAGTTGTCACACGTTGATTGTAGTAATCAGCGCGCTGAAAGAATGGTGAGATACATTCTTGTATCTAGCAGCTCTTGTAACAGCGCTTATATCTGCTACACTCACTGCTTCGTTGTGTACGCTCGCATATATAACAATGCATTAATTTAAGCAATTGCCCTGCTATGATCTACGCTACCATCTAGAATCACAGTCCATACTGCACGTACCTTTAGGCGGCACGCCCTCGACGATTTGAAAGGTAAAGGTGCCTATCCACGAAAAAAGCATTTGCAGCAAACATTTGCGTAGTCACAGTCCATGAAATGGCGCCGTTCGTAGTCGATTTTATATCACTGTCAAATTTCTTAACCACCAGAAGTTTGTGTGCACCGATTTTGAAACAAAATAAAATAATCCGCTCGTAAGATGCATTTCGTGTCAAACAATTGATTACTTACAAATACAGCACATAAAGCTGCTGAAGCTTTCAACGTTGTTCTATTCTTTCCGATGCTGCAATGTTTCTCGCCTTCTTATTTTTCCCGTTTGTTTGTTTTTTAACAAATAAACCTGCTTAGATAATATATTGTCTGTAAAGTTTATCGTAAAACTCAAACAATATTACTATTGGAAGAAATGTACTATACTTGGGGAAATTGGAATTATGGGAAGCTATAACGTAAATCTCTAGTTTAGTAAGAGATAGCTTCAATGAACACCTTTTTTGAAGTGAAAACTTCCTTAGGCGCGTTAGGCACCTTTGCCTTGGTACTGAAAAAATGTGAAGCGTTCGCAACTCCTTCTGTAAGAATTCGCAACATAGTTATATCATAAAAACGACCGTCTACACACTTCCACCCATAGCGCAGTCGGTTACGTCTTTGCGTTCTAGAATTTTTGGCGTTTTTTTTTCTAAATTCTACATGATATTTATTTATAAATTTTTTTATTTTTGTTATATTCTTTCTTTGACAATAATTATCTATAATTTTTTTGAAACCAAGGTGGAATTAATTAAAAATACAATTTTAGTATTTTAGTAATAAATTATTTTTAGTTCATAAATGCGCTATAAGTAGGTACCTAATAGATGACACCAAAAATTAGAAAATCTGAAGTTTTCACTTCTGTCGTGTGGTCATAAGCACACACCCATTTTTTTTTGATAATAGGTAAAAGTATCAATAGATATTGTAAATTATAGACGCTCGACAAGTGAATGTAAATATCTATAAAAAGTTTTTGCAATCCTACCCTTTTCCGGCTTCTTTTAAATTTTTTTCAAAATTTTAGATCTATTACTTTCGGAGATAAGGATGTCGAACATACAATTTGGGTACATTTTTATTAAATAACCTATAAAAAATTCATCAAAAAAATTCAAAACAGATATTTTTAGTTTCAATTATTTGCGAGAAAATTACTTACAGTATCTTATTTAGTTAACAATTAGATTAACAATCAATATTGTTATTACTTCCTATACTGTACAAATTCACTATTTTAGTGAAATTAACATAAGGACATCAGACGATATTAATCGACATAACATGCCCTTATTAATTATTGTAGAAAGGCTACATAAGAAAAATTTAAATGCACCGCCGGGAATCGAACCCGGAACACCCAATATCGCGTCGGGCAAGTTTTCCAGTTACTCCACGGTGCCCATGGCATACACTTAATCTTTTCTTATATATAGCACAAATACACCGCAAGTCCACAAACTGCGAGAGCTAATATTATTTTTATTTTTATAACAACACTACAATGAATGTTGCTTTTCTCAAAATAGGCCGGATATGCCTAGTAATAATTTCAATTATTTGCGAGAAAATTACTTACAGTATCTTATTTAGTTAACAATTAGATTAACAATCAATATTGTTATTACTTCCTATACTGTACAAATTCTCTATTGGGTGTTCCGGGTTCGATTCCCGGCGGTGCATTTAAATTTTTCTTATGTAGCCTTTCTACAATAATTAATAAGGGCATGTTATGTCGATTAATATCGTCTGATGTCCTTATGTTAATTTCACTAAAATAGTGAATTTGTACAGTATAGGAAGTAATAACAATATTGATTGTTAATCTAATTGTTAACTAGATATTTTTAGTGTTTTTAAAGTCGACCCTTTTCAGCGATATGCCACATGCTGAATTTTTTTTTTCGAATTTTCTCTTTCTTAGCCGCAGAAGACGCAACATTTTATTTTTGGCAAAACTATTCGTGGGATACCTGCGCATCGGAATACTCTAGCTATATAATATGTAATTTCAAGTTTTCAAGGTCAAGCGTTAGGAGCTAGAGGCCTGTGAAAAACAAATAAACGGACGGACAGACAACGGAGACTCACTACAAGGGTTCCGTTTTTTTTTAAATTTTGGTACGGAACCCAAAAATATCTGAACGAGCCTATATATTGTCATTTCTTGAACTGAAATAAACAAAACACAATTTCAGAACACTTTAATATTCCGGAAGTATTAATCTTTGGAAACTACACTTGCGGTTAACTACATCTATATATATAAAACAGTTCCGTTACTGACTGACTGATTGACTGACAGACAACGCCTAGGTCAAACCGCTGAAGATATAAACTTGAAATTTGGACAGTAGGTTCCTATTGTGACGTAAGCACCCACTAAGAAAGGATTTTTCGAAATTCAACCCCTAAAGGGGTTAAATAGGGGATAGAAGTTGGTATGGAAATTCGTCATTTTTGAAGTTAGAAGCATGAAATTTTGCACATGAGTGTCTTATATAACGTAGGTGAGCACTAAGAATTTTTTTTTGAAAATTCATCCCCTAAGGGGGTTAAAAAGGGGATGAAAGTTTGTATGGAAGTTCGTCATTTTTGAAGTTAGAAGCATGAAATTTTACACAGGAATTCCTTATATAACGTAGGTGAGCAATAAGAAAGAATTTTTAAAAATTCATTCCCTAAGGGGGTTAAATAGGGGATGAAAGTTTGTATGGAAGTTAGTCATTTTTAAAGCGAGTGAGTAATGTATTAATAAAATTTGCGCGTGTAAACACCACAAGCCCGGCATCGCTTCGCAGGAGGAGAATTTCTCGCGGGGGGACAATAAAACATAAATCGAAATATACGTGGGCGAAGCCACGGGTAACGGCTAGTAAATATATATTTTGATTATGCTATGAAAACTTCAATAATATATGCTAATGATTATATATTATATTCAACAACGCAAATTAGTTTCCTAATTATCTTATAATAATATTATTCTATAATACACAAAGTATTTATGTCAAAAACGTCTGTACTCCTGTGGAGCGGAGCCACGGGTAGCCGCTAGTAATATATAAATTTCGTGATTACATGGTTCACCGTTGGAGAATTTTTTTGTGACAGGCAGATACGAGTATATTTTCTATTTTGTAGTTGGAGGGCAGTGTAGCCTAGTGGATAGCGTACCAGCCTCTAGACTAGACTGTCGTGGGTTCGAATCCCACCTGCGCTCATGGATGTTTTGTGACGTTATTTAGTTTTAAGTTAGTTGTTATTTAATGTAATTTAAGACGCTAATGACCTAAGTTGTCGACGCGTCTATAATCTACAATAAATAAAATAAAATATTTTGTAGTTAAGATTAAACAAAATAGAAATTAAAATTTAATACATTCATCATGATTTCTAATTTTAAACGATTTTCGGATCAATCTGTATTTAATAAGGTCGATTTATATTATCCGGTCAGACACGGCGCGGAAACGTAGCGTTTTCGGTTGACAAACATTTTTACATGCATTTCAAATACGAATATTTATACTTAGCGGATCCCGTCCGTTCAGACACGTATCTTAATACTCGTATTTGAAATGCCTGTAAAAATGTTTGTCTTGCCGGAAACGCTACGTTCCCGCACCGTGTCTGACCGAATAATATAAATCGAGCTTTATTTGTATTATCTGCACACAAACATTGAATTCAGTTAAGCTCGATTTATATTATCCGGTCAGACACGGCGCGGCAACGTAGCGTTTCCGGCAAGACAAACATTTTTACATGCATTTCAAATGCGAGTTTTTATATTTAGCGGATCCCGTCCGTTCAGACACGTATCAATACTCGTATTTGAAATGCATGTAAAAATATTTGTTTTGCCGGAAACGCTACGTTCCCGCACCATGTCTGACCGGATAATATAAATCGAGCTTAAGGCTGAGGCTACATTGGCGCCGTTTCCGACCAGATCAGATCCGTATTGTCGGATGTGAAGAAACACCAGTAACCTTATTGAAGTGGTTACAGTTATCACTTCAGACCGCGCCAGAAGATCTCTGATTGCAACAGACACGTTCCGACGGTCGGACGATATCAAACATGTTTGATATTTTCGTCAAACTACGGCCGTACATTTGAAAGTTTTCAACTCGGTTTTCAACAAACAGTGTTGTGTATCCTAAATTTATGCTAGTTATTATTACAATTCTATTTAAAGACGTGTTTGAATATCAATTGTGAATATGGACAAATCACTTTTAATAATTGATCTAACACCTGAAAATCCTCCTATTTGGGACTAAAGGGATAAAAGATACCACAACAGGGACATGAAAGGTCTTTTGTGGAAAGATATTGGCAAGAAAATGAATATTTCAGGTATGATTTAAAAGTATAATTTATTTAATCTATGAAGTAGTCCATAAAATTAAAATAAATTGGCTCTGATCGGTTTCAACGCATTGTTGAAGTTTGTTCTTCGGAATTCTTCAAATTAAGGTATTCGAATATTCATTTAAACTTCTATTCGAATAGTTAAAATTAATAAAAACTGAAAAAGGTCCAAAATTTCGCTGTTTTTTGGATTTTTGACAAAGATTCGGAACTCTGCCGAGATCGAAAATAGTCACGGCCCTCACTAGTTTCTCAACAATAAAATTTAGATCAAACAGTGCTGGACAGTCATAACAAATAGCATAACTATTGTTAAATGATTGAAAAAAAAAATACATTATATTTCTGGAAAAATTGTTATCTCTATCGCTAATCTAAAATCTTAAATCTACGTTCAGGTCTTCTCTAATTTGTTTCACATCATTTTACTTTTAAACCCGTCGGATATTATCCACTCCCTATGTAACCACTTAGTCTGAAGTGTCTGATTTGGTCTTGTCTGGTCTGGTTTGATCGGATCTGGTCTGATACGGTTCTAGTGTAGCCTCAGACTTATTCGTAAGCGTTGCATATTTTCTTCTAATTTAATAAAAGAAGGGACAAAACAGTTGAGCAACATTGTATTTTAATTTCGACGAAAATACACAACGTTTCCCGACAAAATTAATTTGAGATCCCATAAACAACGTTTGGATTGTAGCAGTCTTTTGTTAATTGTAGCTAAGTGCATGCGCTAATTAAATAATTTTCTCATTTATATTAAGAGACCGTGTCGCTCTGTTGGTTCGGATTTTCACAATCAAGTAGTTTCATTCAGTTTATTGGAAAGCATTTTGTTTTAAATCCCAAAACACAGGACGCATGCTTTGATTGCGAGAAAATTAATACTGTTTTCTTTAAAAACGAAATCGCACTTTTTAGTGTTTCGTACCAAAATAAAAACGGAAAACTTATGGCCTCACTCCGGTGTCTGTCTGTCCGTCCATCCATCCGTCCGTATGTCTGTCTTATTTATTTATTTATTGTGGATTATTAATTACATTAAATAACAAATCACTTAAATCTCCATGACATCACAAAACATCCATAAGCGGAGGGGGGATTCGAACCCACGACAGTGTGATCCAAAGGTCGCTACGCTAACCGTTACACCACACTGTCCTCGTCTGTCTGTCACAAGCTCCTAGAGCCAAACGGTACAAAAGCTAGAGACTCGAAATTTGGCATAGTAAGAGCTTGGCATGGCCCAATGCTGTGATTTAGATATGGATAATTCCCCCCAGGGGGACATTGAAATGGACGGTTGCTATCTCAAATTGCATTCCAATGTTCTTTGGGAATTAGCGCTCTCAGGGACCCGAGCTCGTACCAATCGGTTTGTGTATGCCGGCTGGCGGATTCTAATACACAAATGGATTATTTGTTGTGTTGAAGACGCTAATGATCTGAGTTGTCGACGCGTCTATAATCCACAATTAAAAAAAAAGGATAAATAATTCGGATAAATGGGGGATCAAACAGGTTATGATAAAATGAAAAAAATTCAACCCCATCAAGTGGACTGTCTAATGAAAGCTAGTGACCGATAGAAAATAGTAATATTAAAAAAAATATTTTGTTAAAATTGCTTAAGAAAAAAAATTAAAAACCGTGAAAATCGCTTGTCCCATATCATTTATTTCTAAAGTATTAATCGGAAATATCTGAAATAAATTTAGCAACTGTATCATAATGTCAATATTGATACAAAGTATAGACAATATTGTAAAGTTTAATATATTGCGAAGAAATTAAAGATATTTGACGCAATGTGCATATCTTAGTGATGGGCGGTTACGAGATATTTTTACAATCTAAACAATTGCAATCGTTCATAATAGCAATCGAGTCCACAATCGACTCGGAGTTTGATTTTACAATCGAAATATTCGATTGTTCAAGTCGAATATTTGCCACGTAGGTTATACTCGCAGCAATAACAGCGAATGAGAATACATACAATCGCGATTCAAGGTTATATACTAGTCGACTGACGTTCACGCAACTCGTTGATTGTTCACTGTTCACACCGTTCAGTCGGTACTCTGTGATCTCTTTACTGTTGACTTCGTATTTACAGGATTACTGCACAATCAACGTCGACTCGACCACAGTTGTTGAGTGATGAACGATTATATATTATATTATGTGACTCTTGACCAAAGACGTATATTTTTACGTCTTTGCTCTTGAAAGTATACGAGATTCAGTACTATGCGACTCGGTCTCGGTAAACTATGAATTAACAACAACAATCGAGGTCTAATGGATTTTACTCCGAACGTTTCGCCCAAAGCTCCGTTGGGCACCTTTAGCGGCGATTGACAATACGATTCGATCTTCTTGCCGGTCGACCGACAAGAAGATCGAATCGTATTTCCAATCGCCGCTGAAGATGCCCAACGGAGCTTTGGGCGAAACGTTCGGAGTAAAATCCGTTAGACCACGACTACCTAGCCCGGAAACATTTTTTACAAAGATTTATACCGGCCGTGAAAGCTTGAAACTCCAACAACAATCAAGTCTAAGTGACAACCATTGAGAGTCATTGAGATGTTTGAACAATCGAGACTATCGACTAAAACATCTCGTATCGCGCATCACTAGCATATCTTACAAGAAATTCAAAAATGTGTGCGCGTGACGTCACAATACACTTAACTTCTTCTTGTCCAAACATCACAAATTATCGCAAAATTGCTACTCCCTTCCACCCTTCATTGGTAACGTTATAATTGAATATGGTCCTTAAGTGACTTTTCTTTTGAGCCGCAGATAAAGAGTATTTTGTGGATTAGTTACTAACTGTAAGATACTTTCACCGAACACCGTATCTTTAGAATGGTCTCTGATATCGCGTATAATTAAATTTCACTTTACACGGCGCTTTAATGGCTGAATAATTCACAATTCATAATATTATATAATATACCTATAATAACAAAAGGTGTTAGTTAACAATATAAATTACGTTCTATGTATGCATTACGTAATATCTCACCACTAAAGCTTTTAAAGCTTACTGTGTTTACTCACACACGTGTGTAGACAGTGTATATTGTATATTCTAAACTAAAATATTCTTGTACAGGGTGTCCGCGCAACATACTAAATTATGTAAACTTTATGTTAGGGAGAAGGACTCAATAAAACTTATAGAATTTCTAAATAACAATATATGAGTTAGGTAATTGTGGACAACAATATAATAATTATTAATTAATTCAACAATGAATTTTTAATCCACAAGGCATCCACTAGGTAGTGAATAGTATTTCTTAACATATCAGTCAGCATGTTATGCCATCATGATTGTTAAACGTCAAACGATTGTTATAAGATATATAAGGAAAAAATCAGAAGCCACTGTCGGGACTTGAACCCGAAATTCCTAGTTTCCAGCTGGTTGAGTTGCCACTTACTCACACAGTGCCCCGAAATATGAGAAGGAACAGATTTCACTTTGTGTGTGTGAGTAAGTGGCAACTCAACCAGCTGGAAACTGGGAATTTCGGGTTCAAGTCCCGACAGTGGCTTCTGATTTTTTCCTTATATATCTTATAACAATCGTTTAACGTTTAACAATCATGATGGCATAATATGCTGACTGATATGTTAAGAAATACTATTCACTACCTAGTGGATGCCTTGTGGATTAAAAATTCATTGTTGAATTAATTATTAATTATTTTATAGAATTTCTAATTAGTTTATGTCGAACGTTTCGTTTGCATTTGAGACTTCTTCAGCAACTTAAACTTAGATATCCTATTATTCATTTGGTTTAACAACTATAAACATTCTTTTAGTTTTGGTTCAATTTTTCCAATATATTGAATAATAACCGGTGTTTTTATTATTGTATTAGGTTTTCTACGGTTTTTGTAATTTAAAACAATTTATTATAAAATCAATTTTCACAGCAGCCATTTTATTAAAATGGCTGCTGTGAAAACAGCCTGGGCAGTAGCTAGTTTTTTAACACGCTTATATTAGTTCCACCTGTATGTATGTATGTAACGGATTCTTTGAACGCGATTTTCACCCATACCAAAACTTCAGATTGAATTGAAACTTTGCACACTTATCAAGGACCGATGACAATACAATAAGTTTTTAAGTCCTGGAGATCTTGGATCTCCAGGACTAAAAAAAAAGCAAAAAACTTCAGATTGAACTGAAACTTTGTACACTTATCAAGGACCGATGACAATACAATAATTCAATAAGTTTGTCCCATTATCCTGACCAGGATCTCCAGGACTAAAAAGCAAAAATAAATTATAATTTAAAAAAACTGAATAACACGCTTTAATGGTAAACTGAACTAAAAACTAAAAAATAATTTTTATTGTAAAAAAGCGTGGGTTGCTTTGTATCATATTTTCATACTTTATAACAACTGATATCGAGCACCCCACGCTTTTTTACAATAAAAATTATTTTTTACTTTTTAGTTAAGTTTACCATTAAAGCGTGTTTTTTGGTTTTTTTAAATTATAATTTATTTCTCTCTTTCTTTTTTGTCCCTGGCTTTTAGCCTTCGGTCAGTAGGTATTCGAACTTACGAACTTGGAAATTGATATTAAACTAGTATTTCGGTAATTTTTTTTTGAGTTGTATACGTGGAGTAATTTTAGATTTATTTTTTATTTATTGTAAATTATAGACGCGTCGACAACTTAGGTAATTAGCGTCTTGTTTACATCAAATAACAACTCACTGAAAACTAAATGACATCAAAAAACATCCATGAGCGGAGGCGGGACTCGAACCCACGACAGTGTGATCCAAAGAACGCTACGCTAACCGTTACACCACTCTGTCTTTGAGTAATTTTAGATGTAAATTATCACCTTGTAATGTGATTGTAACTACATTACATTATCATCACTGCTTCCACAACCGTGTCTGGGTTATTAATTAATGTTTATATATAATTGAATAAATTGTGCTGCATTATTTAAAATACAGTCTGACAGAACGCAGAAAGGATTTTGTAATTATTGTTTAGGTTCTGATTACTGACTGTTTACAGAGTGTTTATGAAAATTTTTATTGGAAGAGCAGCCAATTACATAATTGCTTCCTGCAAATATCGAAAAAAAAAAAACAGAATGGACAAAGTTATACAGTTTTGCCGGCGAAGGCCGAACTGTATATGAGCGCTGCTGCGTAAAAACAGTGCTGATATGTTGTTTCTAAAAAGTTTTATGAACTGACATTTACAGAATAAATATTGCATAATCATGTTATTTGAGACTTATTTTTCGTTGCCGCATGTATTTCATTATATACAATATAATTATTACTTATTTGTCATATTTGAGTTTTGAATATTTTGTATTTTTTAATTATTTTTTATCTATACGTATAATTAGGCCTTGGCCTGTTTGTAGGATATTAATTAAATAAATATATAAACCGTCAGATGAATTCACTCTACTTTAGTGTATATAGAGAAGTTTTATTTCAAAAAACGCGTAAACAAAATACAAATCACTTTATTTTTTATTTATTGTAGATGAAGGGAATGTGGAAAAAACAAGTTATGTCCTTCTGACAAATGGCTGAATAAATTAAATTTAAAGTTAATTACATTCCTTGTTCTCTTCCCATCCAATAATTTTTAGTTTTAAAATACACGGTGGTCTACATATTTCTTTTACCCCACAATTTACCCAGTGCTGAATATCGTTACGGTCTGTCAGATGGCACTAACAGCTCAAAAATCAAAAAAATGTGACATACCCTGTTCTTTCCCCATTCCTTTCAGATTATAGACGCGTCGACAACTTAGGTCATTAGCGTCTTAAATTATATTAAATAACAACTAACTTAAAACTAAATAACATCACAAAACATCCATGACATTGTTTGTCTGTTAGTCCGCCAGATTTACAAATTAAAAAAAAAAAAATGAGCGTAGGTGGGATTCGAACCCACGACAGTCTATAGTCTAGAGGTTGGTACCAAGTACGCTATCCAATAAGCTACACTGCCCTCACAAATCACTATTGTAGTGTTTTTATACGCCAGTGTTTTGTTGTCAAAAATAAATGTCTTTATTATCGAGTCAGTATTTGGGTGGTAAACATGATTATTTTTATCTTCTCAAATTTACACATAAAAAAACGATAAAAGATATACTAGATAGCTGCCAGAGTGATTTTATTTCATAGAATTTTTAAACTAAAAAAGCGAGAAAAATAAAGCTGCTTTCTTCTGCAAAATTTTATTTATAGGGTAATAAGTATAAAATTTTACAATTTGGTACATTGTTGATGTTGACCTTACAGGATGGCCAAGAAAATTAAACAATCACTTATAGACAGAGAGCTAGTGACAATTTTTTGGTGTTATTTATTCAAGACCTTATTTTTGTGAAGATGTTGAGGGAGGCATATTAAAGTGCCCTGAGTAGAGGAATTTTGCTAGATAGCGGTATGGGAGGGATGCAGATCGCCCCCAAGATGTAAGAAAAAAAATGGTCACAATTATTATTGCTTCAAGACTGAAATTGTTTGTATAGCTTGTCGATGACCCAATAATGCCATTATAATATTTTCAGATCGATTGGTCAGTATAAAAGGGATGGCAGATCACCCTAAACGTGTCATATACCCGACGAAATTTTTATTATTAGTTCAAGGTTCAAATTTTAATATATTGTTACAGCGACTGTTTTAAGCATTTATTTCAAGTTTCAGAACAAAATGTCGGTATTAACCCCCTCTCTTAGAGGGAAACTTGTTCGCCTAGGTATTTATATCGCTCTGCAGGGGGGTTAATACCGACATTTTGTTCTGCAAATTGAAATATGTGCTTAAAACAGTCGCCGTAACAACATATTAAAATTTGAACCTTGAACTAATAATATTCTGTGGAAGAGTTTTTAATTCATACATTTTAATTGTATATATTTAGACTTGCAACTATTGTACTAACTGTACCAAATGTTGTTAAATATATATCTATCTATCTATCTATCTATCTATCTATAAATTTCGTTGGGTACATGATTGGTCCGGAGTCGATATCATTATTAGTGTATTTGCCATATGGCACATACACTATTGGCGTCGGTCGGATGGTGGGACCTAGGGGTCGGACCAAAATTTCTCGACGTTTCATAGCCTCCTGAACACTTTGGCACCATTTTTAAAAATGTTTATATATATATGTATGTATATATATATATATATATATATATATATTTATATATTTATATATTTATATATATATGTGTGTACACGATAACTCTCGACAGACTTAATCGATTGAAACGAAATTTGGTACACACATTGGAACCCATCACCGCAAGAAGCCTATTTAAAATGGGCCCGATCGGACCATTTTCAGGGTTGTATTTAGGGGTTCCAAAAAGTTTTTGGGCCCAAAAATACCGAAAAATTTGTCAGAATCGTTTCAAAATTGAAATTTAACTCTTTAGTAAAGATTAAAATGTGCTGCTAAAATTTTAATAAAATCGGCCCGACAGGACCGGACTTTCAAATTTTATGAAAACACTAGTTTGTTGATACGGATTTACTTAGATATGGAAGGGTGTATTTAATTGGGTGTATTGATGAAATCCATGTCTAATATTGAAATTTAGAAAAATTTAATTATTTTAAGGGCTGTATTAAGGGGTTAAATTTTTTATTTTGTCAAAAAACAAACTTAAGTTTACATAATAATGCCACAATGCCTGTATTAGCAAATACACTATATTGTCGGCAGGGTTTTGGCACTGCGACCCGAGTTTTTTTGTTCTTGAGATATGCGATCCGAAAAACAATTCACCAACGTACGAACGAACGTACGTACGTGCACAAACGCACACGCACACACACACACACACACACACACACACAGAGAGAGAAAGAGAGAGAGAGAGAGAGAGAGAGAGAGAGAGAAATTTCTCTAAAAGAGTAGATTCGAACTCTAGGGACCTCGAAACCTGCAGATATATTCAAATTTTTCAATCGCAAAATTGGACTCATTACAACAACTTCCAATGGGAAGTTAATAATATCTATTGTCTACATGATTTGTTTTTCGTTGCTATGGTTACACCGTATTTAACGCATAAACTGTCCGAACTCGCAGTTCAGAATTTACACTTAAAAAAAAATTCGACTGATGACCAGTCCTATACTTCCCACCTAGTAAATATTTGCAAAAAAAAAATAAATACTCTTTTTTTTTTTATTCTTTGACCAGGCCCAAATAACCTTAGCTGTTGGTGGTCTTTAAAACACAATTTAATTTTTATTCTTTGAAAAAAGCATGGCCCTCTTTTTTGTTTGGTGATCTACTGATGGCTAGCTTAATATAGCAAAAATCATGGTTACCTTGATTTACGTACAATTTTTATTTTTTTTAGTAAAATATTTTTTTTCTCGAAAACTATACATTTTAGAGAAAAAAAATATTTACATTTTTTTCATATTATAACATCTAGAATTCATTTATATTTTTTTTTACCTATGTTAATACGTGACATTGAGAACGTTTTTTTGAATATCTCAGGATCCACTGAACCGATTTGACTCAAAATCTAATCAGATCTAAGTTAAAGGCTGATAAACACAATAGAACAATTGGCATGTCCGTATGTTGTTCCGTTCTTAAGATATCGGAGGCGAAAAATTGACCACATACACACACACACACATACAGACATCAGTCAGAAAATGATCTTAAACGATTGCTAGGGTCTCAAAACGTGAAGATCTGTTAAAATCTCGAAATATTTTTTTCGGACTAAATCCATTACTTCCCTACCATAGTAGAGGTGGGAAGTAAAAACATTCTAGCCACCTATAAGATAGATCATTATACTTTAAAGTTTGCCGAGCCAAAAACGTACACAAATCCATAAAAATGAGTACCTACCGTATCGCCAGTCGTAAACTCGGTTTGGGAAGTACTATTAAATAGTACATTGTCGTCGGATCGCTTTTAATACGTGATTGCAGTTTGCAAGTCATAATCATGTCTATATAACAATGGTCGCTATATAGGCGGTTCAAAAGTAACTTGCTTCTTTTACCTACTTTACTTTCTGTCATAGTCCATTCTGAAATAGTCAGGAGTAATAAATCGTTTTGAAAATTCAAGTCTTCATGGTTTCCGGGCTTGTAGGCCGTGGTCCGGTGGTATTTCTACCTGACGTTTCGTCTACAACTGCGGTAGACATTCTCAAAGGCGATGTGGCAGCGGTCGACCTGTGATCCGCCAAGGAGGACACTTCGACCGCTGCCACATCGCCTTTGAGAATGTCTACCGCAGTTGTAGACGAAACGTTAGGTAGAAATACCACCGGACTACGGCCTACAAGCCCGGAAACCATGAAGACTTGGAACAATGCCGGCCGTGAAAGCTTTCACACCTACATTTTGAAAATTTTTATTGATTCTTTCAAATCAGGAATCAATTATGTAATTGGCTGCAATGCTCTTCCAATAAAAAATTTCAATTGCAAAACAGCCGTATAAATATATTTCATTTAAATCATTTTGGTTTGAAGTTTTTGACAGATTCCTGTCGTATCATAGAGTAGGTACCTAGCTTTAAAGCTACATAATAAACGTTTGCCGTTTTACAAATAATTATTCAATCGTGACTTAATTTTGTGTGCTCATTTGAGACGTAGGTAGAGTGCCCGCGGTGAGAGATGAAGCCAGGCACGTCATCAATATGAACGCCTGCTTGCCCGCAGACAGTGCCGTGTACACAAAACTGCACATTGGGTTTTATGACGTTAGGTACAATTTTATCAAACTGCTATTGGATCTCCATAACTGCCTATAGCAAGCTAGAAGGCGGGCGCAATGCATACACGTTACTATGACGCGGTGGCTTCATCTTTCGCCGCGCGAGGTCTAGTATTGACCTAACGATTTTGAAATTTTTTTTAATGAATTTAGTTTATGCGTTTATTTTAGAATTGACGGACGGAACCCTCGGCGTACGAAGTACGTTTAATCTTGTACCGTTTTTAAAGTCGATTAAAAGAGAATATCAGTGGGCGACCCTTATGTCCTTTATTAAGCTATGTGCGGTTAATGTGTGCGCGATACACATAAGTATATATAGGTCCAGATTCTCTGTGCATATTTCACTTGGAGGTTTGTATCTTGACTCTTTGAGGCTGTGTAAATCTTTGAGGTTACGATGCGCATTGAACCGTTTTAAGGTCTCAACCGGAACGACATAACCCGTAGCTATATACTGTTGTAAAATGTCAACTTTGATTCAGATACATTTTTAGAGTGTTGGGTCTCCAAGTCACTATATGAATATTATGAAGTATTAGAAATACCTTGTATTATGTCCGTCTTGTAACTTCTTGTGAATTTTCACTACGCGTTTTTAACAACACACAAACACCCAATACTCAGTAATCGTCTACACAAATACACACACATGCATTTCCATTCTACCTACCTACTATATAAATCATAAAACCTCAAAATTTAAATCAGTACTTCACAAACCACGACATAATACACAGTGATTAGCATCATAATATTATATAGTGTTACGAATACTCAATGTGTGTTTTAAAAAAAATAATTAACCACACCTGAAGATGGCAACTCGTTGCTGAAACGCGTAGTGTAAATTCACAAGAAGTCACAAAGACGGACATAATACAAGGTATTTCTAATACTTCATAATATTGATTCAGATGTTTATGTGACAATATTTTGTTTTTAAATCGTGAAATGTGAGGCCATAGTCAAATATGCTAAAACACACAGTAGTTAAATTCATTAATTAAATTTTGAATGGAAAAAGAAGAATACATTTTCTTGTTATTTAATGAATTTGACATCTATGTGCTGCATATGATGCAGAGAAAGAGCTGAGCACAAGAAATTATCACCTCGGAAACATTTGCAATAATGGCGTCAATTGTGTACTAAACTTGGTTAACGCTGGCCAAACTGAATCCTGTGTTTGGCTAGCGTTGACCAAGCTTGGTACATGATTGACGCAATTATAAGTGTTTGATATCAATATTCAATTTTCTTATTATTTTTTAAATTTTTTATAAAACCTTGTCGAAAGTCATTTCGTGCAAATATGCCTTAAACAGGCGTGAACTGGCTATATTTTTTCAGGAACTCTAACATTGGTAGGCACTCGAGGGAGAGATTGAGTAATTTGTTGGGATTGGGAAATGGGAGAGACCGCGGGATGCTCTAGCGCCTAGCGCCCCTGGCTAATTTGCGCCTGGCATTAAAACTGTTTCGCCTTATCCAGCCTTGACTTACTACAATGAGGCGAGAAGTATTTTTAAGGCACACTGTAATCTACACGGATTACCTTCTTATCTTCAACTTTCCAGCCTTGATATTTTGTGATATTATATATTCTTGAAGGTCAATATAATATCCGACGACATCGCGTCGTCAAGGACAACATTGCCAACTTTGATGAGTGTGCAATATGTGTAACTTCCTGTTAGGTTGGCATTCGCTGCATCGTTCGTCTGGGCGAGTTAGCTTTATCTGAATTTCAATTACTGACCCAGATTCGCTCTTCCAAGTCTGGTCTTTGGATATTCTTCAACGCGCGCCGCAATGTTAGCCTATCTTTGCGACGGCCATTGTGTTGCACAGATCGTAGGTCGTGAAACAGGTAGCTCTTCCACTGGAGACGTGCTGCTACTTCGTATTATACAGGTGTTCCGTTTTTAACTGACTTCAAAAAAGGACGAGGTTCTCGAGTCGACTGAATTTTTGATGTGAAACATCTTATGTCGGGCTGTGAACAGCCGCGTGAGGGGAAATATGCAACGAAATTTATGATCCGCTCCTTCGCTGCTGTTCTCCCCACCACTGCGGCTCTCTCTCTCTCTCTCTCTCTCTCTCTCTCTCTCTCTCGGCTTCCGCGCGCTCGGGCACGGGAAGACAACGGCGTTTGTTACAGTGCAGTATATAGGATTACGTCAGCATAACAGTTAGTTGCTGCTTTTGAAAAAATATATACTACTACATAGAGAATACCACCGAGTTCAATAACGTTTTCTTTGATGTTTCACATCTGTCGGGGGTCCCGAGATCCACACCCTTTTTTTTGTATCTATGTCACCTCGCATATCTTCTGAATTTGTGAATCGATTCTGATGATTATTTTTTTATTTAATAGGGCGTACCTTTGGGGTGATCCCACATACATTTTTCATATATCGATTCGACAGTTTTTTTTTAAGTTTAGTAATCAGATATATCAAGAAAGAAGGCGGTTAATAACGTATAAACTACGTATTGCAAAGTCATGAGGGATGCAAGTATAGAGGACGTCCATTTATATTCTCTAATAATACTGTCTAAAAACCAAGAAACAAATTTTTTGAAAATACTGTTTTGTACCTATGTAAACAAGTCTCTATGGCAACGGGCATTCGACATGCACATTGACGTCACACACTGTTTTTGATTTATAGAAATTTAATTCATATTTCAATAAATTATTGCATTTCAACGAATCATTCAATGTTTCTCAGATTTTAAAGTTGTGTTCAAATTGACGTATATTTTCGTGCTATGCGAAATAATTACTGATTTCGTGAGTGAACGTGTGTTAAACTGTGCTGTGCTGCCTTCAAATTAATGATAGCCGTCCACTGTTATTAAGATGTATTAAAGTACGAAAGTTAGTAGTAACGCTCACGTCTTAGTTAATCAACGACGAATCGCTTTATTTTACTTATAAAGTAATTAGTCAGTAATTTCTACATCTTGTTGACGTAATTCGGTAAACGATTAACGAGGGGACAAGTTTTGGAAACAATTATTATTAAATTGTAGACGATGTTGTCTCAACTTCAAGCTGCCTTCGCGGTGTTATGTAATAGTTACCTATAACTAAATTCATTGTATGTGTCGACTGCACGCTCTAAAATTGTGTTTTAAAGACCACCAACAGCTAAGGTTATTTGGGCCTAGCACCAATTCATATTTTCAATTCTTTTCAATTCATTATTTTTTTTTAATAATAAATTGACAATCCAATTGACACTTTTACCAGCTCTCGGGCTAGAACTCGGGAACTGGGGACTTGTAATAGAGGAATCATAGCAACCCCTCTGTTGGAGATGTATCTTATCTTTCCTTAGATCGCATTTTAACATGACTACGGCCTCCTGCAGTATCGGATCATTCTCAATTCCGCAACCGATTTCTATATTTGGTTCTCAGTTCCGAAATTCCGGTTTTAGTTCTTTCCCCCGAATGAGAGTGCATATGTGGACTCGACGTTTTATACTACGAAGCATTTTAATGTCCATTTAGACTTTGGACTCCTTGTTCCGTGGGCAGCAGACTTTGTTCTCGTCTGGTTGTAATATTTTGACGGCATTTTAATATTCTACAAACTAATAAAGTTGTATTATTAACAAAGTTTTAATCTCCAAGTGTAATGTCGAGCTTAACCATTATTAAAAAGTACAGTAAAACATCATTCTTTGTCGACGTGATTCGCATTCTAAGCTCCTGTTTAATAAATTTTACGATCAAAAAAAGATTTATGTGGCGCGTTGCATTTTTCCTTATTAAAACTGCGAAACATTGTAGAAACATATTTTTTTAGGGAAATTTATGTAATGAAAGTTAATTCTGGCTTCTAAACTGTTTAAGAAGTGTATGCACACACCTCAGCTTTTTTGAAAAATATCTCAAATTTCAAATTATTTATGCTTATAGGTATAGAAAATAGTAGGTATTAGTCTAAGCTCCCATAGTACGAAAAGGTACCTATAACTCAAATTTAAATTGTTGGAAAACAATTTTTGTTAATTAACATTTGATCGACCTTTTGTTATAAATGATTTTTTTTCATGAAAGTGCACTTCATAACACCTCTTTGGTTTTTCTTTTAAAATAAAGTTTGAGATCTCCCCTATTTATTAAACCTTGTCTGGCTGAAAATTTTTGTTAATTACCTTGTCAGACTTAATTTTGAAGGCGCAGCATACGTGCATGGGTTTATCATCATACAAATATTTTTTCGGTAAAAAATCTATTTTAATATACAAAAGGGATCAATGATTTTAAATTAGAATTAGAAAAAAACATTTTTTTAGTTGGCAACGGTAATACCACATTTTTAACTAAAAAACGTGGTCTCGGCTTCTTACTTTAGGCATTTTTAAGAAAACTCAAAAATCTCTCAGATGCTGTTTTATATCTTTGAAACTAAAAGTGCGGGTTGTTGGACTCGATTCAGCGTTGTTTTTTTCTATAAATAGACTTAATATCAAACGAATCGGGTCGAATTTATTTTTCAAAAATTTCGTAAATTTGTACAAAGAGGGGGGTCTTCTTACTTTTGGCATTTTTAAGAAAACTCAAAAATCTCTCAGATGCTGTTTTATATCTTTGAAACTAAAAGTGCTGGTTGTTGGAGACGATTCAGCGTTGTTTTTTCTATAAATAGACTTAATATCAAACGAATCGGGTCGAATTTATTTTTCAAAAATTTCGCAAATTTGTACAAAGAGAGGGGTCTTCTTACTTTTGGCATTTTTAAGAAAACTCAAAAATCTCTCAGATGCTGTTTTATATCTTTGAAACTAAAAGTGCGGGTTGTTGGAGTCGAATCAGCGTTATTTTTTCTATAAATAGACTAAATATCAAACGAATCGGGTCGAATTTATTTTTCAAAAATTTCGCAAATTTGTACAAAGAGGGGGGTCTTCTTACTTTTGGCATTTTTAAGAAAACTCAAAAATCTCTCAGATGCTGTTTTATATCTTTGAATCTAAAAGTGCGCGTTGTTGAAGTCGATTCAGCGTTGTTTTTTCTATAAATAGACTTAATATCAAACGAATCGGGTCGAATTTATTTTTCAAAAATTTCGCAAATTTGTACAAAGAGGGGGGTCTTCTTACTTTTGGCATTTTTAAGAAAACTCAAAAATCTTTCAGATGCTGTTTTATATCTTTGAAACTAAAAGTGTGCTTTGTTCTAGTCGATTCAGCGTTGTTTTTTCTATAAATAGACTTTATATCATTCGAATCGGGTCGAATTTTATTTTTCAAAAATTTCGCAAATTTGTACAAAGAGGGGGGTCTTTTTTTTTATTTAATTACGTGCTCAGCAACTATGGCTATATGCACGATACAGAGGGGGTCTTCTTACTTTTGGCATTTTTAAGAAAACTCTGTCATAGAAAAAAATTTTTTTCGCTGACAGATCAAAAATTTTTATACATAAAAGAGACCTCAAACTTCATTTCAAAGAAGAAGATGATGTTTTGACGTGGCCGCCGGGCTCTAGAAAATGTACGCTGAATTCAAATGAGTACAAAAAATACGCTAAATTATATCGTATATTTTTCAACTTTTTTTGAAAACGTGTAAATTTCTTTCAAATTTCAAAACAGGTGTAATTTATTATATATTGTATCGATACATAGTGAATTCTTTTGTGGATAAAAGCTTCTCTAAACATAAAATAAAAGTACGACTAATTTTACAGCTTCGTACTAGAAAGCTTAGCATCATAAACTTTTATACAGTCGAACATAGCAAATAGTGCACTTGATTAAGTTACGTATTGTGCTAATGTCACGAACAGGATTTGTTTGTTTCGCTGTATTGTAGGTCAGAACTGGTGTCATAAAATGGCGAATGTGTACGACAACTTTTTTATAGACTGTCTTTTTTCTTTGTATTAAATGTTTCATTTACTAGAAATATTTTTTACAATAGCGTTCGGTTACCTAGTATATTGTTTTAAAATTGGAATGGAAATTGGCACATGAGAAACGTAATATAGATGGCGACAGGTATATAGCCACCTAAGTTATCATTGGTTTTCCTAGAAAAACGCGCTAGAAATCAAGTTTTTCCCTTCTGATAGCATGCTATCACTGCTTTTTCAGTTCTGGATTTTTTGGAAATACAAAACCTCCATGATTTGAACATTGGTATTGTCAATGATTTATTATTTTAAATAAACTTATTCTGTACACACTACTATGAACTACCGACAGACCGAGGTGGTTATATAGCTGGCGCCCCTAGCGGTTAAGTTTGGCGGTGCCCATCCTCATTGACAGTGGTCTTATGTATTCTTCATTAGAGAAAGCATTGTAAAGTTTCTTAGATCTTGTTCAAAAAATAACTAAATCTTTGTACATTGACTTCCATAATCCTTTCCTGACCTCAGTTGTCGAGCGTCTATAATCTATCTATCAATCCTTTGGAACGGTCAATGCAGACCGAATCTACTGTATGATCGAAAAATATTATCTCTGTAAACCTCGCGCGGCGAAAGATGAAGCCACCGCGTCATAGTAACGTGAATGCATTGCGCCCGCCTTCTTTCTTGCTATTGGCTGTTTATTGTCATGAATAGCAGTTTGCCAAAACTGCACCTAACGTCATGAAACCCAATGTGCAGTTTTGTGTACACGGCACTGTCTGCGGGCAAGCAGGCGTTCACTAGCATATTATTGATGACGTGCCTGGCTTCATCTCTCACCGCGGGCACTCTACTTAGTTATGACATGAAATCGTGAAACACACTGTATATACGAAACACTGTGTTTTATAGACCGCACTATAGATTCTGTATCGTCGTGAACTGGAATGTATGTTTTTGTTTGGTAAGAATTTTTACTTACAATAGAAAGATTTTCAAAGAAATCTGATTCATAACATTATGGCTGCGATGAATACTATTTTTTACGTCATGCATCTTTTTTAGCGCCTCCCACCATTTTAGAATTTTTCATTCATATATAAAAGATTCGTAAATTATAATAACATTTTTATTTGGACTTAAAATTATTACTCAAAAAAATAATGAAAATAATGAAACACACTTGAAAATAGTTCTGTAAAAACACAGACTTTTTTAAAATCATTTACTCGACTATTAACCCATCTTCAGGAATACATAAACTATACTGAATTAATTAATTAATTATAGATTATAGACGCGTCGACAACTCAGGTTATTAGCGTCTTTAACACAACAAATAATCCATTTGTGCATTAGAATCCGCCAGCCGGCATACACAAACCGACTGGTACGAGCTCGGGTTCCTGGGAGCGCTAATTCCCAAAGAACATTGGAATGCAATTTGCGATAGCAACCACATTCCAATGTCCTCCCTGAGGGAAATTATACTGAAGATGGGTTAATAGTCCGAAACTATCTTCAAGTGAATTAGGCTATTGACCCATCTTCAGGAGTACCTATATAAACTATACAGGGTGGACCAAGTTATAGTAGCAATAATTCACTATTCGATGGTCCATCGAAAAATAAGTAGACATGCATAATTTTATTTTTTTCCAAAACGCTTCCTAAGGGAGATACAGCCCTTCAAAGTCCAGTTTTAAAAATCAATACTGACAAGTGTCATAAATTATCTCAAAACCAAGTATCGCCTACTTTGTTGGTTATTTTCATAAGTTATTTATTTGTTGTTTTTAATTTAATTATTGAATTATTTATTTAAATTCGTCAAACAGTAAAAAGTTTACAATTGTTGTACAAGATTCCAGACCTATTATTTTCATAGGTGGCTATTTTAGAAGTGTTCTAAACTCTCAACTCTATTTAATTTATTGTAGATTATAGACGCGTCGACATCTAAGGTCATTAGCGTCTTTCAACTACACTAAATAACAACTAACTTAAAACTAAATAACATCACAAAACATCCATGAGCGCAGGTGGGATTCGAACCCACGGCAGCACGCTACCATCTAGGCTACTTTCAACTCTAATTATCTCGTAAACGAAGCCTCAAATCGAAATTTTGCAAGAGTGACTTTTTTTCTAAATTGAACAGGGAATTCGAAAAAAGTATTATTCTTTAAAAATATCCAGTGGCGCAAAAAATAGGGCGGGAAAAGTGAAACAACCCCCCTGTATCTACGCCACTTGACAATTTTGACAAAAGTTACTTACGTCAAGTAATGAGTATCTATTGCATAAATACTTGTACCAAATTTAATCAAAAACGCATTAATGACTTGAGAGTTAGGACAAAAAAAAGAATTTTAAAACTGAACTTTGAAGGGGTGTATCTCCCTTAGGAAGCGTTTTGGAAAAAAATAAAATTATGCATGTCGACTTATTTTTCGATGGACCATCGAATGGTGAATTATTGCTACTATAACCTGGTCCACCCTGTATATACTCCTGAAGATGGGTTAAAGGAACGTCGAGTAAATTTTTATGTAAATTTGTGATTATAGAAGTATTTTATTTTTTATTTCATCATGTTCTACCAAGTGCCTAGCAAGAAATTTGTTAACTTCAAAAAAATAAATGTAATTGTATTGTAGAGTAACAAAGTATTTAATTAAGTTAATTATTGTAAAACAGTTATTTTTTAAACACTCTGTACTTTAGCATTATATTAGGTATTATACAAGTACTTAGTTATTCAACTATAAAGGACATTGCAAACAAATGAAAAATATTGTAAATTATAGTTTTTGTGAAGACTTTTTGCTTTCAAAGATCATTGATTAACGAACGTCGCTCTACGATTTATCTTGAGAAGAAATAAATTTTTGTTAATTGTTAATTTATCATTTCAATTATTCACCTACTCGACTTTCTTAACAAAACAATAATTGTGATAATGTATTTACTTAACGTAATTTTTTCTACATTTCAGTCAAAAGTGAAAATTGGAGCAGACATGAAAAATGGACGAAGTCCTTGAACTGACCCCAACATGCAGCATCAAAATTGGAAACACGCGACGTCACGTGGTGTACAGGTCTTACCGCTACAATATATTTCGCTGGCGGTATTTTTACGCCTGTAATTTTATACACACTTCATATAAGTACCTAAAAGAACTGAATTTAATTAACTTTGAAAATAAGATCCTGCTTTTCTCGTTTTTTCGCTTTTTGTCGGTGGTGCACGACGGTTACTGGCTCTCGCGTTTACAAAAAGTGCGGGAGTGTCTTCGTTTCCGGTCGAGTCGAGACGGTGTTGTCTTAAGGAGGAATACTTTTATTCAATTTAAAAATTTTACATCGTATGAAATCACGAATGAGTTGGTATTGACCAAATTTTATACATCAGCTGTTTCTTCTAAGACGACGCTGTCGCTAGGTTGAGACGTTCCCGGCTACGCGATCGCGCGAGTAAGTGTTTAAATAAATTTTAAATTAATAAATTGAAGATCGTTCCTTCTGCTCCTAGGATGTCCAGGAAAATATGTTTAACGACACTGAAAAACTCAGCAGCTATCAGTGTTTAAGAAACGATAATTAAAGAACAGTTCGCGATTTTAAACCCGTCATACTTAAAAATTATATAATATTAAAATCAGTTCAGTGTCTAAATTTGTAAAATAACAGTCAGTTGTGCGCGACTTTTTCTTCTCGTTTTCAGGACTGGACCAAGAATGTAGGACTTCGGGTGCTCCGAAGATATCGTCATAAGTAAGTTTGTATTTTGTACTACTTATTTCTTTTTCCCATTGGAAGTTGAATAATTGCGAATGAAAAATTTTGACATAAATCTGCACGTTTTGAGGTTCCTAGAGTCCGAATCTTCTGTTTTTAGAGAGATGTCTGTGTATGTGTGTAGTGTACGTACGTACGTACGTTCGTTCGTTTGTACGTTGGTAAACTTTTTTCGACTCGCATATCTCAAGAACAAAAAACTCGGGTCGCAGTGCCAAACCCTGCCGACAATATAGTGTATTTGCTAGTACAGGCATTGTTGCTTTATTATGTGAACTTAAGTTTGTTTTTGTACAAAATAAAAAATTTAACCCCTTAATACATCCCTTACAATAATAATTTTTTTCTTGATTGCAATATTGTTATCAATACAGCATCTGCATCAAATTAAATACACCCTTCAGTAAGGAAATCCGTATCCGCAAACTAATGTTTTCATAAAAATCCGAGTAAAAATCGTAAGTCCGGTCCTATCGGGCCGATTTTATTTAAATTGTAGCAACACATTTTAATCTTTACTTAAGGGTTAAATTTCAATTTTGAAACAATTCGGGCAATTTTTTCGGTATTTTTGGGCCCAAAAACATATTTCAACCCCTAAAACCCACCCTTAAAATGATCCGATCGGGCCCATTTTAAATAGGCTTCGTGCGGTGATGGATTTCAACGTGCCTACCAAATTTCGTCAAAATCAATTAACTCTTTCGAAAGTTATAGCCCGTACACATATATATATATATATATATATATATATAAATAGACATTTCTAAAAATGGTGCCAAAGTGTTCAGGAGGGTATGAAACGTCGAGAAATTTTGGTCCGACCCCTAGGTCCCGCCATCCGACCGACGCCAATAGTGTATGTGCCATATGGCAAATACACTAATAATGATATCGACTCCGGACCAATTTCATTCGACACATAATGAACACCTGATTAGGTTTGCAGGAAATTTCAATTCGCGGTTTTCTGTTTATAACGAGGGGTAAATATCTGCCCAAAATTGTGTACACCATAAATCCTTTTTGGCAAATAAATCCTTATAAATCCATATAAATCACCAATAAATCCTCATAAATCCTCGTAAATCCTCGTAAATCCTCGTAAATCCTCGTAAATCCTCGTAAATCCTCGTAAATCCTCATAAATCCTCGTAAATCCTCATAAATCCTCGTAAATCCTCATAAATCCCCATAACTCATCGAATGTATAAACAATAACAAACCTGTGTTTACCTTATTAATCCAGACAAATGGTACTTTTAAATTGCGTTAATAAGAAGTTTGATGAAATTTTCCGCAAGGGGTGGCCACCATCTTGAATTTAACGGATGAAATCATGTATCTTGGTAAATACTGCTTGTACGTTAAAAATTACTATTACAAAAATTGTTAAGGAGGATCTATTCAACAACTTTTGTTTAATTTTTTTTTTGAAATTTCTTATTATTCAAAAGTTATAAATTCTCAAAAATGACACTGTTGGGGGTGGAAACGGTTTTTTGTTTATAACGAGGGGTAAATATCTGCCCAAAATTGTGTACACCATAAATCCTTTTTGGCAAATAAATCCTTATAAATCCATATAAATCACCAATAAATCCTCATAAATCCTTGTAAATCCTCGTAAATCCTCATAAATCCTCGTAAATCCTCATAAATCTTCATAAATCCTTATAAATCCTCATAAATCCTCGTAATTCCTTCACGCTGTACACCATAAATCCTCAGATATTTACCCCTCGGTTTATAATAAAAAAACTACTGTAAAATTGTTGTAAAATGTTTCTGGTCTCGCATATCTCGAGAATAAAAAATGATATCGACCCCGGACCAGTTTCATTCGACGCATAATTGCATAATGGACACTTGATAAGGTTTGCAAAAATTTGAAGTGGAGATTTTTTTATAACAAAAAAACGACTGTAAAATGTTTATTGCAAATAGTTTCTATACGGTGGACTGGTCTCTAATCTCTAAGGGCAACCAATGGGAAGTTAGCAATGTGGTTTTACCCACACACCAAGTCTCTTTATTTTAAATTTGAATCGCAGTAGACCTTGGAAGTGTTTGAACAATTGTTTCTAGTAAAACGGATTATTATAAAACTTGCAAAATTAACTGTTGAACAAAATTACTTTCATTGCGTTTCACTTCAAAATTATTAAATACAACAATTAGTGTTGAAATAGGTATATATAGGAAGAGAACAGATCCCACTCTCGGGGCACTGTGTGAGTAAGGTAACTCAACCAGCCGGAAACTGGGAATTTCGGGTTCAAGTCCTGACAGTGGTCTTTGATTTTTTCCTTGTATATCTTAATTGTTTGACGATTAACATCACGATGGCATGTTCGCCGACTGATTACGTTAAGATAAGAAAAGTATTTATTTGTGGTTTGGCTAATATTGTCTATTTTAATAATTATCAAAATTATTATTCGCATTGTGGATGTTATTACTTAGCGCAGAGATTCCCTAACTGTGCGTCGAGACGCTCTGGGGCGTCGCAGCGCTATCCTAGGGGAGTCGCAATTTCAGAACTACTGTCCCGATTTAAGATAACTTCTTAAAAGCAAGCTCGTCCTGCTCATTAATTGTATTGTTTGTAGTTTTTTATGTTTTCTAATTATTAAAATTAGAATCTAATAAATAATAATTAAGATATTCTTTGGAGTTTTCTTTGAATAATAAAGTAATTTTATTGTCTGCTAGAGCTAGACACAGGTATCTTCTTTTAGAAGGGCGTCGCAAAAAATTGCAATTGGTAAAAGGATTCACAGTAAAGAACAGATTGGGAACCCCTGACTTAGCGTTTTAAAGATCGACTCGGTTACAAAGAAGCCTCCACACTCCAAAGCCAGGCACCGGTTGTTAAGGTTTTTTTCTGTAATATAAATAGTAAGGAGGTTATATTAGCTTGTTTCATTTTTCGTTATAAAAATATAATACAAGAACATAAATCACTTTTTAAGTACTATATAGACCGCTTTTTTACGGACGACTTTTTTTTATTACTTTATCGATTTGTGTTGGTTGAAAAGTATATTGTGGTGTCAAAACAAACCGGTAGTTTATTGAAAATAATTATTTTATCAGAAAATTTATCGAAATTATAGGACGCACAACATTATTTTAGTTTATAGTTTATTGACGTTATATTCTTTAGCTGACAAGGATAAAACGGCTCTAACGATTTGGATGACTGAAAAAGGATTTTGAAGGGCAAAAAAAATCGATCTAGCTATCTCATCCCAGGAAAAATTCGATTTCTTGTAGATTTTATAATTTTAAAAATCCATTTTTTGACGTTTCAAAATAGTATAATATTGTAAGCAGGCTTTGGATACTTATGTATATGAATTATGATTATCTATGGATTTTATTAAAAATAATTATTTATTAACTTTAAAATGCTGAGAGGGGAAAAGTGAAAATGTAAATGTATGAAGTATAACTTCGACCGTGCGCTTCTATGGGTAAAGGTACGTGCAGTACGCAGCTGGGATTCTAGATGGTAGCATGTATGCTAGATGGTGGCTGAAATTATAAGCGCTTATAGGTTTGCACAACGAAGCTTTGATACTAGCATTGATACAAGCTTAAATCGCGTTTGAAATGTCAAATAGCGAAGACGAATATTTGTGTTCTTCTGCTACAAAGTGGTATATTTTAAATACAAATTTGGGTAGGAGCTATCATGCCCACCCTATTAATAGAAAACGATCTAAACATGGCAAATTTCATTACTTATACCAAGAATTAAAATTTTACCCAAACCGGTTCTTTGAATATTTACGTATGGAACCTAGTACTTTTAAAGACGTCTTAGAAAAAACTCAAAACAAATTAAATAAAAACTGGCAAAATTTCACTTATTAAACTAGTCACATCTATTGCGAAACTTGTAACGGCCATTTGACAGTTGTGACACGTTGATTGTAGTAGTCAGCGCGCTGAAAGAATGGTGAGATACATTCTTGTAACAGCGCTTTTACCTGCTACACTCACTGCTTCGTCGTGTACGCTCGCATATATAACAATGCATTAATTTAAGCTACCATCTAGAATCCCAGCTCCATACTGCACGTACCTTAAGGCACATACCTTTTTTTGATAATTGAGCCGCTTTTGGACATTTTTCTTTCTTTCTTTGTAATGAATTAATTAACGTCACTCAAAGTACCTAAAGTAGTTAAACCTGTTGACTATTCAGGTATTTTTAAAAGTGAAACATGACAAGGAAAAGTCTTTGAACATGCAACGCGACTGTAGACTTTTTATTGTATGAAAGTTGAGTACACTGCGTTTTCACTTTTCCCTGTCTTTTTTGTTGGCGGCACAGCTCCATCCATTACTGAACTTTTCCGAACTACAGTAGACTTCTTTTACGTGCGCTACTACTGGGGGGTCGTCCATAAACTGCGTAACGTTCTTGAGGGAGAGGGCGGGGTGACTTCCAATGTCTACATGGCGTTACAAGGGGGAAGAGTGGGATAATTATTGATGCGAAACATCTTATGTCGGGCTGTGAACAGCCGCGTGAGGGGAAATATGCAACGAAATGTTTGGTCCGCTCCTTCGCTGCTGTTCTCCCCACCACTGCGGCACTCTCTCTCTCTCTTGGCTCAGGCGTGCACTGTAACACACGCGGTGTTACAGTGCAGTATATAGGATTACGTCAGCATAACAGGTAGTTGCTGCTTTTGAAAAAATATATACTACTACATAGAGAATACCAACGAGTTCAATAACGTTTTCTTTGATGTTTCACATCTGTCGGGAGTCCCGAGACCCACACCCTTTTTTTTTGTTGGCGGCACAGCTCCATCCATTACTGAACTTTTCCGAATTACAGTAGACTTCTTTTACGTGCGCTACTACTGGGAGGTCGTCCATAAACTGCGTAACGTTCTTGAGGGAGAGGGCGGGGTGACATTCAAAGTCTACACATGGCGTTACAAGGGGGGAGAGTGGGATAATAATTATTTATTTACATTGTTTAACTCGATTTAAAGGCGTAACGACTAAATACAAATAAATGAATGAATGAATTGTGAATTATAGACGCTCGACATCAGAGGTCATTAGCGTCACAAATAAATGAATGCATTACGTACGCATTAGTATATGAAACATCCATTTGACAATGACGTAACATAATGCTGTAGTCAGGAAAAATTCATTTTTCAAACCTGTGTCACCGTAGGGATTCTAACCTTAAACTTTCTATTCTAAATTCTAATAATTATTATTGTTATGTCACACTATTTCCTCTCTTAAAAAGTCAGGAAAAAATCATTTTTTCAAACCTGTGCCACCGTAGGGATTCTAACCTTAAACTTTCTATTTTAATAATTATTATTGTTAATTCGCACTATTTCCTCTCTTAAAAAGTTGATAGGAGTTGATTTTTGTTACTTTTCTGTGAAGCTAATTGGTCGTGAAGAGTTACTTAACCTTTGAGAGGGGGAAGGGAGGGGTCGAGCAGGCTGAATGTCTACATGGCGTCACATGGAGAGGGGAAGAAAAAACTTTACGTATAGTTTATGGACGACCCCTGAAGTGAAGAAGAAGTAAGCGCTGATTTGTTGTCCCCTTTCTAGGCTCCAATCTCATTCTACATTGCGTGTGTTTTAAAGACCACCAACAGCTAAGGTTATTTGGGCCTAGCACCAATTCATATTTTCAATTAATTATTTTTTAATAATAAATTGACAATCCAATTGACAATTTTACCAGCTCTCGGGCTAGAACCCGGGAACTGAGAACTTGTAATAGAGGAACCATAGCGCCATGTAAACAACAGCACTGCTACACGCTCGGCTATTCTCAAGCCCTCATTCTATATATTATTGTACAACTATATTTAATAGTTTTTTAACGTTTTCCGACTTCTGAGATATGAGCTTCAAGATGATTTTACAGAATGCAAAATTAAAAGAATCGGGATTCTACTGTACTGAAAGGTACTCAACATGTTGTGTTGAGTGGCTACTAAACATTCAAGAACACGTAACTACGTTTTATATACCTTTTAAGTCATTCAAGTCATCTACGCCTACCTTTGTGAAAATCACTCTTTTAAAATTACACGAAACGATTTTGAAACGGTGTTTCGTATGCCGATTAAAACATTTTTCCATCTGTGCAGGGAATTTCACTTAAGACGCAACGTTGACAAGTTTGGTTTACGTGCAATTGTTATGAAAAAAAAATGAATTACAACAAAAACTAATTTTATTATCCACGATTTTTCAATTGTTATAATTATTATTGTGCTGCAGTGCCAATAACTCAACGAGTTGATGCACAATTTTTGTTTTTGTTTGTTTTGTCTTTTGATTTAAATAAAAAAAAAATTAATTTCCCATTGGAACTTTGGAAGTTGTAAAGGGTTCGATTTTACGAATGACAATAGAGATAGAGACGTCTATGGTCAGAACAGATATGTTGTAAATAATTGTATTTTAAAGACCACCAACAGCTAAGGTTATTTGGGCCTAGCACCAATTCATATTTTCAATTCATTATTTTTTTTTTTTTAATAATAAATTGAAAATCTAATTGACACTTTTACCAGCTCTCGGGCTAGAACTCGGGAACTGGGGACTTGTAATAGAGAAACCATATAGCAACGCCATATAAACAACAGCGCCGCTACACTCTCGGCTATTCTCACCGAAACAGATATGTTGTTTCTCACCCAGATTTATAATTAAAAATTCCCTTTTCTTAAACATCATTCAAATGTTTTGTAGGTAAATAGGGTGCCACCAAATTATATCTATTTAATAATAATGATTAATTAAATACAGAGATTTTAAATTCTTAACTAAACTAAAATCAAAGCAAAGCACAAAAAATGACGCAAAAATATCTCGGGGTGTATATCTTCGGACAACGCAAAATTTTCGAGAAAAATCGCACTTTTCAGTGAGTGGAAAATCCCCCCGAAATCTAAGCTCGCCGGAAATCATCCTTATACTTTTCGCAAGTTCTTATATCGCGAAATTCAAATTTATGTTTTGTTTTCCGTCTGATAATAACCTTTTATTGGTTTATTAAATTAGTAGGATATTCGATAAATTTTCCTATTGATGTCAGCAAAAAATGAGTAAATGTCCGTTCCTAAACCAGTCGAAAATTCTATAGTGACATTTTTCTAGACCTGGCAACACTGACGATGGATACAAAAAAAAACACTTCACTCAATCATAATACATATTTAAGTATCTGAATTTATCGACGGCTTGAAGTTGTTTGTTACGTAGACATAACCTACAAAAAAAAGTATAATTCGAATTGATCGATTATGATACTATATGTAGCAAACTTCAAGTCATTTGAAAACAAAACACGTCTAATGGACTGAAACCAGTTACGTATTTTTACATAAAAGATCTTGATTCAATTCGAATCGAGTAGTTTTTTTTGCATTGTCAGTAGAAAACTTAGAATCATTGGAAAACGAAGTGCGCTGTCGACTGAAACTTTAGAGATGATCAATTTAAATTTTGTGTCGCAAACTTCACGTTGTATGAAAACAAAATAGGTACGTCTGAAACTCTAGTCACATTAAATAACTACCTATTCATAACCTACAAACAAAACACAACTGAATCTGAAAGCTGGTCTGTTTTGTGTTGCTTTTGTTTCTACCTGTGTCGTATATATTATATAATATTATTCGAAACTATTTACAATTCATCAAACATAACCTACAAACTGTTTTCGACTCATACAATAGTAAATGGTACTTACTTACTACTTATTTTAATTGCTTACACATAATTTAATTTTTGTAAAATGTACATTTCGTGCCTGTAGTCGGTTGTTTAAAATAATGTATATCACACGCGTACAACAATGCAATATTTATGCCACACGGCAATATAGCTATAGGCGTGCGTAAAATGGACTGTGACGTCAGCGTTCATATTGTACGCTGACGTTATTGCATTATTGTTTATTCCATACGATAGTCAGGTCTGGATTTCTGCCTAGGCCAACAAAGTACCGGCCTAGGGGCCCAGCCGCCGAGTAGGCCCCGGCCAGAGCGGATGAAAATTATAAAAAAAGTTCAAAATGTTCTAGTTAAGTTAAGTTTTCATTCTTTTCACATTTTTTTTTTTGGCTTAGAGCCCCCCTAACTGTCAAATGCCTAGGGGCCCTAGGTCTCTAACTCCGGGCCTGACGATAGTATGGTATACCGTGCGTTGTTATGGTAACGAAGTAAATAAATATTGTTTCAAGGCCAATATTTTTAGTAAGTATCTACATTATGTAGTGCTGTCAGTGAATTTACGGTGTTTGACATAAATTCAATAAAGCTCTGAAGTTGAAAATATTGTACATTTCAAATGTGTGTTACAAAAAATAATGTAAGTATACAATTCGTATAATTAAGTATAAGACGCTCGATTTGTTGACACTCTCGCCTGCGGATCGCGTGCCAACTTCACCCCTCGCGTCTTATACTTAATTGTACTAGTTGTATAAACTAAGTATAACTATTATATATCAATAATTAAATTTAAAAAAATTTTAAGTAAGTAGGTGTGTTAGTAATAAAATAACGTGTCCACTTATCCCTTGGGAACTAGGTACTGCAACGATCGGGATAAAAATTAGTTTGTTAATAAATTATTTTTAAATTACCTGCATGCAAAATTTCATATTCGTATGCCGCAATGCGTTAATAGCAAATACATTATTTTGCCGGCAAACTTTGACACTGTTCAATTAAAAACTGCACCTTAGGCGGATTCACATGTGAAAGTTAACCGCTCTAATTTCCTAACATTTCGTATACCGTCTGTAACTAACTTCATAGTAATAATAACGCAATGTGTACAGCTGTCTGAAGTTGTTCACGTAAAGGAGCATTCGAAGATATGACGTTAAAACGGAAATTGCATTCCGCAATGGCCGCGTGACCCCTGACTATATAATTAGCGTTGTAGTACTGCGTTCTAGGTAGGTGGGTATATTATGTCGGAAACGGTTACTGGCATATACAAGTTTCGGAAACGTGACATCGTATGTATATTAACCTATTTTACAGGCTGTGACAAAATATTAAATTCAATCGCAGCATACGTCTTGTAGTTCGATTACTCTTGGCATGTCACAGTTTGGTCATCAGCGTACACTGAAAACAAGCCGTGAGGTGGGTCGTTTATAAGGACTAAAGTGCGACCCTTGAGGTCCACACGACGAACTTCCCAGTTTAATAAGTATTTAATAATAATAATTAAATTAGATATTACACAGAACAGTAATCATATTAATCATTAAAAAAAAACGACTGAACCGATTTTTATAAAATTTAAGTCGGATTAAAATGACGTTAACACGCTTCGATTGACACACTTACGAAGTCGATATAATTTTTTATTCGCGAGATATTGTGTAAAATCTACTTTTTTGGAGGTTATTTGGTTAAGAAAAAAGAACGGCTGGACCGATTTTGAAAAAAATTCTTTCAGATCATATTTACGTTAATACGCGTCGATTGGCACCTTAACGTAGTTGATATCATTTTTCATTCTCGAGATTCCGTCTTAGAAAGAAATGGACACATACGTACGTACGTACATACGTACACACATACACACACAGACATCTTTCTAAAAATAGTGTAGTGACCTTGAAACATAAAAAAAATTTTCTCCATTTTGATTTCGATATTCGGACCCATTACAATAACTTCCAATGGGAAGTTAAAAATGGATGTAAAAATACTTTGAAAGTTAAGGTATAATTCGCTCGATTTTCTAAGTGATTTTACATTATTATTTATTTTTACACAGAAAACTTCATAAAAACTTGGACTTTTACTGTAAAGCTAAACAAATTTGTGATTTTTACATTTTTATATAATTGATTCCTGTAATACCGGAAAAAATCATTTTACTACCTATAGTCACAGTCAGGAATCTAACCTGAGCCTTTCCACTATCGCGGGGGAATGAGCTTACAGTACTTCACTGTGACATGATTACCAACCTAACATTCTCCTTATCTATATGTTATGTTTATTCTCTATATGTACTATGGTGATAGTATCCACTTTAAAAAACGCTGACAATGACATCGACATTGTTTTGTTTCAGTACGTAACTATACTGACACGGTCTATTAAATACTCAACACCTTTGTGACATACGTAGGTATTCACGTGTGACTGTCATTCGTAATGATTTATTAAATTATTATGTATGGTGGTGAGAAATTCCCAATCCTTCTCGAGCTTAATTTCCGTTGAAATAGACGAATGGCTTTTGCATGCCATTTTAGAACTTTGAAGTTGCCTTACCTGGATTGCGGTTAAAAACGTGCGTATATGTCTTTATAGCCCAGTGGGTGGGGAGTATAAGAAACTCCGAATTCGGAATTAATTATTTAGATCAGGGGTCGGCAAGTAATTATAGGTGGGGTCCAGATACTGTTGAAAATTTTTATCGAGGTCCAAAAAAAAAACTCATATTTTTTACTAATTTTTTATTTTAATTTTCACTCACAAAATAATATGAAATACAATAGATAGGCATAATTGTATTCAAAAATCAATGGGAGAAATTACATTTGCGGTCTTGAGTCAGTTTTTTAAAGTTAGGTTCACGCGGGGAGCAGCTTATGCGAAGAGTGTCTTCAAGGTGGGCGGTCCTTAATCTTGAGTGATATTGGTTCTTCAAAATGTGCCTCTTTGTTACCGCGACAAAGCACTCGAAAATAAAACTTTCGTAGCGGAAAGTACAAAAAAATATTTTTTAAATAATTCAAAAAAATTTTGGTGGTCCAGTTTTTGACCTTCCGCGGTCCGAACTTGGACCGCGGTCCGCCAGTTGCCGATCCCTGATTTAGATGATAGCTGGAAATTGTTTTAATTCCTTCAGTTTAGGTCCGGAATGAACATACTAAGTTTTCTCTCTCCTGCTAGTTGAGCTTTGAGAAATGGATTGATAAATTTTCATTTAAATTGTGTTTTAAAGACCACCAACAGCTAAGGTTATTTGGGCCTAGCACCAATTCATATTTTCAATTTATTATTTTATTTTTTAATAATAAATTGAAAATTCAATTGACACCAGCTCTCGGGCTAGAACCCGGGAACTGGGGACTTGTAATAGAGGAACCATAGCAACGCCATGTAAACAACAGCGTTGCTACACTCTCGGCTATTCTCAAGCCCAAAATTTTCATTTAAATAATCATAGAGTGCACTTGTAATTTTTGAACAGTAGTGTACATGCATTTTAAATATGAAAATAAACGGTTTGCTTCGAGAAATTGTAGTTTAAAAAAGAAACAGAAGCAGGAAGTTGCTCTTTTAACATTTCTTAACAAAACTTCAACTGTTATGCAAACTACTGAAAGATTAAAACAAAAAGAAGAATGAAAACAAAGTTAGTATATATTTTTATAAATGCTCCGGAGATTTATTCTTAACTAGCTTTTACCCGCGATTTCTCTCGCGTTTACGGTGTTTTTTTTTGCCCGACGAGATGGGACGATTCTCGCCGGACCCGAACTTTTTTAAGGATCCGGACGGCCTATTGTGTTCGAAATTTAATTAACTTTCCATTGGAAGTTATTGTAATGGGTCCGAAAATCGAAATCAAAAAGGAAAAAAAATTTTTATGTTTCAAGGTCACTACACTATTTTTACACTACTTTTAGAAAGATGTCTGTGTGTGTGTGTGTGTGTGTACGTATGTACGTACGTACGTACGTACGTATGTGTCCATTTCTTTCTAAGACGAAATCTCGAGAACGAAAAATGATATCGACTACGTTGGGGTGCCAATCGACGCGTATTAACGTAAATATGATCTGAAAGAATTTTTTTCAAAATCGGTTCAGCCGTTCTTTTTTCTTAACCAAATAACCTCCAAAAAAGTAGATTTTATACAATATCTCGCGAATAAAAAATTATATCGACTTCGTAAGGGTGTCAATCGACGCGTGTTAACGTCATTTTGATCCGACATAAATTTTATAAAAATCGGTTCAGGCGTTTTTTTTTTTTTTTTTATTATTGTTAAAAATAAATAATAATTATGTTTTAATGATTAAAATGATTACTTTTCTGTGTAATATCTAATTTAATTATTATTATTAAATATTTATCAAACTGGGAAGTTTGTCGTGTGGACCTCAAGGGTCGCACTTTAGTCCTAATTAACGACCCACCTCACGGCTTGTTTCTTTTTTATTTTTATAATTATAACTCGATTGAAAAAGTCCCCCCGAGCCCGAATTTTCTCTCCACGTGGTCGTGAAAACGTACGGAAAGAATTATAAATTTCTGCATCATGTTTGTTCGAAAATGTAATAAGGCATCCCCTCCCCTAAACATTTCTGACGGAGTGACTCTGTGAAAAATCACGGAAGTAATATGTGCCTCGAAAATGACACAAGGCTCCATTGTCAAATATATTCATCGTCCTTGGTCAGCGGTCATTTTTTTTCGAAATGAATGTTTACACTGTATAGTATAAACATATTCAGTTGTGTGTATGTGTGTGTTTTAAAGACCATCAACAGCTAAGGTTATTTGGGCCTAGCACCAATTCATATTTTCAATTCATTATTTTTTTTTAATAATAAATTGAAAATCCAATTGACAATTTTACCAACTCTCGGGCTAGAACCCGATGACTGGGAACTTGTAATAGAGGAACCATAGCAACGCCATGTAAACAACAGCATTGCTACACTCTCGGCTATTCTCAAGCCCAAACATATTCAGAACGAAAAAATTTGACAGTGTACCTACACATCCCTTTTTTTTTTAAGTGTCGATAGTTCCAAGCCGGGCTGAATCGACTCCTCCAGGATTGTTTAGTAGAAAGATGTAGCACCTGCACTGGTATCTTCCAGTTAAAAAATAATTTTTTCGATAATGTTTATGTTTTCAATCTAAATAAAATACGATATGCCTTTTTTACTGATTTTCGGTCGCTTTTTATAATCGATTTCTGTTGTTATTCGCCATTTTCAAAATTCCATCCATTTAGACTAAGCATTCCAGTATCGTTTCTGTATGTCGAACACGTTCCTTTTTCAATCATCTTCCTCCACAACCTACCCAAATGATGGTTGGCCAAAAAAAAAGGAGGCATGTGTCACACACGGCGGAAATTATACTCCTTAACATATGCCCCGCAACTGGTACCTACATCTATGAATCGAGGTACAAAGTGTTCTTGCCATGACATCTAACGGGATTTTTTTAAAGTTCTTAGTTCAATAACTACCTGCAGTGGGGTGCGCGCGTCGTTTAACGCTTTGCGCAAACTTTTCCGGAGTCGCATAAAGAAGTATACCTTCTAAACAACAACACCAATATAAAAACAATGAATCTGCGGTCCTTTCAAGACATTCAGATTCGAATACGATGATTATAGAATAACCAATAACCATGCATATTGTATAATGCAGAGGTTCCCAATCTTTTCTTTCCTTTACAGGTTGAAATTTTTGGCGACGTCCTTCAAAAAGAAGATACCTGTGTGTAGCTCTAGCAGATAATAAAATTACTTTATTATTCAAATAAAACTCCAAAGAATATATAAAATCTTAATTATTATTATCTATTAGATTCTAATTCCAATAATTAGAAAACATAAAAAACTACAAACAATACAATTAATGAGCAGGATAAGCTTGCTTTTCTGAGCATAACCTCTCAAATCGGGACTGAATTTCTGAAATTGCGACTCCACTAGGATAGCGCTGCGACGCCCCAGTGCGTCGCGACGCACAGTTAAGGAAATTCTGGTATAATGTATATTCATTCTTATACAGATTGCATCAAATTAAAAGTGTGCATAGGGCATTTAAATAGGTAAATTTCTTACAAAATTCCCGTGGATTTTTTTTTGAGTGTTTTCCTTTCTCCAGTAGGTTTTTTTTTTGGCCATCTTGCAACCGTTCCACTTAACATTTCATTATATTATGTTCATCTGCGTCTTTTTTTTCCATCCTTCTTTATTCCATTTTCGTCTCACTTCAAAAGAAATTTGCAGTTTGCAGTAAATAACGCGAATCCGAACATTTTTATGCCATCCACAAAATTTATCTGTGCCTTTTTAGACTTGAGTTGTGACGGTTTATTTTACAGTGAAATTACCGTCCTTTTAAATTTCTAATTTAATTTTAACGAACCATTGTTATTGTCGTGTTATTTAATGATTCAGACGTTAATGGCGTTAGTTCTCGAGCGTCTATAATCCACAATCGATTCGATTAATAATTCTTTGTCTCTAATTTCGTTTTCTTGCGGATTTTTAATGAGCCATTTTCCTGAGAGTAGTTCCTTCAACTATCCACGAGAGGCAGCACTTGTGGTAGGTACAAACATTATTTATTTCCCATTAGCGTCGTGTTCATTGAGTGGTATAACTTAATTATTTAATTAATTTAATAATAATTTAATAATTAAGTTATACCAATAAAATGACACGACACAAATGGGAAATAAACAATGTTTGTATCTATCACAAGTGCTGCCTCACGCGGATAATTGAAGGAACTACTCTCAGGAAAATTACTTATTTAATTTGATTGATGTAATTAAGACGATAATGACCTTACTTGCCGATCGTCTATCATCTACATAGTGAATGAAAATATACCGTGTGTAGGTTTTGCTAGATCCAGAGGATAATATTCGTAATAGCAAGTCAAGCTTTATGTTTACAGATTTCACTGTGAAATATATTATTGAGCTTTCAGTCTCGAGACGTGACGTACTCTCGACTGATTGAGTTACTGCGATATATAAATGTACTTTGTGACGTATACGCGGTAACTTTCCCTGCATACTGATCGCTTACCGCGACGCCGCCGCCGCACAGTATGATTATATAGCTCTCGCACGTGCGACGATACCATGCAAACACAAGGTTTTCTTCATTTCGTTTCTTCGCACTCTATGATTATACCTATAGTTCTCGCACGTGCGACAGTACCATGCAAACACAAGGTTGTCTTCATTTCGTTTCTTTGCACTCAATGATTATACCTATAGCTCTCGCACGTGCGACGGTACCATGCAAATACAAGGTTTTCTTCATTTCGTTTTTTCGCAGTCTATGATTATACTTACAGCTCTCGCACGTGCGACGGTACCATGCAAACACAAGGTTTTCTTCATTTCGTTTCTTCGCACTCTATGATTATACCTACAGCTCTCGCACGTGCGACGGTACCATGCCAACACAAGGTTTTCTTCATTTCGTTTCCACACAATTTTTTCGGAATCTTGTATTAAAATTTGTATACTGTAAGTAGATTTTTATTATTATTATTCTCTATGTAAATTTTGTTAATGAAGTCAAATATAGATAACCCGACATGCGTTACTAACACATAAAAAGCCGACATTGTTTTATTATTATGTATCTATAGGTGTCCCAGAATTTTTAGTTTGTCTATTTTGTGACACGATTGAATGTGTTGCGCAAGTGACGCAAAGCTCCACTGTCAGCTATATTCAACCCTCCTTATGTTGGGTTGTAGAAAGCATTGTCAGAAAATCTAGTTTTACTTAGCTTGCGACCACACATTTCTCTCCAAAAAAATATATTGTAGAATTTTTAATCGATCCTGCTTGAAAAATAATTGATGGATTGAAACGAAATTTTTCTAAACTGTGTGTATTTAAAATAGCTCTTTTTTGTAACAATTACCACTTCGAAACAATATTTTTCTACTCATTTCGATAAAAATTTAGCTTGAAAAGCGATCTTTTTCTATGTAGATCAGTCATTTTATTTTTCTGTGAGTACAGTCTAATGCTTCCACGTTATAAAAAGTTTGGCAACGACATTAGACTGTTCCTGCATAAATATAAAATATGATTATATGATCACAATCTAAGGTAATTGTTAAATCATATTTTCGAACCCAGCATTAGTGAGCTACAAATTTTTTTGAGGTTATGTACAGCTGTCATAACGTGTTTGAATCTGATTGTTTCAAAAGTACCGAGGTCTCACAGTTTTTTGAAGTTATACTTCTTTTGGCGCGTTATCGAAAAATGATGAGAGTGAATTTTTACGATGCGCGCGCATCGCGTCACGAAAATTTAACACCATTAAGTTAGTCGGTAGTAACACCGTGAAGTTAGTCGGACGTTCATGATTACAATACCCTATTATATAGCACTGCTATATGTAAGATGTACGTAGCGTAATCGATAGCACCGCCACGTCATACGCCATAGGTCCCAGATTCGAGTCTCAACACAAACATGCTTTTTTTCTTTAATAAATAATTAGAAATAAATATAATAAATTAATATATTTAATAAATTAATAATTTGTTAAATTAAATTAATTTATTTAATATCTTTATTTTATTATTTTATCGACTTTTTTACAAACTTTAGTACCTACCTACTGGCACGCGGGATAAAATTTTTGGAGTTATTTTTGTTTTGTTACGCCAAAAAAGTATAACTTCTGACGTGCGTGCACAAGTACACACACACTCTTTCTTTATTACTCGAAGTAATTCCGAATCATTATAAAATAATAGGTGAATGTTGATAGAAACAGTTGAATGAGATCGCATTTTTTTGTTTTTATATTTTTAATGACATGTATGTTTTTGTTTCGGATTTCTTTGCATGTTCTCCTTATGAGATATGAAGAAGTAGATCATGTCTAATTATCTTGAATTATCTTCTTGTCATTCCTCTATTTTCAAGGCTTGTTAAAAAATTACATTCTTTTTTTTAATAATCTGACTCAGATTTTATTTACAAACCAATACCTCTATAAGTACTTACATTTTTACCCGATTGCGAAGTAAAAGAGGGTATTGTGTTTATCAGTCTATATAATATGTATGTATGTATGTTTTTTTACTAAAAAAAACTAACCTCTTCAGATTTAATTATTTCCTGATGATGTCAACTTGGTTGGCAAAACGTACGTTGAGAATTTTTAAATGGTTTGGTGTTTTGTGGTTATTTTTAACATTTTTAAATAAAAGCTTGTCAAAACTAAGTTAGATGACAGTGTGGTCCAGTGGTTAGCATCGAGGCCTCTGGATCAGACTGTCGTTGGTTCGAATCCCGCCTCGGCTCATGGATGTTTTGTGATGTTATTTAGTTTTAAGTTAATTGTTATTTAATGTAATCAAGACGCTAATGACCTAAGCTGTCGACGCGTCTATAATTTACAATAAATAAATAAATAAAAATTCAACTGATGACCAGTCCTATACTTCCCACCTAGTAAATATTTGCAAAAAATAAACACTCCTTTTTTATTTTTTGAAAAAAAGCATGGCCCTCTTTTTTGTTTGGTGATCTACTGATGGCTAGCAATATAGCAAAAATCATGGTTACCTTGATTTACGTACAATTTTCTTTTTTTAGTAAAATATTTTTTTTTCTCGAAAGGCGAAAAATTGACAGCACACACACACACACAGTCAGAAAATGATCTTAAACGATTGCTAGGGTCTCAAAACGTGTAGATCTGTTAAAATCTCGAAATATTTTTTTCGGACTAAATCCATTACTTACCATAGTAGAGGTGGGAAGTAAAAATAATGGCACTATTGTGTGGAGTCAATTTTAGAAATTAAAGTACTGTTAAATTTATATCATTTTCTAACAAATTTGACATGACATAAGGTAAAATGAGACAGAAATTTTACATTGCTGTAAATTCTATAGCATTATCCATACAGAATAGCACCATAAATTTGTAACGAATGGCTCGGGCAATGACTGTTAAGTTTTTACCGCAACATTATTTCAAATTTTGACATTTTTACTATTGGAATTATAGTGTAGTTTAATTTCTAATGCAATATTCAAATATCAGATGCACCTGACAAAGGAACATATAGAATCCTTTAAATATTTTATATGCAATTGTGAAGGTTTTATTTAAAATGCATTTTACAGTGCACAATATTAGATTTGCCACTTTTGCGAATTTTATTATTCGTCTCTATTGATGATCAACAATATATTTGAAACGTTTTCATCTGGCTGCCATATTTGAACATAACCTAGAAATTTTATGGCGTCGCAATAATGTTCTTTACTTCGACAGAAATGTAAAGAAATAATCTATTCTTATATCTAAGGTTTGTAAATCAATGGTTTGCAGTTTTAAATTGATGCAAAACTTTAAATTATTAATTAGTAATATACTTCACATGTCATCGGCCCCTAAAGTTTGAGAACGTTAAAAAAATACTTTTATTATAAAACTTATGTATGATCCGTCGAACGTTTTCATCTGGCTGCCATATTTGAACATAACCTAGAAATTTTATGGCGTCGCAATAATGTTCTTTACTTCGACAGAAATGTAAAGAAGTAATCTATTCCTATATCTAGGGTTTGTAAATAAATGATTTGCAGTTTTAAATTGATGCAAAACTTTAAATTATTAATTTGTAATATACTTCACACGTTATCGGCCCCTAAAGTTTGAGAATGTTAAAAAATACTTTTATTATAAAGCTTATGTATGATCCGTCGATTTTTTCAATAAAAAAATAAGTTTAAAAAACTTTTTAACAAAAAAAAAAACTCCTTCAAAAAGCCACTAAAAAGAGGAAAATAATGAAATTTTGAGATCTGCGCCAATTTTTTTTTTTTTTTTTTTTTTTTTATTTAACACAACAACATGTGCATCGGCATTTGCCACTAGCACTACAAATTATAGTAACATATTATAGTTATGATATACAAAGATAACTTAGATTTATACAATTGTAAATTAAGGTAAGTATGTTAGAAGGTATTGGTAAGTATATATTCTATATTATATTATATGGTTTGTTTATTTATTTTTTCCCGTTAATTATTTTCAATTATTTGTTTATTAATTTGTTGATTTTTTTTTAGATGGTGGCTTTCAATTTTGATATGGTAATAAATTTTATAAGTTTTTGTATATTCTCGAGATCGTTACTTAATATTTCTTTTTTTGTTTTAGCAAGCCCGACTGCTGATCTTTGCGCCTTATGTTTTTCGCAGTTTAAAAGAATGTGTTCTACGGTGTTTCTCACGTTACATACATCGCATTGTGGCGGGGGTTCTTTTTGGAAAAGGTAAGAATGCGTTAATCTTGTATGACCTATTCTCAGTCTAGTTATTATTATTTCTTCTTTCCTTGTTAGCTTGAAGGGGCTATCCCATCTTTTTACGTCCTGTTTTACTTCCCTTAGTTTGTTGTCTCTTACATTAGTCCATCGGTTCTGCCATTCGTTGGTAATTTTCTTCTTTATTAGCTGTTTTAAGTCTTGGGTAGTGACTGTTTTTGGTAGTTGTTCTTGATTTGAGCAGGCTGCTTCTTTGGCGATCTGCGCCAATTTGATAAAATATGAAGTTGGTTAAAAAGAAGATAATAATCACTATACTATACTTTTTAACCGATTTCATCTTTTAAATTGGCGCAGATCTCAAAATTTAATTATTTTCCTCTTTTTAGTCGCTTTTTAAAAAAGGGTTTTTTTTTGTTAAAAAGTTTTTAATTTTTCACTTTTTAGTGGCTTTACAATATGCAGTTTAGTCGCTTGCCAATAGATTCACTTCTGCAAACTTTAACTTACTTCTTTCACTGTGTGATGAGTCAAAAAGTGACATTTACCTTAAAGGAATCACACGCCGTTAAATCACTTTTATTAAACCGACTTTCTTACCCTGTGTGATGTGTCAAAAAGTGACATTTACCTTAAGGAATCACACGCCGTTGTTCACTTTTATAAAAATCAGCCGAAGTACTGAACTGATTTAAGTAAAATTTATATGGGACCAACTTCGAGGTATACCCTATCCAATAAGAAAAGAATTTTCCAAATCGGTTTTTAAATGATGGAGTTCTGAGGTAACAAACATAAAAAATACGACCGAATTGAGAACCATCTCCTTTTTTTGAAGTCGGTAAAAAATAGCTCAACTTGCGGACCGTTTGGTCAGATTATTTATTTGTTTGAATTTTGGTAGAATTTAGGATCGCCTCGGCATTAAAACAAGTTCGCAACGCTGCAATTATTTGAATGCAACGTTGATAAGTGTTATTCTGACAGTTTGGACTTTCCCCGTGTTTAGTTCGACATTCCCAAAGGGCAGATGGAAGTTAAAGGTTAGAAATGGCGCACATTAGTTCCATGTTGTTGTGCATATGTGAAAGTCATCATCGGTGATAGCTCCTCTTACAGCACAGCTCCCGTTTATTCAACACAGTTAAAAATCCACGGGTTACGATTTTTAATACTAAATAAATTTTTCGTTTAATTTTTGAAGCTATGCTTCTATAGGCGCGTTAGACGATTTCTGACAGGGGAAAAACTTATAGGTTCGCGTCAGGATAAAACCGTAACGCTCCTGTTATTTTATTTATTTATTGTAGATTATTGACGCGTCGACAACTCAGGTCATTAGCGTCTTCAACACAACAAAATATAACATATTTGTGTATTAAAATCCGCGCAGTGGCCTATGCAAAATTAATATCTGATAGTTTTATAGGACACAAAAAGACAAAATGGCGTCAGATTTCAAAATGGCGACCATATGTACTTTTGTAAAAATTATCCGATCTTTTTGAAAATTGATATTTAATAGTTTTATAAGACACAAAAAAATAAAATTGCATCAGATTTCAAAATGGTGGTCAAATAATAACTTTTCAATTGTATTGTCTATAGTTTTAATAAATTCGGTTTTGTATACCTACAATCCGTAAAAAGCATAGCTTCTGTTGGGTGTCCCATGACACCTCTTGACTTTTTTTTAAGTTTTTGTTTCGGACACACGAAAATGTTTAGTTTGCAATAGTCCAACGAGGTAATTTGATCCAAAAAGTGTTACATTACAATATTGTTACACGCATCAAGAGCAGTGGCGCTTCAGTTCGGCTGATGACTATTGTTCTACCGATTTAGGTTCACTGGCGTATAACTATAGACAATTACCACAACCATAGACAATAACAACAAGGCGTATGTATTAGCCTAGCGGAACTGGCGAGAACTAATTGTGCCAACACGGCACACGGTGAATAGTCCCCAGGCGGTTGGGGGGAGGTCAGGGGCATTCCGACGAACGGCGACGCGCGTTCCACACGTGTATAACTACGTAGCTAATAAAAGTGTATTTTTACGGCCATAATAAAACGGTATAAATAATTTCCGTAACAATATTTTCCGGAACTTTCGTATGGTGGAAGAAACGGGGCATTTAGGATGGAAGTGACGGGATAGTTACGCAAATTTCGATGTCGAAGGAATTGCTTATGTAAATTAGATCCCTATAAAAATGTTGTATTGTCATCATGGTGACGATTTTCAGCATTTTTCAGTCTCAATTTTTCTGCCTGTATATACTTTTCGAGTTTTTCGTTCCGCTGTAATATATGCTTATGTATATATTTTTTTGGTATTTTGATCTATTATATTTTAATCTGCTATAGTAACTGCATGCGCCCACGTTCAAGTAAGCTAATGTACTGGAATTTAATGTAAGCAGTTCCTCCTGCCGCACTGGAACTTGCTTAACAATCTACTCACCTATATATGTACTTATACCCAGTTGTATTCTATGCTCCTGATGTATAATATTGATTGTGTACAGGCTGGTCACAAATACATTTCCCCGACTGAAAAATACATCGAGTATCATGATTTCTTCCCGCAATTTTTTTTGGTCATTCTGATGAAAATGATGTGAAACGTCGAGAAATTTTGGTCAGACCCCTCGCGGTCATTCAACCCCTAGGTTCCGCCATCCGACCGATGCCAATAGTGTATACGCCATATATGACAAATAACTTAAAAATGTATAATTCACTTTTTTCAGGATACATTTTGATCAAAATGGGTAGAAAAATGTTGTTCCGAAGTGGAAATTGTACAAAAAAAACTATATTAAACACAAGTGTGCAAGCTTTCACGGCCGGCATTGTTCCAAGTCTTCATAGTTTCCGGGCTTGTAGGCCGTGATCCGGTGGTATTTCTACCTGACGTTTCGTCTACAACTGCGGTAGACATTCTCAAAGGCGATGTGGTCGAAGTGTCCTCCTTGGCGGCTCGCAGGTCAGTGTGACACTTCGACCGCTGCCACATCGCCTTTGAGAATGTCTACCGCAGTTGTAGACGAAACGTCAGGTAGAAATACCACCGGGTCACGCCCTACAAGCCCGGAAACCATGAAGACTATGTTAAACACAGTTTAAAAAAATTTAGTTTCAATCGATCTTTTTTTTTCGAACAGGATCGATTTAAAAGTTCTAGAATGCTTTTCTTATGGAGAAATATGTGTGGTCGCAATCTAAAGTCATTGTCAATTTAAATTTACGGACAATACTTTCTGTAAACAATCGAAGTATTAACATAACATGTGAGTTCTGCGGGAAGACGTTCCCTCGTCACTTCGTAGGTTCTCGTAGCCCGTAGCTTTCATATATAAGCACGTAGTATGCTTCCACATGTAAATGTTATGTAGCTACACTATTGTATATAAATTGTACAATAGTAGGTACTTAAATAATCAAGCCGTTTAATCTTAGTTGCCAAATTAGAGAACTGAGTTTTTTTTGTAACGATTTTTCCGGGTGGTAGAAGTTCTGCATTTTTTTATAAATTATATCAGTAACCAAAAATCAAAATCGCTTATATCAGATTATTGGTATATTTTTGAAATGAAAACTTCCTTAGGCGCGTTAGGCACTCTTTGCCTGGGTAATGAAAAAATGTGAAGCGTTCGCAACTACTTCCGTAAGAATTCGCAACATACTTATATCATAAAAACGACCGTACATTACTGTTCCACTCGTAGCGTAGAGGTTACGTCGCAGCACTCTATGCACAGGGACCCGGGTTCGGAAACTGATGGCATCGTCGAATTATTGACTTTTTTTTTCTAAATTCTACATGATATTTATTTATATATTTTTTTTTTATTATTATATAATTTTTTTGAAACCAAGGTGGAATTAATTAAAAATACAATTTTAGTATTTTAGTAATAAATTATTTTTAGTTCTTAAATGCGCTATAATAGATGACACCAAAAATTAGAAAATCTGAAGTTTTCACTTCTGTCGTGCGATCATAAGCACACACCCATTTTTTTCGGTACAGTAGTGTACACGTGTGCATGAATATGCTGTCAGTAATGCTCTGTATAGAAACTTCTAAGTAAACATTCATGTTACAATGCACTGTAGATTTACAGTACCGTATTTATCACAAAAGACTGATCGGGCGTGTTTGTTCTAACAACACAGGCACGTACTTTAATTTCTCTTCGCCTTCCCTGTCTCAGTTTATATCTAAGGTCACGTTACAACAAATGTGTTTTTCAAATCCAGTTTCATTATAGTCCCAGAGCCGACCATCGAATACACAAAATTTGCAGTGCAGACAAATAGGGGCTTGAGAATAGCCAAGCGTGTAAAAATTGTTAAATTGTGTTTTAAAGACCTCCAACAGCTAAGGTTATTTGGGCCTAGCACCAATTCATATTTTCAATTCATTATTTTTTTTTAATAATAAATTGAAAATCCAATTGACACTTTTACCAGCTCTCGGGCTAGAACCCGGGAACTGGGGACTTGTAATAGAAGAACCATAGCAACGCCATGTAAACAACAGCATCGCTACACTCTCGGCTATTCTCAAGCCCTGCCAAGCGTGTATAGCAATGCTATTGTTTACATGGCGTTGCTATGATTCCTCTATTACAAGTCCCCAGTTCCCGGGTTCTAGCCCGAGAGGTGGTAAAAGTGTCAATTGGATTTTCAATTTATTAAGTATTGAAAAAAAAAATAATAAATTGAAAATATGAATTGGTGCTAGGCCCGAATAACCTTAGCTGTAGGTGGTCTTTAAAATACACAGACAAATAGGGATCTTAATCAGACTGTCGTGGGTTCGTATCCCGCCTCCGCTCATAGATGTTTTGTGATGTCATTTAGTTTTAAGTTAATTATTATTTAATGTAATCAAGACGCTAATGACCCAAGCTGTCGATGCGTCTATAATTTACAATAAATTATAAAAAACTTTTTAACAAAAAAAAAACCGCCTTCAAACAGCCACAAAAAAGTGGAAAATAATAAAACTTTAAGGTCTGCGCCATTTTAATAAAATATTAGGTAAGTCGGTTAAAAAGTGCCAATTTAATTAATATTCACCTACTTTTTAACCGACTTCATATTTTATTAAAATGGCGCAGACCTCAAAGTTTTATTATTTTCCTCTTTTTTGTGGCTTTTTGAAGGAGGTTTTTTTTGTTAAAAAGTTTTTTATTCTATACTTTTTAGTCAAAGGAATCACACATTAATCAACCGATTTCTTACGCTGTGTAATGTGTCAAAAACTGACATTTACTTTAAAGGAATCACACGCCGCTACTCACTTTTATTAAAATCAGCCGAACTACCAAACCGATTTAAATAAAATTTATATGGGACCAGTTTCGAGGTATACTCTATCCAAAAAAAAATAATTTTCCAAATCGGTTTAAAATTGACGGAGTTCTGAGGTAACAAACATAAAAAAAATACAACCAAATTGAGAACCACCTCCTTTTTTTGAAGGCTGTTAAAAACTAAAGCAAAAGGATCCCAACGATCTGGGTCACTCTCTCAAGTGCATTTTCGGTTTATATGTAAATTTCATAATGTTTCACAAGTTCGTAGTTTCGTCTCTGAATAGTCACTAACTGAACCGTATTTTAATTTTCTTGAGATGCTATGCGATATAAGAAACTACAATATATAGGTAGGTAGTCTTGCAGTGACTGCTGTTTTGTTGAAATATTCCTATTTCTAAGCAGCAGCGTGCAAATTTTGCTGAGCAGTTGCATTACGGTTTTTCATTACAGAATAGCTGTTAACAGCATGTGCTCCATATAATATAAACCCCTTTATTGCGGCAAATGTACAGTGGGGTACCCTTTATACACTACTAGAGGTCCGGTCCAGCTTCGCCCGGGTGCTATGAATTTATGATTTATTTAAATGCACTAAAAAGGAAAAAAATAATTTTTAATAATTTAGGTTCATAATTAATAAAAGCATGGGTCGTGACTAATAAACTATCATAGAGTTCACGACCCACGCTTTTATTAATTATGAACCTAAATTATAAAAAAATATTTTTTCCTTTTTAGTGCATTTAAATAAAAGCTTGTCTCTCAAATGTTTTTTTACTAATATTTATTTTGTTCATTTTAGTCTTTCAAAATTGTACCCCCCTTTGACAACCGTAGGGGCCGAATTTCGAAAAATCCTTTCTTAGTGAATGCTTACGTCAGAAAAGGAACCAACTGTCCAAATTTCAAGTTTCTAGTTTCAGCGATTTGGCCTGGGCGTTGAATAGTCAAAAAAACCCTACATCCCCGTTTGAACCCCTTAGGGGTTGAATTTATTTCTAAAAACGATTTATACATGTATTGTCATCGGGAATACATATGTGTACAAAATTTCAAATCGATCGGATACGTGGAAGTCGTTCAAAATTGACTTGCAAGATTTGACCTAAACAAACACACAAACTAACATACATTGCAAGTTGAGGACAGAGTGGTGTAACGGTTAGCGTAGCGGCCTTTGGATCACACTGTCGTGGGTTCGAATCCCGCCTCCGCTCATGGATGTTTTGTGATGACATTTTGTTTTAAGTGAGTTGTTATTTGATGTAAACAAGACGCTAATGACCTAAGTTGTCGACGCGTCTATAATTTACAATAAATAAAAAAATAAATACATTGCAAGTTAAATAAAAGCTTGTAAAAAGGCGTGACGTGTTAACTTTACATAACGACGTTTTCAAAGCGCTCGCTCTTAAATTTTAAAAATATCACCTTGTTTATTTTGTACGTGTGGAAACCGACGCTTCCATTGTAGCTATAGTCTTGATAATTTTCACGTTTTGGCGACGCATCTTCAATGAAATGAACAGCTCCCTCAAGTATTACTGGAATCGGGCGACGTATAACACTTAACCGTTATTACTCTACAGTCAATACACCGAGACACATTCACGGTACATCCAAAGACAAAAGGTATTTCTAATAAAACGCGACACTCGAACAAAAAAGTCGATTTTCGAAAGAAACAGACGATCTTGATGAGCTCTCGCTAGTACGAAGATTCACACCTACAACCTAGCTTAATGAATTAACTCTCGCATGTAATGAAAATCAATTGATTCCGAAGCATATAAGGAGATTGTTAGATTAGTAATCATGTCACGGTTGAGTAATGTAAGCTCATTCCGCCGCGAAAGTGGAAAGGTTCAGGTTAGAATCCTGACTGTGACTATGGTTGGTAAAATGATTGGTTGTAGATGTGAATCTTCGAAGTAGCGAGAGCTCATCAAGAAACACATCTACAACCTAGCTATATGAATTAACTCTCGCATGTAATGAAAATCAATTGATTCCGAAGCATATAAGGAGATTGTTAGATTAGTATTCATGTCACGGTTGAGTAATGTAAGCTCATTCCGCCGCAAAAGTGGAAAGGTTCAGGTTAAAATCCTGACTGTGACTATGGTTGGTAAAATGATTTTTTCCAATATGTTTGGAATCAATTATATAATTGGCTGCTTTCAAACAAAAACTTTCATTTAACATTTATATACTATGCTCTCTATTCTAAAAGTAGAGTGCCCGCGGTGAGAGATGAAGCCAGGCACGTCATCAATAATGCTAGTGAACGCCTGCTTGCCCGCAGACAGTGCCGTGTACACAAAACTGCACATTGGGTTTTATGACGTTAGGTACAATTTTGGCAAACTGCTATTCATGACAATAAACAGTCAATAGCAAGCTAGAAGGCGGGCGCAATGCATTCACGTTACTATGACGCGGTGGCTTCATCTTTCGCCGCGCGAGGTCTATCGTGCACGTGCAGAGAATTGTGGGAAGGTGCCTTTTTAAAACGAGTGCGATATTTAAGGCTTGGACCGTCTGAGCTTTTCACCGGGCAAACATCTTGATGTCATCAACTTCCAAGGCTCTCTAGACATAGAATATGTTATGTTTATTTAAAGATCGAATAGTTGGTGTTTTCTGTTAGAAGACCTTAATATCCGGACGTTATAATACAAACCGCGGTTAAAATGACTAGAAATGGAACAATATTTATTATAGAAATTTCAATATTTTACGGTTTGTGGTTTGAATAGTTTACACTATAGGAAGTTCATGTAACCAAGTACACTGTTATGAAAGCACTGGAAAACTTAGCGTCAACCCCAAAGCTCCTTTGCAACTTATTATATGCACAGCTACTAGATAAAAGTAAAGTTTGTTTTGGGAAATATTATTTTTTAGTTTATTGTAAACACGATTCTTTGTTCAGAACATTTTCAAGCGAAATTTTCCCATCTTGAGAACAGCTCGTATAAGAAATAAAAAGAACAAGAAAAATTGTTGTGTTATTATTTCTTACTTATTTTTAAAATAAATGTATAACTGCAATTTTACTTGGTAAGTTTGGTGCTGAGTGCTGTTTATTTATAAAACCATGTTAATATCTGTGACCAGAAATGCAAAAACGCTTAGGTCGAATTTTTATTTTACTTTACTTGTTAGTTAAAGTCAACTCTTAATCCGATTTTAATTTCTGTATATCCGATCGGCTTGAAATTTTGCATACATACATAGTTCCGACTTCCGAACAATATTTTGATGTCTCCGAAAAAGTGTAGTATTTCAAAAAAGTAGCCAAAAACTTGTTAATAATTTGATTTTAGAATTTTAAAATGAAACGCAATATTACAGAATAGGAGATTGTATTTCTAGTGCCGTAATGAGGTATAAGTATCACTGACGAGTAGTGACAGTATGTTAAAACGAGCGATTTAGCGAGTTATAAAACAGTCACACGCGAGTTATAATATCATTATTCATTACAGACGAGAAATGTATGGTATTTTTTTGTCTTACCCACACTGTAAGAAATTAGAAGGCCGATTATCGATGGTCCATTAGTAGCCAGCGATTAATCTGGTAATAGGCACACAAAGAGAGACAATGGCGTCGCAAACAGGTATCGCCTGCACATCGCGTAGATTGCATAAAAACACATTGCGCATGCGTGGTTACTAATTTTACATTTATTTGTTTTGTATTCATCCATTTTATATATGTAACTATACATTTTATTTTGTAATTTTTACACACTTTATTGGAATATTTCTCAAATTATGTAATTTTAATTTACTTTATGTAAAAATCACAAATTTGTTTAACTTTACAGTAAAAGTCCATGTTTTTATGAAGTTTTCTGTGTAATAATAATGTAAAATCACTTAGAAAATCGAGCGAATTCTACCTTAATTTTCAAAGTATTTTTACATCCATTTTTTACAGTGCACTATAAAATAGCTACTTTTAACTAAATTTTCAGTATTTTCAAAAAATGTTGACAGTTCATTTGCGTCGCCAACTTCACATTTGTAGCAGGCCATGAGTAGGTTAGCGAGCGGATCAGAACGAATAAACATAAATCAATATGGAAATTAAAAATATTGTAAAAATTTGACATGAGCGGTTTGGTTTTTTGACCACAGATATAATTTGTGTAAATATTTGAATGGCAAATAGAATAATTTGTCTAGTTTAACTTCGTAGTTTCAAAGCATTGACGAACATTTATAAGTTGAATCTACGTTAAAATTGTTATCTAACTACTGCTGTATATATGGTATAATATATGCAATTACAAAAACTTTAAATTGAATATTTAAATACAAAATGCAAACGTTCAACATGTCTGAATGTTAGCATGTCTAATAATACGATTGCACTTTCCTGTCAAATTTCGAATATTGTACTATCATTTATAACCTATAGACCGAGAGCTAGTGGTGTTATTTATTCAAGGCCTTATTTTTGTGAAGATGCTGAGGGAGGCATATTAAAGTGCCCTGAGTAAGGGATTTTGCTAGATAGCGGTATGGGAGGGAGCAAGTTTCCCTCTAAGAGAGGGGATTATTACCGACATTTTGTTCTGCAATTTGAAATATATGCTTAAAACAGCCGCCGTAACAACATATTAAAATTTGAACCTTGAACTAATAATATAAATTTCGTCGGGTACATGACACGTTTAGGGTGATCCACCACCCCTTTAATACTGACCAATCGATCTGCAAATATTATAATGGCATTATTGGGTCACCGACAAGCTATACAAACAATGTCAGCCTTGAAGCAATAATAATTGTGGCCATTTTTTTTGTTACATGTTGGGGGCGGTCTGCATCCCTCCCATACCGCTTTCTAGCAAAATCCCTTACTCAAGGCACTTTAATATGCCTCCCTCAACATCTTCACAAAAATAAGGTCTTGAATAAATAACACCAAAAAATTGTCACTAGCTCTGGCTCTATTGGTATGTCTAATAAGTTCGCACTTTCCTGTCAAATTTCGTACTATTCTACTATCATTTATAACCTACCCTTTACAACTATATGCCACGTGCCAAATAATAGTAGGTTGTAAATTTCTACTGTCGTAGTGGGGTTTATTTTATCTCACTTTTTCAATTTTTGTTAGTTACGTCTTTACGTGCGATGTGGGACGATATGTTAGATGCTGTCGAAAAAATTTTACTATCATTCAAATAACAAATATATAAGATCGACACTACAAGTTATTTTGATTCATTTTTTGCTTGTTGGCGTACGTCATGGCCACATTAAACATTTTCTGACAAAATTCGGCATGTAGATGTGAAAAGGTTTGCCATCCCTGATGTAGATACATTATTATGTAGAAAATGCGATATCTAACGTGAATTTTAACAAAATATTCAGTGACATTTTGAAATATGTTTATTGTGAAATCTTCCATTTAAATCGTTCTCATTTTTCTCTATTTTATTTAAGCTTTGGAGTCTAGAGTCTAGACGCTAGCTTATAACGGATTGAAACAGTTGCAAATAATACAGCGAAGGGCAAAAAGAAAATACATATTTAGTAACTGTGTATTTTATTACAAGCTTTTATTTAACTTCACCTGCTAGTATTGTTACGGATCACCCTGTATATATCCGGCAGGCAAGAGTTCTGAGAAACGGGGGTCCGCTTACTGTAACAACTGGTACCTGCACGAAAGTTCTAAAGAAAACGAGAACACACTAGGCTTATGCTACACAGCCTATATAAACAGCAGTACGAAGTGAGTGAGAATCAGTCATCAGAGTCAGTGTTGTGTCGAATACGCAGTCAATGCAGAATACTGAGCGACAAATAGTGCGTCTGATATAAATACATTGAATATAAATATTTGAAACATAAATAACTAGAAATAAATAGTCCTGGTATATAGTTAATTGTACCTATATAGTTAAGTGTTAATTACTGTTTAGTTATTGTTTACTTGTGTTAATTGTTAGAACTGACTTTTCGTTGTTGCATTCATTATTATTGTATTTATAATTATTGTAAATAAATATTTATTCCGCCAACTCAGAAAACAGTTTTGTACCAGTATGTTTAGGTCAAAACTTCCAAGGCAATTTTGTACGACTTTCACATATCCGATGGAATTAAAATTTTGTACACATATAGGTACTTATATTCCCGATGACAATACATGAATCAATCATTTGTAGAATTAAATAACTAATTAATTTTTATAAATTGATGTTTCAACAGTAAAAATTTTGTAAGACTAAAAAGAACAAAATTAAATACCTACACGCTATTAGAAAGTAAAATTTTTAATGACAAGCTTTTATTAAAATATAGATACTAAAAAGAAAAAAAATAATTTTTAATAATTTACGTTCATAATTATTATAAAAGCGTGGGTTGTGACGAATAAACTATCATAGAGTTTACAACCCACGCTTTTATATGATCATAAACCTAAATTATCAAAAACTATGTTTTCCTTTTAGTTCTCATTGATGCAGACCTGTCTCTGTCGGGGGTCGTTGTCTCCCGTCGTGGTCTCAATTTTCAAAGGCTATTCGTGACGAGTCGACAAGAAACGCTCCGCTTGAATTATTATAATATGCTGAAGCGGTCGTCAATAGCAAAACATGCTTGACCTCTTTACTAATCTACATAACAATGCTCATTTTTTATCACTGACTGTACATTTGAGTTTGCGTGAACATTTTCACTAAATAAATATTTGTATCATAAATTTTGTTTATTTAAGAAATTTTACGGCACTATTTTCATATCTGTTTTTTGTAAGGTAAAAAGCCTATTATAAAGAAACGTATCACATTTTTTTTTATTTTAAATTCTTAAAAATTTGTCACACAAATTTCCCGTAGGAATTGAAACTTGAAAAATACATTCTCTTGGCTCTTTTCAATTCGGAAATAGAATGTTAGAGATATTTCAATATTTAATCGACGTATTTTTTTAAACTGCTTTGATTTTATGACTCAAATTATATAATAATGCGTATTCTGTAATGTTTCTTATTTTTTATGGATTCTTTCTAGAACTTTCAAACCTTAACCACGGCTTGTCTGTTTTTATTAATACCTTAGTCGACGACTGAAAAAACTTACAACTTAAAAAAAAAATTACGTAATCATTCACGCGTAGCAAAAACTTTTTTAAAAAATTCGCCTGTAGGATCTGTAGTGTGATTCTTGGTCCTTCATTTGGCGTTTACCCGAACCCTTTAGCTTTAAGAAAAGCGTCCGGAGAGTGGGAACCGTTTTTTGGCAAGGGGAAAGGATTTGTGATGAAAAGTGCAGGGGGTAACTTTCGCTATCGAATACTATTAAGAAAGATTCTTTCTTGTTCATTGAACTGACAAATATTTAACATAATTGGCGTCAAAATTATACTTAGGTATATAGGTATTTTTTTATAATCAGTTTTTTTTTACTTTTATAAGATAAAAAACATTAATTATTTTATAACACATTTTGATAAAACATTTTTGTTAAGCAGGATGAAAAATTACAAATGTAAATTTTGTCATAAATTTTATTTGCAAATGAAGAACTGCTGACAAGTAATAGTTGAAAATTCATATATTTAATTTAAAGACGGATTCCTACTACAAAATTAACAGGAATAATAACTCCGACATAATATTTTCAGTTTTTTGTTGTGTATTACATAATTTATTTTGGAATATAGCTTTTTTCCCACAGATGTGTCATCACTATTTTTATTGTTATTGTTTGTATTTTATTGTTATTGTTTATTGTTTATATTGTTTTTACAAAGAAATAATTTTGAACGCTTTTTAAAACTAATCATTCATCGGAATTGCTCGACATTGCTCGGATTTTTCTGGCCGCTCGGCGAGGCCGAACACAAGCAACCAAACATGTTAGAAAAGGGCGTTTCGAACTGCTTCTTTATAAAAATATAAACAATTAAAAAAAATTTTAAGACACAGTTCAAAATTCCTCACTCAGTCGAATTTATACGGGGTCAGTCCATGGTTATCGTTAAAATTCAATAAGGATCCATCTTTGAACAAAGTTTGCTTACCACGTGACGCAGTCTTCTGTTTTAAGGTCGCGATCTTCTTCTGTCTTTGACAAACTGCTGAGGTAAACACAATTTCTTTTCTCAATTATCGAGGCTCCTGTTTGTCCACATTTTTGTGAATAGGTTCTTTGCATCGGCCGTGTTATTTGTTTGCCATTCGTAGAGACGCCATTATTTGTTAAAGGTTGGATTTCCTTTCTTTCACTGTATTACGTCCGCGGCCGAATGGCCAAAACGGCTTATGTCGATACTTTGGTAACATTTTCCTTAATGTTTCGCTAATGAATCTCAACTTGGATTATAGAAACGGGTTTTATATAAAGATTAATTATTATAAACAGACATTTATTGTTATCCATTTTTTATTTATTTATTGTAGATTATAGACGCGTCGATACATACGCTTTACGTGTAAAAATTTAAGATTGTTTTTCCATAAGAAGAAAGTTTGGTCACAAGTAGGCTTTGGGAAAATAGAATATCATGATTTATTCTGATCCATTTATTTTGTCCCAGTGATAAATTCCCTATGTATCTACATACATCAATCTGGAACACTAGACCACACGGTCCCCCATTACGTTTATTATTAATTTCATCGAATTATCACAGATGGCTATAATACTATACTCTTGGCGTCTTGCTATTCAGCCTCGCTCCCTGGGTATGATTTCTACTATGCGAACAGAGAGGGGCGTGTCGATCGAGCTTTTTCCCCTCAACGTACTACCTTCAAGCCAATCACATACTCTTGGAGTCTCGCTATTCAGCCGTGCTCCCTGGGTATTATTTCTACTATGCGAACAGAAAGGGGCGTGTCGATCGAGATTCTCCCTCACCGTACTACGTTCAAGCCAATCACGAGTGGTTCCCCCTCCTGACGGTGTCGTTTTTTTTCGTGACGCTGGTCAACAAAATTACTTTCATCGCGACTAAAGAAGTTTCACTTGCGTTGAAAAATTAAAATTCGACATAAGTGATTTTGCATTTTGGCCACAGATGTAGTTCTTCTTGTTTCAGCTCGACAAAACTTAACAGTAGAATTGTCATTGTAGATGACTCGGAGCCTTTTTTTGTCTCATATAATGCCGGATATAGAAAAGAGATAATACTAATGTATCAAATTGGTTTTTCTACGGATCTTGTATCTTGTATCTTTTTATTATTTCGGTCTGTTTGAACAGTAGTGTACATAGCGAAACATTTTTAGTTTGTCCTTCGTAGCGACCGCTATGTGATTCTGTCGAGGATGTAATTCTATATCCATTATTGGTAGCTGAAAATATAACGTTTTTAATAGATTTTTTAAAAACTTTTTTATTAAACCCCCTCTTGGCTTCAAGAATTTAATCCCATGTGCCAGACACAAAATGATAAGAATTAAACAAACAAGGAATAAAGGAACCTTTTCTCGCCACAGGCCCTCGCAGCATTAGGAACCCAAGACACAGGACTCAGACCTTGGAAAAACACACAAAATGACTGTTATTAGTAGGGCTCATATAGATAGTAATATACTATGTCTGGCACAAAATTCATTTAAAATTTCATATACCTCGAATTTGACCGAGCTTAGGATGTGACTTAAATTCTCTCGTAGACGTTGCCATAGTTGTTCTGGTGCATAATTTTGGCAAGATAGAATTATATGATTTAAATCTGCAACAGATGAATTGTCGCAACTACAGATTGGGGAGTTTACTACACCTATTCTAAATAAATGAGACTAGAAACAACCATGATTAAATCTCATACGAATTATCTGGGTGATATTTTTTCTTGGTTTGCTGTATTTTTTAAAATATGGTTGATTTTTGATGATCGGTTGTATGTTAAATAGCCATTTTCCTTTTTCCCTGCTACTTTCTGTCCAATATCTCTGCCATTCGGTTTGAGCTGACTTTTTTGCCAAATTTATTATATCGTGAGCCGGAATTTTGACATAGTGTGCCTAGCTAAGAAAAATCATTACAAAGTTGCGTTGTATATTTGCATAATTTATCAAAAATATGGAAATGTTATGGATTTGACTAAATATATGTGAGCATTAACGTACAACGTAACGAAAAACTTTTACATAAATTTTAAATGTAAGCGCAGCCGAACTTTATGCCTGTAATACTTTCATGTATACTGTATAGTGTATAGGATAATGTGACGTAACAAAATATACAGTACCGGTACAATTTATTGTTGTATAATTAGAATACACCATATAGTACATAGACATTGCAAAATATGGCAAACTATGCCTTGGCAGAGGATGTACATGGCTATGATACTCGTGAAAAAAAAGCTACCATTGGCAACAAAAGATGTATACAAGCATTGCCCAGAAAATTATTCAGCCTACTGCATTTACAATAAACTACCTGAAAAGTTAAAAAATAATACCTACTCAGTTTTCAAGGAAAATATAAAAAAATTCTTATTAGAGCGAGCATTTTACAGTGTAAATGAATTTTTATGTTACATTTTATATTTCTTATATTTTAATGTGAACTTTTTTTTTGACGTGTCAAATATATCTCAATTATTGACAAAATAAATATCTATCTATCTATAAGAGTGACACCGAACGCTAATGACCTCTGTTGTCGAGCGTCTATAATTCACAATTCATTCAAGAGTGACACCGAGATGCGATCGCTCGACAACGACTATTGCAGACCGAGAGTCAGTGACAATTTTTTGGTGTTATTTATTCAAGGCCTTATTTTTGTGAAGATGTTAAGGTAGGCATATTAAAGTGCCCTGACTAAGGGAATTTGCTAGATAGCGGTGTGGGAGGGATGCAGACCGCCCCCAACATGTAACAAAAAAAATGGTCACAATTATTATTGCTTCAAGGCTGAAATTGTTTGTATAGCTTGTCGGTGACCCAATATCGCCATTATAATATTTGCAGATCGATTGGTCAGTATTAAAGGAGTGGCAGATCACCCTAAACGTGTCATGTATCCGACGAAATTTATATTATTAGTTCAAGGTTCAAATTTTAATATGTTGTTACGGCGACTGTTCTAGGCATATATTTCAATTTGCAGAACAAAATTGCTCGCCTAGGTGTTTATATCGTTCTGCAAGGGAGATAATACCGACATTTTGCCTATTTGAACTTAGTGGCTAGTGTGCAAAGGTTTAAATAGTAAAAACCATTAGAGAGCAGCAGAGAGGGTATAACTGTTGTCAAGCAGACAGTCTGTTGCTAAGTGAGGGCGGTACTTTGCCGCCGAATAGGCTGATAACGTCACTGTGTCATTTTAAAGGTAATTGGGCTCTAAAACCTATTAAAGAGCAGCGAAGAGGGCAACAGTTATCAAGCAGACAGTCTGTTGTTAATTGAGGGCGGTGCTTTGCCGCCGAATAGGATGATACCGTCACTGTGTCTTTCTAAGAGTAATCGATCTCTATCAAAAATAATTGGCTTATGGCATCGCACTCATTAACGTAATTTTTATTTTATTTATTATAATATTATGCCAGCGCGAGCGAAGCCAGATATAAAGTATTCTATCCTTTAAGTTGTGCAATCTTATATACGTGTACCAAATTTTATTAAAATCGGACGAAGGGTTTAAGAGTTATGGCGGAACGGACAGACATGACGCACAGACGAACAGAAAAATCTGAAAATGATCCATTTTTATGATTTGGTGTCATGCAAAAAAAGATAAAAAATAAATTACGAAAAATTTTGCTTTAAATGGACTTGTGAAATTTTTTTATTACTTCCCACCTCTACTATGGTAGGGAAGTAATGGATTCAGTCCGAAAACAATATTTCGAGATTTTAACAGATTTTCACGTTTTGAGACCCTAGCAATCGTTTAAGATCATTTTCTGACTGATGTCTGTATGTGTGTGTGTGTGTATGTGTGTGTGTGTGTATGTGGTCAATTTTTCGCCTTCGATATCTTAAGAACGGAACAACATACGGGCATGCCGATTGTTCTATTGTGTTTATCAGCCTTTAACTTAGATCTGATTAGATTTTGAGTCAAATCGGTTCAGTGGATCCTGAGATATTCAAAAAAACGTCCTCAATGTCACGTATTAACATAGGTAAAAAAATATATAAATGAATTCTAGATGTTATAATATGAAAAAAATGTAAATATTTTTTTTCTCTAAAATGTATAGTTTTCGAGAAAAAAAATATTTTACTAAAAAAAATAAAAATTGTACGTAAATCAAGGTAACCATGATTTTTGCTATATTAAGCTAGCCATCAGTAGACCACCAAACAAAAAAGAGGGCCATGCTTTTTTCAAAGAATAAAAATTAAATTGTGTTTTAAAGACCACCAACAGCTAAGGTTATTTGGGCCTAGTCAAAGAATAAAAAAAAAGAGTGTTTATTTTTTGCAAATATTTACTAGGTGGGAAGTATAGGACTGGTCATCAGTCGAATTTTTTTTTTTTTGTAATAACCATAGCTGTACCCATTTAAATTATTTACTAAAAATGTGTCATAACTTTCAGTAATTCTCATAGTGACTTTCAAAACTAGTTTATTCAGCAACTCATCCACTTGAAAAACTATTGGAAAAACTCTATAAATAATTTCTGCAGTGTAAAATTCTTTCGAATTAGAACTATTTAAATTTGTTATTTTGTTTAAATTTGCTTTAAACTTTAATAAGCATTTAAGGCGTCTCAAATTCTCGTTATTCCACGTACAGCGTTCACAGTAAATTTACCGGTAGTGTGTTTACATGAACTGGATATAAAACGTATTTGAACTTTTTAAGTGCATAGTTAAAAACTTTTCTACATTTTGTCATACGTACAAAGCAGGTGTCAGCACATACTCTTTACTGCATTATAATATGGCTCAATTTTTTCCTGCAATTTATTAAAACAATGTACACTTTACCACACCATATTATATACCCGTACTTACACCATATGCATACCCATGTGTGTAGACACCATATTAACATTGAATGGTACACTAGCCTTTACCCGTGGCCTCTCTCGCGCTAATGCCGTTTTTTTTTGTTTTTGGGAACTGCCCTGTCTCCTTTAGATAAGCCTGTCCCATTTACCGATGTATGATAAACGCTATCTATACTGAATTCTATACCCAGCGATGTAGCTTAGTGGTACAGCACTAGACTCGCATTGGGGAGGTACTGGGTTCGAATCCCGGCGGGGGCAGATGTGGCTAGGACTTTTTCCTACTGCCTCACGCCGAGAAACGGTAATTCCTGTACCAGCCATCTTGTTTGAGGTTTTTCCATGGTTTCCTTCAATAATTCCAGATGAATATCGAGATGGTTCCTTATTTAAGGCCATGGCCGATTACCTGTCAAACTCCTACGTTCCCAAAGTTGCCTACCTTATCCTAATGTCCTATAATTCCTCCATTCGCACATTGCTATTAAATAAGTTGAAGTATAATAAAAATGTATAAAACGGGAAGTGGTAAAAATGAAAAATAGTAATGGTGCGAATGGCGTCTGTTATGACAATGTCGAGAAACGGACGTTAAATGCATTATTATTATTATCATCATCATTATTATTATTATTATTATTATTATTACTGAATTCAGCCATTTTTTACTTAGCTCGCTCGCCGAAGCAAATAAATTGACAGACAGACAGAAATTATTAAAAATTCTAATTCGTAAATTTTAGTAGTCGAAATTCCGTTAAAAATTTCCAATTTCAAATAAAGTAACGATTTTATTTAGGCATTTGTAGATATTGATATAAATTATAAATAAATTTGTGATACAAATAAATAATGTTTTAAAATTTCTTTTCGTAGATTTAAATTTTTAGTGAGATGCTAGTAAATATCCGGTTTTTCAGACATTTATTAATAAAATGCCCCATTCTCCAAATATCTTTCTTGGTTCGGATTCCACGTAAAACTTTGAAAGCATTATTTTTTTTAATAAATTTTGTAGTCAAAAATATTCAACCCTCCCACAAAACGACATTCTGCTTACGCTAATGATTGCATTATAAATAGGTCACTCTGTAAGCACCTTACAGTTATTATGCTAATATAGTCTGACGTCATCAAGTTAACACGATATAATAATACTGCGGACCCAGGTGCCTTTATCAATATTAGCAGCTTTGGAGAGCTTTCTCTACGCTTGAGTTAACAGGTGCGTAATGTCTCGACGGGGTTGTAAACCAGTGTTACATCTGTAATATTACTTAAATGTATAATATTGTTTATAATAGCAACTGTCTGATGTCATTATTTAAAATCCAACTTCGCTAAACTAAAAGTCCTTCAATAGACTAAATTTTTACAAAGTAATCTATAAAAAATTCATCAAAAAAAATCAAAGCAAATTGTTTAGTATCTCCAGAGCTACTCTTTCCAGCTTACAATAATAAAAAGATTTTTGATGTGGAACATCTTATGTCGGGCTGTGAACAACCGCGTGAGGGGAAATATGCAACGAAATTTATGGTCCGCTCTTTCGTTGCTGTTCTACTTTTTTGCTAAATTTTTACAAAGTAATCTATAAAAAATTCATCAAAAAAAATCAAAGCAAATTGTTTAGTATCTCCAGAGCTACTCTTTCCAGCTTACAATAATAAAAAGATTTTTGATGTGAAACATCTTATGTCGGGCTGTGAACAACCGCGTGAGGGGAAATATGCAACGAAATTTATGGTCCGGTCTTTCGTTGCTGTTCTACTTTTTTGCTAAATTTTTACAAAGTAATCTATAAAAAATTCATCAAAAAAATCAAAGCAAATTGTTTAGTATCTCCAGAGCTACTCTTTCCAGCTTACAATAATAAAAAGATTTTTGATGTGAAACATCTTATGTCGGGCTGTGAACAACCGCGTGAGGAGAAATATGCAACGAAATTTATGGTCCGCTCCTTCGCTGCTGTTCTCCCCACCACTGCGGCTCTCTCTCTCTCTCTCTGCTGCTGCTTTTGAAAAAATATATACTACTACATAGAGAATACCACCGAGTTCAATAACGTTTTCTTTGATGTTTCACATCTGTCAGGGGTGCCGAGACCCACACCCTTTTTTTTTATTTTCACTTCACAGATGACGTAAAAGTTTTTTTTTTTTGTAAAATGATTTTCGACTTACCTGCGAATCGCAATTCTCTAGATATGTACCAAATTTCAAGCTTGTAAGTTCAACCGTTTAGATGTTAGAAAACTGTGACCGATATACTGACAGATGGACGATTGGACGTCGGAGTCCAATTTGTACTATTTTGGTAAAAACCACGTTCAGAGGAAAAGGTTATCTTTTGTTTTACCGTTTTGGTTGCAGCTTATCAGAACTCAATAAACTTGAATTAGCAAATAATTGTGTGAAGCTTGCCCAAACAAGTTTCTGAAAGGTCGTATCGACACAATAAGTTAACTTCAATCTAATTAATAATTAATTTTATAAAGTTTGTTATCGGCTCTGTAACTTGCTTTCAGAGAAACTGACACATTTAGTTTTCTGTATCGCCAGAGGCGAATTTTTGCAAAGGGGTGAAAAAGTATTTAATTTTTCATTTTGTCATAAAATAATTTTTAAAAAATTGAACAGAGATAAAAAAAGGGAATCAGAACGCTTCTAAAAAGGATAAAATATTTTTTTTTCTTCGTTTTGCAAATTGCAATCACCTTCCATAATCTCAATTAGAAGTCAGCGGAATTATTTTTTTTATTTATTGTAGATTATAGACGCGTCAACATCTAAGGTCATTAGCGTCTTTCAACTACACTAAATAACAACTAACTTAAAACTAAATAACATCACAAAACATCCATGAGCGCAGGTGGGATTCGAACCCACGGCAGTCCAGTCTAGAGGTTGCGGCACCAAGCACGCTACCATCTAGGCTACACTGCCCTCTAGCGGAATTATTTTTCTATTATACCAAGTCATACATATTAAAAGTGATTTATTTAATTGAATGTAGGTTAGGTAAGGTGATTGTAAAACGAAGGGAAAAGTTATCTTATCCTTTTGAGAAGAAAAATTAAAAACTCGGGTCGCAGTGCCAAAACCCTGCCAACAATATAGTGTATTTGCTAATGCAGGCCTTGTGGCTTTATTATGTAAACTTAAGTTTGTTTTTGGACAAAATAAAAAATTTAACCCCTTAATACATCCCTTAAAATAATATTTTTTTTCTTAATTTCAATAATATTATCAATGCAACCTTTGTACCAAATTAAATACACCCTTCAGTAAGTAAATCATACTATCCGCAAACCAGTGTTTTCATAAAATTTTTGTAAGTCCGGTCCTGTCGGGCCGATTTTATTAAAATTTTAACAGCACATTTTAATCTTTACTAAAGGGTTAAATTTCAATTTTGAAACGATTCTGACAATTTTTTCGGTATTTTTGGGCCCAAAAACTTTTTTCAACCCCTAAATACTACCCTTAAAATGGTCCGATCGGGCCCATTTTAAATAGGCTTCGTGCGGTAATGGGTTCCAATGTGTGTACCAAATTTCGTTGAAATCGATTAAGTCTGTGGAGAGTTACCGTGTACACACATATATATATAAATATATATATATATTTACCTATATATACATAAACATTTTCAAAAATGGTGGCAAACTGTTCAGGAGGCTATGAAACGTCGAGAAATTTTGGTCCGACCCGTAGGTCCCGCCATCCGACCGACGCCAATAGTGTATGTGCCATATGGCAAATACACTAATAAACAAACACTTGAAAAATTCTACACATTTATTAATCTCAACGATCGTTTCGGGTTCCTAACCCATCATCAGGAGAGAAGCATTCTGGTTCCTTTTTTAAACCGGTTCAATTTTTTGAAAAATATTTTTATTTTTTGTGTAAATTACCTTAAAAATATTGAACTTTCTTTTTAACTAATATTTTCTTTCAAAGTATTTAACGGTGCGAATTTATTTTTTGATGTGTATTAATTAATTGTAATTGTTTTCTGTTATGTTATTTAATTAAAAATGTATTATCTTTGGTAATATGAAGGCATTTATTTTTCGTTTGATAAACACAATACTTCAGAAATTTTTATAATAATATATTCAGAATATATTTGTAAGAAAATCATTCTTTAACTTAAAAAATACCACAGCGATCAAGTCTTTTTTGTATTTTTTTAAAGCTAGAACAAATCGTTGATCAATTATTCATTATTTGATATGCATGAAGCTATAATTTTGTGTTTTTATTAAAATTTAAGTATTGAATTTAAATTTTATGAAAAGTAAAAAGTTACTTTGAATAACTGAAGAGTTTTTACAATACGTCAAATCAAAACAGAAGGCTTTATTTAAAATTTTATTTCTTGTAAATTAATTAAACACATTAAAAATGTCCATGGGCGTCGGATGCAAGACGTGCCCCCTTTAAAAAAATAAGAATTATAGTATTTTAAAAAAAGACTTGTCGCTAGCAGAAAAAAAAATTATAATAGGTAGTTTAATCTATTGACCCAATTTTCATAATCGAGGTGTCATTAATTTTGTTTTTTTACAAGCTTTTATTTAACTTGCAATGTATGTTAGTTTGTTTGTGTGTTTGTTTAGGTCAAAATTTGCAAGTCAATTTTGAACGACTTCCACGTATCCGATCGAATTGAACTTTTGTACACATATGTATTCCTGATGACAATACATGAATAAATCGTTTTTAGAAATAATTTCAACCCCTAAGGGGTTCAAACAGGGATGTAGGGTTTTTTTTAGTTTAATGACAAGTAAATTTATAGTAGGTAATAAAGGATAAAGAACCGTGTTCGACTGGTCAGTGTAGAGCGCAATGCTACAGTGTATCCGGTATTGTGTTCGACTGGGCGGCTGTGAGAGGCTAGTGTGATCTTCATGATGTTACACTTTTACCACCGTCGCAGGTAGGTCGTGTAAAGAAAGTGCAACATGACAGCGGTAATAACAGAGTAATGACCTACACGAAGAGCGTGTACACTGTACACTACTCAACACTGACACGGTGCAAGTGTTACACTTGTACAAAACTACGCGCCACCAGCTGAAAACGCTATTAGATTTTGTAAAACAATTTTGATTCGTGGTATTGACAGCGCCCTCTGTGATCATTAAATTGAACATTATATTATATTGCGTAACGTATTCGAACTGAGTACAGTCCATACAAAAATAATAGAAACTTCATCTTCTATATAAAATACCGTATATATTGATTTAGTTCAGACTCACAACTACGCTTTCCGCTTGGTTGTTCACACGATTCGACCATATGTGCTACATTAACTGTATTTATACAGTGTGTTCGAGAAAACTCGTTTTCGAAAGTAGATACCTTAACAGACTTCTTTATTTTTCGTATTAAGTACTTGAATTTGTGACCCTACTCTAGGTGGTACTTCTGAAATCTGTAAATAATGATTTTTTTCTCCACACTATTTCAGGATGGACTATAAAAGAGTTTTAACAAAACAAAAAAAAAATGACTCGCCGCTCGGTTCCTTTGACTCGCGGTCAAAAAACCGACTTTATAAGAAGCGCTCCCGAGGCGAGGCAGGGCGGTACGAGGCCGGCCGAGCATTGCCAGTATACTCTCGCGTTCGGGTAGTCTTGGTATCCCTCGGCGAGAGTGCAGGTACTGCCGGTATAAGAAATTTATTCGGAATTTATGAGAAAAGATTTAATCTTATCGTATTAAATAAAGCCTGTTATATAAGTATTTCGCGCGCTACTTAAATAAAATGAAATCGTTTTAGTCCAGTAAACGAGGCATTAAATTCCACTTCTTAATAAATGAAGAGAAAGAAGACGGAATAATTCTTCTCCCTTTTTAATCCTTCTCAATCGGAAACTGAATTTGTACGCCATTTTAATGTACTTTACAGTAATTAATATTTAAATTTAATTGTTCTTTAATTGCGGTTCCATTAACGTTTAAAAATTATCTTTCAAAAATAATTTTTTTATATTTAATAAGCATAATCTTTTTAACACGCTTATATTAGTTCCACCTGTATGTATGAATGTACGTAAGTAACGGATTCTTTGAACGCGTTTTTCACGCACTTCAAAACCCCAGATTGAACTGAAACTTTGCACACTTATCAAGGACCGATGACAATACAATAATTCAATAAGTTTTTTAGGCCTAGAGATCCTGGATCTCCAGGACTAAAAAAAAAGCAAAAAACTTCAGATTGAACTGAAACTTTGCACACTTATCAAGGACCAATGACAATACAATAATTCAATAAGTTTGTCCCATTATCCTGACCAGGATCTCCAGGACTAAAAAGCAAAAATAAATTATAATTTAAAAGAACTAAAAAATACGCTATAATGGTAAATTGAACTAAAAAGTTAAAAATAATTTTTATTGTAAAAAAGCGTGGGGTGCTTTGTACCATATTTTCATACTTTATAACGACTGATATCGAGCACCCCACGCTTTTTTACAATAAGAATTATTTTTTACTTTTTAGTTCAGTTTACCATTAAAGCGTTTTTTTTAGTTTTTTTAAATTATAATTTATTTTTCATAATGTGCTCGAGCTGGTATCATTATCTAGGTCAGGTATGGCGAACCTATAGCACGCGTGCCAAAAATTACCTACTCTATTACGAACCTATTTTTTTCAACGTCAACTGTAATTTTTTTATTGTCTGGTAGAGAATTTTTTTCTAAATGCAACGATGTGTTAACAAGTTGGCTTTAATGCAATATTCGTTCGAAAAAAATTAGTAAAATGTTCATCGATATTTAAGTAGGTTATAGCTTGAGGAGTTTTTTAGGAAACACCCTGTATATAGTACTTTGATAGGTTTTTTTGCACTACAGAATAAAATTAAATTAATTTATAATTTCTCAAGTCAATGATATTTTTAATTAGCAAACGAAATATTTTTTTTTATTTTTTTTTCGCAATTATTTTTCTTTGGGCAATATGTAAAATCTATATACGCCATGACAGCCGTCTGCTTATGTAATTAATCAAACCGTCAACAAACTTTCTAACCAATCAATAACCAGTTCCGTTCCGCTTTTACGCGAGTTTTTCTTTAACGTGTACTTTCTAAAAATATTTACTTATACTATAAACTTTATTTTCTGTCTTTAGTCTACGGTTTTTACTACCTATCTACTTGATTGAATATCCTGTTCACAAAATCTAGATTTTTTTAATTAGAAGAAATATGTGTAAAAAATAAATATCTATGTCTACATCGCGAGTACAGACAGATGACGTGAATACTGTTAAACGCAAATAATTGTATTCACTGTCATAGAAAGAAATAGATACATCCTGCACTTTTATTTATCTCAAAATTAAATATTCCTAAATATAACAGATAAAATATTTGTAATTTTATTTTTTTATATTTTAAATTGTTATCCCATACTTATTTATTTTCATTATAAATAAAATATATATTTATTAAAGGCCTTCGGGATTCGAACCTGGGCTTGGCGTTTATACCTGTCGATAGACTCGCACTTTTCCGCACAGCCACCATGACTTATTGGGTCTGAGACATTAACATAGTAATTGTAATTTAATATAACATAGTAATTATATTATAACATAGTAATTATATGCTGTTTTTTGTTTCACATGTAAACTATTTCCGGTTCATCTAATATTTCTCAAATGCCATTCCAGTGTGAGACATTAGGCATTATTCACGTCAAAAAGAAAATCATATCAAAACTATGTCTGCTACTGCACTTTGTCAAAACATAATAAAAAATGGAAATTTTCGTTGGAAAGCAGCATTGATTCCAAACATATCGGAAAAAATCATTTTACCAACCATTGTCACAGTCAGGATTCTCCTGAACCTTTCCACTTTTGCGGCGGAATGAGCTTACAATTACTCAACCGTGACGTGATTACTAGTCTAACATTCTTCTTATATGCTTCCGAATCAATTGATTTTCACTACATGCGAGTGTTAATTCATTATAGCTAGGTTGTAGATGTGAATCTTCGTACTAGCGAGAGCTCATCATGAAAATGAAAATTATTTCAAACACCCTAATGGGATACACTAAATGGGTACCTAGATATATCAATGTTTTAAATAACCAATGATTGGTGTTACTACATAATATTCTAGAAATAATTATATCTTGTAGACATCGTAAGATAATCTACATGTTAGATACATACATAAAGCACAGTATAGAAATCAACCAACAAGTTTTGATTTTTTTTATCATAATCAAAAATACTTTGTAAACAACAATTTTTTTGTGTTATAAGTTTTTCTATAGACTCGACCGAAGTTCTGTTCTTTTTTATGTCAACGTGAAATAATATATCTAATAAAGTGTTATTTGTGTTTCAAGAGTATATATTTTTAGAAGAACTTGACACGAGAAATCCATTTATTATGATCCATTTTGTATGTTTTTATCTCCCTATATAACCGGCGCGTCAACTTAAAAAATGATTTATGGAGGCTTGTCATAATATTGCTGTTTTATTATCATTTGTTATGCTCGGATTTTCATCTGTTTTTTTCAACTTACTGTTCTGATCTGCGCACGAGCTTTCTATTTTACGATTACGTTCACACTTTGTTTTTTACTGATAGCAAATGTTTTTTTTTACTAACCGACTGTGTTTTGTGATAGTTTCTGGTAGATGAAATTTTTAACTTCTCATTGGAAGTTATTGTAATGGGTCCGAAAGTTGAAATCAAAATGTATAACAAATTTTTATGTTTCAAGGTCACTACACTATTTTTAGAAAGATGTCTGTGTGTGTGTGTACAGTGTGTCCACAGACTCATCCTCAACATGGGGATCTCCGTTGTTATGGAAGATAGAGATTTGGTTAAATGAGACAAAATATGCAGAATCTCCAGTACTACTACCCTGTGTAGTCAAACTTTCCATATTTTGCTTGGTTCGCGACCGACAGTTGAAAAACGAGATTTACCCATTTTCGTTTTTTGCTTATAACTCGCTTATTAAGTAAGTTAGAAAAAAAATATTTTCACTTTCTTAAGGCCTTTTTTTATGAAGATTTCAAATCTCTTTTCATATTTTTATTTACTTTTATAGTTTTAGAGATACGTGTATTAACTTTGTTTTTTTAGATACACGTCAAAGATGGCCATGACACCATTCGAAAGAGATTTTTTTTCTCTTTAATTTGATATGAGGGTTGATGGATTTATTTTCAAAAATAACAAAGTCATACGTAAAACACTGATTTTTAATAGTAGGCTATGCTAAATTAATTGATAAAACAACAGAAGGCTTAGCAAACAGTTGAAATTCGCGTTGGCTTAGTAAACGGCTGTTTTGTTTTAGCTGTCAAAGTGTAGTTTGTTGCTAATTTGTCAGTTTACTAAGTGATTTATTAAATTTCTTTTGTTGATGAAATTCGCCATGTTTAGATCGTTTTCTATTAATAGGGTGGACATGATAGCTCCTACCCAAATTTATATTTAAAATATAGGTACCACTTTGTAGCAGAAGAACACAAATATTCGTCTTCGCTATCTGACATTTCAAACGCGATTTAAGCTTGTATCATAGCTAGTATCAAAGCTTCGCTGTGCAAACCTAAAAGCGCTTATAATTTCAGCCACCTACATCTACCATACATGCTAACATCTAGAATCCCAGCTGCGTACTGCACGTACCTTTAGTGTGTTTACATATTATTAGTGAAAATATAACGACTAACTCTACTCTGGTCAATCTACTATAGTAATAAATAACAGGTGTGAATTTTTCCCAACCAGTAACGTTGTTAAAATAACGTGGCTAATTTAATAACAGCTAACAACAATGCCGGCTACTAGTTTTAATAGTGTCTTTGTTTAAAATAAACAAACATTATACCACTATGCTATTACAAAACAGAGACTTCCAATTTCGAATGTAAATAAACCTTTTCAAACATTTCAAAAACCGAACTAGTGCATATTATATTTTGTTTAATAACCTCATTGTAGATTGCTAATTCAACAGGCACTTTGACTTTCGTAGCTAATTAATAATAACTGGGACTTACCCCGCGAAATAAAATTAAATCAGAAATTCAAAATCACGGACTACTTAATCGTACTTATGAAATAATTTAATTTTTTTTCCCATATAAAAAAAGCTGATATTCAAAACGCGTTGGGGACATCTTAAAAACAAATTGAGGAGCTGGGTGGAAAAACATCTTAAGTCCAAAACATCGTTTCGAGATAAATGGCATCAAAGTTTTAAAATAATATAAATGTTGTTTATGGATGTTGCACATTTTTCAAACTTTTAAGATGGATTGTTATTACACTTGAAAATACAAATTTAATTATATTATAATAGTATTTAATCGAAAATGTCACTAAATTTATATATATTTCAGCTCAAAGTTAAGACGTTTTTTAATAAAACGATTATTTTGACTTAAGTGATATTAATTTTCGTATATATTGTAACAAAATCACTTGAAAAGTGACGATAAAAACAAGAAAAAATCAAAAAATATTGAGATTTATTATAAAAAAAAGAAAATAGAACAAATTTCACTGCTAAAGTTTTCACTTAATATCGTACTCGACGCCATTTTAAAACTGTTCTGTCATAGCTAGCAACGTGACCAAACGTTTGATGGAAAAACAGCATTGAACATGAGTATACATTTAAGACATTTAATGCCATCTAGCGGCAACATAGAAAAGTAAAAATTTGCCAACATATAAAACAAACATCAATGATTCTAAATATATAGTTTCCGCAAAAACGACTTAAGTCGACTTAAGACGTTTTTCCACCCAGCTCCTCAATTTTAATTAGAAATTCAACCCAATCATGTATTGTCATCGGGAATACATATGTGTACAAAATTTCAAATCGATCGGATACGTGGAAGTCGTTCAAAATTGACTTGCAAGATTTGACCTAAACAAACAAACACACAAACTAACATACATTGCAAGTTAAAGCTTGTTAAAAACGAAACTAGGATATTTTAAAAGAACGGAGCTAATTATAAAACGGTCGTTAAAAATGTTTAACACCGATAAAACATGACTTTAAAAAACTCTGATGGTATTATTACATGTGACATGTTCCGCTCGATCGTGACATTGACACCAACTACACAGCACCCATACACGTGTCACGGTTTGATTGATGACGTAGCAGCGCCGCGACGCTCTCGGGACGCAACAATATACGTTCATCCGAGTCTCGTGTAACTATGTACCTTTAACACCGGCAACCAATCAAGGTCTATGTAACAGTGACAAGGAAATAATTATAATATTGTAACCATTATTCTTGTTAAATGTACGACCTAAGTCCTTGATTGTGGTACGAAGTGTCCTTCGACGGTTTGCTACAGTACCTACACTGTGTTTACGAATTCTTGATATTGTTACGGATCACCCTGTATATAAACGTCAGGCAAGAATTCTGAGAAGCGGTGTCTGACGTTGAACACACTGGTGCCTACGCGAAGATTCTAAACAACGCTAGAGAATACGAGGACGCACTGAGCGCACACCGCGCGTCAGTATATACGCGCAGCGAGTCGACGGGAATCGGGCAGTCAGTGAATGGTGAGTCGTGCAACCAAGCGGATCAGTGATATAAATATTAAACAGGCAGTGAAGTACTGGGCGTTTACAAGTACGGGCGATAATAATAGTGCGAAAATAAATAAATCTGCTTTAAATAAGTTGACATAAATATAGAAATAAATAAACAGTATTTTGTGAAATATAAATAGACATACTTTGAAATAAATAGTCATTGTATATAGCAAGTGTTATAATTAAATATTAGTGTAGTTAATTGTATATATAGTTCAGTGTTAGTTATAGTTGTGTTGATTGTTAGAACTGACTTTTCGTTGTTGCATTCGTTATTATTGTGTTTTTAATTATTGTAAATAAACTTTGTAAATAAATATTTATTCCGCCAACTCAGAAAACAGTTTTGTAACAATATTAACATAATATATCCAATCGCTTATTGAGGTCGGGTATATGTGAACCATACTTAAATAGTTGTTGTGTCTAAACATGACGTAAAATGAAGTTAGATAAAATATTTATGCGGCAGAGAGAACGTATAGAGCGTTCGCCGGTTTGGTCGCAACTCATCCCGGAATAATTAGTAGGGAATGGAATTTTCGATTCTCCTCACAATGGTTAAATATACACTGTAAAAAATGGATGTAAAAATACTTTGAAAGTTAAGGTAGAATTCGCTCGATTTTTTTTAAGTGATTTTACATTATTATTTATTTTTACACAGAAAACTTCATAAAAACTTGGACTTTTACTGTAAAGTTAAACAAATTTGTGATTTTTACATAAAGTAAATTAAAATTACATAATTTGTGTAAAATTCCAATAAAGTGTGTAAAAATTACAAAATAAAATGTATAGTTACATATATAAAATGGATGAGTACAAAACAAATTAATGTAAAATTAGTAACCACGCATGTGCAATGTGTTTTTATAGAATCTACGCGATGTGCAGGCGATACCTGTTTGCGACGCCATTGTCTCTTTGTGTGCCTATTACCAGATTAATCGCTGGCTACAAATGGACCATCGATAATTTATGTAATCGGCCTTCTCATTTCTTACAGTGGAACTTATAAAAAAGTTAATATAAAAAATATAAAAACCGCGATTACGGCTAAGAAAAAAGGCATGTGTGTGTTTTACACACGGCGGAAGTTATACTCCTTAACATATATACCGCGACTGGTACGGCAGCGACATCTAATTGTCAAAGTACAAAGTGTTTTTGACGTGACATCTAACGGAATTCTCCCCAGGGGGATGTAGTTGTTATCGCAATTGCATTCCAATGTTCTATGGGAATTAGCGCTCCCAGGGACCCGAGCTCGTACCAGTCGTATGCCGACTGGCGGATTTTAATACACAAATATGTTATATTTTGTTGTGTTGAAGACGCTAATGACCTGAGTTGTCGACGCGTCTATAATCTACAATAAATAAATAAATCTAACGGAATTTTCTAAAGTTCTTAGTTCAACAACTACCTGCGGTGGGACGCGCGCATCGTTTAACGCTTTTCGTACCCTCGCTCGGTGTCGCATAAAGAAGTATAACTTCTAAAAAAAGATGCTTCCAATATGAAAAATAGTCGGGTAAAACAAATTAAAGTTTTAAGTAGTACGCGACTCACTTAATGGCGCGGAAATGTGCGATTTTGTTTTTTTTGTTGTTGTAATTTCGAGGGATCCAAAAAGTGGGATTTAAGTGGATTGCTAATAATTATATTGTGGGCTAAGAATTAAATTCGGAAATGTTTGCTTTAGTGTCCCACACGCGGTGTTCGAGATTATCAAGAAAGATACAGAATAATGTATTGATCCGGTTTCCATATTACCAACATAAAAGGAAATAAAAGTTAAAGCGATAAATTAAACGTTTTATATGTATTTTAGTTGTACGAAAAACGATAATATCGGTTTCGATGTGTTTTTGTTTTGAGAGGTGAAATAAATGTTGAAAAAAGATAGAGAACAAATCGAGTTTTTCAACCAATCATTTTGTTTTTATTAAGAGGACTCTCTTTCACTGGCGACCGTATACATCCTTCCGATTAATAAGTATATTTAATACATGTCTCACTTTGATAGTTGATTAATAGCAACGATGCAAAGGCTCTTAGGCGCCCTGTAAAGATTATATAACCATATTTTTGAACATAGATTTCTAATTAAAGACCAAGGACGCATCGAGACGTACGGCACTGAGCAGTTTTAAAAAATATTCATAAACTGAAATGACGTAAACCAATGATATTTAAAAAAATGGGTGTGTGCTTATGACCACACGACAGACGTGAAAACTTCAGGTTTTTCTAATTTTTGGTGTCATCTATTATAGCGAATTTATGAACTAAAAATAATTTATTACTAAAATACTAAAATTGTATTTTTAATTAATTCCACCTTGGTTTCAACAAACTTATAATTATTGTCAAAAAAAGAATATAACAAAAATAAATAAATATCATGTAGAATTTTGAAAAAAAAACGCTAAAAATCCTACGCTGCCATCAGGTCTCGAACCCAGGTTCCTATGCATATAGAACGCAAAGACATAACCATGAACTGCGATATGAATGGAAGTGTGCAGACGGCCGTTTTTTATGGTATAAGTATGTTGCGAATTCTTAAGGTCCGCGGTTGCGAACGGTCAGGTTACGAATTCTTACGGTTATTTGCGAACGCTTCACGTTATTTCAGTACCCAGGCAAAAAGCGCCTAAGGCAGTTTCCACTTCAAAAACGTTGTGTAGCCTGAACTCAAATTTTTTCAATATGACTTGAAGAGGATCAAGAAACGACCATTAACTGTAATTTCATGCAAAAGTATCTTTTCTCGGATCAAGAATATGATCGGGAGCGGGTAATAAAGTTTTAGACGGGAGGAAGACAGCTGGATCCCTCTTAACAACTGTGTCGATCGGTACTTGTTTTTTTATTTAATTTCACTGGCGTAGAGCAAGGTTATTAGAGTACAGGTTGCCTCATTCCATCTGACCAATCAACATAAGCGCGGGAATGACGTCAGCTAGAATTTAGTTTAAATCAAGTACAAAAATTGTTGAAGATTGTGCTTATTTATATTAGGTGCTTCGTGCAGATTTTTTCTTAAAATTGGCAGGAGACAATAAATAGAAGAATAGATGTTAAAAAATAGGATAATTTTTATTTTTATTACAAAATTTAGGTTTTAATATCTATAATATAAACAAACAAAAAATTAAATAATGCTCAAGAAATGGCAGATCTTGTTAATTACCTATTTTTTTAAATTTAAGAAACGAATAGAATTAACTAACAAATTGATAATTAATTATTTTATCTTTTATATTCACAAAATATTAAAAATAACCACAAAACACCATAACACTTAACAACTATCGCAAAATTGACAACTTATCATATTTTTTTCACTAACAGAAGAATCATGTTTCTATTATAGGTCGAGAGCTAGGCGTAAATTTATATAGCTCATTTGTGACAGGATGAAATTTTCAGGGAAGGTAGAATCTAGTATGACAAAGAATAAGTGCTAGGGTTGCCTCGTCAAATCCTGGTGCGAAGGCCGGGAGGAGCTCACTTCCGGTGCAAAATACACATATTTCATTAGCTCATAATTATCTTTCGTCATTATATGACAGCATACAATTGACGCCATATTGTAGATCTCGAAGAGCTGTATTGAAATACATAGGGTTGCCTAAGGAAATTTTGGGTAACACATTGAAAACTTATAAATTATATTTGTTTTTTTGACATTTTTTAAGCTGTCAAATAACATTATGTATATATGTATACTTATATATTGTAACCGTTCTGAAATGAGTTATCGGCCTTGTGTTTGGCAAACATTCATACGTATGTCTAGTTATTTATAACTTTATGTTTTCAACGCATTTGGTTTCTAACTCATATCCGTATAATTACGCAGGAATTGCCTGAATCTGGTATTGACAATTTTCCCAAGAATTTATGTATTTTAGGGTAGCAATTTCTTATTTTTATTTTTCAACGTAATTCAACGTGCACCTCTTATATAAATTAGTATAAATTACTTACTTGAAGGTCGTAGTAACCTGTAATAAAAGTTTTAAAAAAGGTGGTTTGGAGTTTGTTTCGAAAAGAGAAAAAAGGTTGATTTTTGTTTGTGATTTTAAATTTGGTTTGACACTAAAAACTAATTGAAGCATTTGACTTTACTGAACCTCGATTAATATTTTTTCTTGAAATTCAACTTAATCAGACGCAGGTATAAAGTTAACTAAGCGAATATAAAACCAAAATAACTATAATGAAAAAATGGAAAATAATAATAATTTACTATAATAAAAGAAAAAACCGATTGATTTGTGAGTCAGAATTGTCAATCTTTATTATGGCAACTTTTCAGCAACTATTTTGTTGCCTTCTTCAAGCCTAAAATTACATTATTAGAATTATGTAATTTTAGGCCTGAAGAAGGCAAACATTGCCAATGATTGACAATTCTGATTCACAAATCAACCGGTTTTTTAATTTTATTATATTACATACGTGAGTGATCGACATGAGTTTCAATATAGTTTACTATACATTAAACTATTCAAAAATGTTCCGAACAAAGGCAATAACATTTTATGAATTATTATTAAATTACTTATTCTAAGCATACTTATATTAACGTGCTATTAAAATATTTATTTTTTTTTTTACAATTATATTATGTAAACATTTTTAAACAAAACGTAGTTTAAGGTAGTTGCTTTGAAAAAAAGTCAAGAAAATCATGAAATAAAAATTATATATATTTTTTTAATAAAGGTATCTCTTTATGCTAGTTAAATTAGAAAATAATGCGAGATATTTTTTGTTGAAAATTGAATTTTTAACATTTTTAATATAGGTAAGGTGCTAAAAAATATCACATTAATAATTTTTCAATAAGAAAAAAAACAATACATAATAATCTCTCTGTTTTTTTAATAAAAAAAAAAAAAAAAACGATGCATGACACATTACCGCTGATAATGTTAGTAAAAAAACTATAATTATTGACCACGTAGTTTCAAAATGCAATAACAAATGACATTTGGCGATGTTCCATTTAAACGACTTTACACCCGTACCTAAAGATGTTTCACATCAAAAATTTAAATTTTTGCATATACTGATACTACTTTACAAAATGTATAACTTTTCTTTTCCGTGATACAGGATTTAACTATTATATTTTATCCAATTTTGAGCAGTTATTAACAATTTATAATTTTCGAAATGTCATTTTCTTAAAAACTATGGTTACCATGCTGGACAAAGGGCCACTTTGTAATTTTGAGCTGTTTGAATTTATACATATATACATATACATATAAAAATTGACATTTTGCACCGGAAGTGGCTTATCCCGGCCGTCGCACCAGGATTTGAGTAGGCAACCCTAGCGCTTTTTCTTTGTCATAATTAATACTACCTTCCCTGAAAATTTCATCCTGTCACAAATGAGCTTCATATATTAACGCCCGCCTCTTGGTCTATTAGGTATTGAAAAAACATATCACACTACCATGGTTACTGTGATTTTTATTTCCAAAAATTAGCAGCGTCCATGGTCTGATCTTTTCTATTGAAGTGAGCAAGCATGGTATATTCTGAGTGACGTCATCCCCCCACTACTATCTATCGTAATGAGGCAACCTATGCTTTACTAACCTTGGGCGTAGAGCAATTTTGTAGCGAATATAAAACTTGATTTATATGTTTTATTTTATTTTGAGTAAATTTTATTTTGATACAAAATAAATTTAAAGTTCATATTCTGAAATTTTATTTGATTTCGTTTTTGCAAATTGTATAGATAACGCAATATTAAACTGTATAGAAAATTTTTATTTGAAGAGCAGCCAGTTACACAATTGATTCCTGCAAATATCGGAAAAAATCATTTTAACAACCACAGTAACAGTCAAAACTCTAACCTGAACCTTTCCACTATCGCGACGGAAAGAGCTTACATTACTCACCCGTGACAAGATTACCAATCTAACATTTTCCATATATGCAAAGGAATCAATAGATTTTTACTACATGCGAGTGTTATTAATTATAGCTAGATTGTAGATGCGAATCATCGTAATAGCGAGAGCTATTCATGCAGGTGAAATCTATTTATTTATTAATATATTAAACTGTATCCAGCGATGAAAACTCGGGTTGTTTATTCATTGATGTACTACCCGTGGCTTAATTTGCGTTAATGTCGGTGTATAAAAAAATTCACAGATTTCGCAATCCTTGCAACCATCGAGGACATTGGAAATGATAACAGCATATATGAAACATAATTAACTGTTTATTATACACACAATATTTATCAAGGCACTGTTTAGTTTTGTCAGGAATAACCCTATTATTCTTCTGTTATATACGCGTTCACTTTTGCTTGATTACTTAACTTTTAAATGGATTTTTCTACAGTATTTATTAACATTTGCTCAAAAATAACACCGCAGATCGTCGCAAATACCTCTCAATTAACTAGACATGATATAAAACACATTTCGAAAAAATTGCACTTGTTCAATTTTGCATGATTGCTCCTCACTTGATCGCGACACCGTTGTCTTCCTCGCAAATATCTCTCAATTAACTAGACATGATATAAAACCGAGTATAAAACACATTTCGAAAAAATTGCACTTGTTCAATTTTGCATGATTGCTCCTCACTTGATCGCGACACCGTTGTTTTTTGGCCTTGAACGAAAACTCGTAACTCTGCCCCCATATACGAACATAAACATTTCTAATGTTAAAAAATTTTAATTTTCTACCTTTAATATGCTTCTGTTGCATCTAGAAAAAAAATGTTGCTAGAAAAAAGCTAAACATCATCAGGAAAAAAGAGAATAGAATGATATAGAATTGTGTGAGGTACATAAAAATAACGTGAAAGCCTCTCACAAAAATAAAGGAAAATCAGATTTAATGCTACATGTTCCCTGAGGAAATAGGTATTTTCCGCCACTGCTTTTTTTCCGAGCATGGAGTGTTTTCCGACACAGATTTAAAAATATATCCAGACTGTAAATGTGGTATCTAAAACTATTTTCTGAATACTTTGTGTAAATTGAACAATAGTAATAGAATATTGCGTGTAAAACTCCAATCACGCTTTATTTCTACTCATTATAATTTTTTACAAATATTAGGTATATTCTGATAACGAGGATTCTTTTGTCCTTTTTAAACTCGGATTCTCTGAAAACAATTTAACGTTTTAATATAGTTATAATGCGTGTAAATCTCAAATCACGCTTCATTTGGACTCAATTTTATCTCAGTTCAACGTTTTTGTTTTTTATTGTAAAATAACACGTGCTCTGCGATATTATTATAATGTGTCAAAGTTAGACGATGCGTGTTAAGTTCTTAGTCACGCTTCTACTTAACACTATTTAACTTCATTTTTTACATTACATTTCTTTGATATTATATTTGTAACACATACAGTCGTGATAGACATTGCGTGTAAAGTTCAAATCACGCTTCTACTAAACTTCCTCTGTTATGTAGTTGATTTCTCTGATAACAGCACATAAACTCCTCGTTAACACAAACGGTAATGATAAACAATGCGTGTAAAATTTAAATCACGCTTCAATCGAACAGTATTTCACTTTTTCTCGGTACATGTATTTCTACGTTCTATGGTAATACTAAAAAAACTCGGGTCGCAGTGCCAAACCCTGCCGACAATATAGTGTATTTGCTAATACCAGGCATTGTGGCATTATTATGTGCACTTAAGTTTGTTTTTTGACAAAATAAAAAAATTTACCCCTTAATACATCCCTTAAAATAATTAAATTTTTCTAAATTTCAGTATTAGACATGGATTTTATCAGTACACCCAATTAAATACACCCTTCCATAAGTAAATCCGTATCAACAAACTAGTGTTTTCATAAAATTTGAAAGTCCGGTCCTGTCGGGCCGATGTTATTAAAATTTTAGCAGCACATTTTAATCTTTACTAAAGAGTCAAATTTCAATTTTGAAACGATTCTGAGAAATTTTTCGGTATTTTTGGAACCCCTAAATACAACCCTGAAAATGGTCCGATCGGGCCCATTTTAAATAGGCTTCGTGCGGTGATGGATTCTAACGTGCCTACCAAATTTCGTTAAAATCAATTAACTCTTTCGAAAGTTATTGCCCGCACACATATATATATATATAAATATATATATATATACATACATATATATAAACATTTTCAAAAATGGTGCCAAAGTGTTCAGGAGGCTATGAAACGTCGAGAAATTTTGGTCCGACCCCTAGGTCCCGCCATCCGACCGACGCCAATAGTGTATGTGCCATATGGCAAATACACTAATGACTAAATGAGGTATGTGATAAGACAACAATAGCAACAAATGCGTGTAAAATTCTAATCACGCCCTTTATAAATTCTATTCCACCTCTGTTCGACACGCGTAATTCATAAACTCGGCAGTAAGACAATATAGTAATAGTGAGCGAATGCGTGTAAAATTCTGATCACGCTCTGTATGTACGTATTCTATTTCATATCTGATACGTGTAGTTCTGTGTTCTTTACTAACAGTACATGAGCTCTGAAATAACACAATATAATAATGATAAGCGAATGCGTGTAAAATTCAAATCACGCTTTTTATATATTCAATTCCACCTCTGATAAGTGTAGTTCTGTGTTCTTTGCTAACACTACATGCGAGCTCTGCGGTAACACAATATTATATAATAATGATAAGCGAATGCGTGTAAAATTTTAATCACGCTTTTTTTATATATTCGATTTCACCTCTGATAAGTGTAGTTCTGTGTTCTTTGGTAACAGTATATGAGCTCTGCGGTAACACAATATATAATAATGATAAGCTAATGCGTGTAAAATCCCTATCACGCTTTTTATATATTCAATTTCACCTCTGATAAGTGTAGTTCTGTGTTCTTTGCTAACACTACATGCGAGCTCTGCGGTAACACAATATATAATAATGAAAAGCAAATGCGTGTAAAATTCCTATCACGCTTATTATATATTCAATTTCATCTCTGATAAGTGTAGTTCTGTGTACTTTGCTAACACTACATGCGAGCTCTGCGGTAACAATATATAATAATGATAGGCGAGTGCGTGTAAAATTCCAATCACGCTTTTTATATATTCAATTTCACCTCTGATAAGTGTAGTTCTGTATTATTTGCTAACAATACATGCGAGCTCTGCGGTAACACAATGTATAATAATGATAAGCAAATGCGTGTAAAATTCCAATCACGCATTTTATATATTCAATTTCACCTCTGATAAGTGTAGTTCTGTGTTCTTTGGTAACAGTACATGAGCTCTGTGGTAATTTTGTGGTAACATACACAGTCGTGGCAAGCGGTGCGTGTAGAAACTGTGCGTGAAACGTTTAAAGTGAGACAGACACAAGGTACACGATGATACGGGACCACGTTTTGTTGTACTGCACATGCGTACTGAAGAAAAGTGATTTTTATTATCCACTGGATGTATACTAAGTCCCAGAGCCGACCGTCGGATTTCCTATATATCAGATACAAAGATTTTGTCTATGCCTAGGTTAACATTGGAACAGACAAATACGGAGTTAAAATTATTATTATTATTTTTATTCTGCCGGAAATTGAAAAATTAGAGCTGCCAAGGAGGTTGCGTCAGGATGAACCCTGTCACCCCAACTATATGAAAGTACTCGTAGAAACCGCCATTTTGATGTCATTTTTAATAACCGACTTCAAAAAAAGGAGGTGGTTCTCAATTCGGTTGTATTTTTTTTTTTATGTTTGTTACCTCAGAATTCCGTCATTTATAAACTAATTTGGGAAATTCTTTTTTTTATTCGATAGGGTATACCTCGAAGTTGGTCCCATATAAATTTTACTTAAGTCGGTTCAGTAGTTCGGCTTATTTTAATAAAAGTGAGTAGCATCGTGTATATTACTGAAAAGTAAAAAATAAAAAAAAACTTTTTACCAAAAAAAAAAAACCTCCTACAAAATGCCACAAAAAAGAGGAAAATAATAAAACTTTGAGGTCTATACGCCCATTTTAATAAAATATGAAGTCGGTTAAAAAGTGCCAATTTATTATCTATTTATTTTATGTACAGTAGATAAAAAAAATAATAAATTAAGACTGCCAAGGGGTTTTACGGTTGAATGAACTCTGGAACTCCATAATGATATTATGCTAGCTCACACAGATAAATTTCTCTGCTTATTCAGGCGCGGATCCAGCCCTCAAAAAAGGTTGTGGTCACGGCCATCCGAAAATCGGCGAAGTGCGAGTCGGATTACGGACTCGCTCACGAAACGTCAAACTACTAGACTAGTAGCCAAAATAAAAAAGTCACTCGCGTTCTTACCCATACGGTTCGTTTTTTTTAAATTTTATTAAGGCATTTCAGATATAACATCAGCCTATCGACCTCAATTAGGGTTGTGGGCATGCCCACCGTGCCCACAACGGTGGATCCGCGCTTGTGCTTATTCGATAAATAAGAAATCTGACAGTGAGCTCTCCGTCTATGACTCCAACTTGACTACAGCCATTGTATTAAATTTTAATGTCAACGGATGCTTTAGTCCCTACTAGACCTATGCTTTTCTACCTCATTGTGTTGTCTATCTTTGTTTGACTAGTGTGAATGCACTACTTTGGCCCTGCTTTTTTGTGTATGGCGAAAATTAAATCTAATTTGACATACCGTCTTGATGTATGCAAGTTTTATGTTACGAGTCCGAGCAAAGTCTCCACCGCCTTTCTCTAGATTTATTTAAATATTTCTTTTTTTTACGGAGAGCGCGTGCAATTTTTTAAAAAAACGTTCAGGCGAACGGCGAAGAAAGATAAAAAAATATCTTGATTTTATTCTAAAAATGGTGGGCAGTTTCGATATTCGTTTGTTAAAATGACGTTCCTTTGTTTTAGGAGCAGTATTTCAATATGTTATCACAAGTTTGAATTAAGATAAATAATAGTTTTATACGGCTGAAATGCAATTGGAAAAAAAAATTTTTTTTTCGTTGGAGAGCAGTCAATTATATAATTGTTTCGAAACATATTGGAAAAAATCATTTTACCAACCAGTGGTCACAGTCAGGATTCTAACCTGAACCTTTCCAATTTCGCGTCGGAATGAATTTACAATACTCAACTGTAACATGATTGCTAAATTATCAATCTCCTTATATGCTTCAGAATCAATAGATTTTCACTACTTGCGATTGTCAATTCATATATGCTAATTCAATAGCTATGATATAAAGTGAATCCTCGTACCAGCGAGAGCCCAACAGGTTCAGGGTAGAATCCTGACTGAGACCACTGGTTGGTAAAATGATTTTTTCCAATATGTTTCGAAACAATTATATAATTGGCTGCTCTCCAACGAAAAAAAAAAGTTTGATTTAAGTTTTTGGTAAATTTTTTTACAAGCTTATTTTTTCGACTTTTGAAGTTACTACTTACAAGAGTACTAGAATGAAACGACGGCATATAAAAACCACTGAATTCTTTCATTAAAATTGTATTGAACCATTCCGTAAACATTCTGAGCCAAACGGCGTCGAAATTATTCAAATCGGTCAATCCCCCTCGAAAAGTTATGGCCGACAAAAGAAAAATGTATAGGTACCTACGTACATGTCGAAATGATAAACTTTGTTTTTTTGAAGTTGGTTAAAAATTAAAAAAATCAGTGGTTTTTGATACATTGTCTCTCTTAGATTACTATTTCGATCTCAAATTCAAAATTAAAGTAATTTTTTTTTTGATTTTCGTTTTCTACGTAAAAGTTGACAAAAAATCCTGAAATGCTAGGTGCCGCGGACTCCACTGTTTTTTTCGATGATTGAAATACTGTCCCAGAATTTCGTAGTCGTCTGTGAGTAAGGCAACACAATCCCTAAATGACAATGCTATTATTTTTTATGTGGATCAATATCTAAAGCCCTGTGGTACAGAAACTTTATGACCCTTTGTCAAGCTTCTCAAATTAAATTTGCCTATACGTATAGAGTATTCGTATCTCCTGCTTTAGAAAGCCAGGCATGCACTTTTGAAGCCATATTTAGGTAAGAATTTTACGGTATAGGAAAACCACGATTGTTGTGGTTAAATCGAGCGGAAAAAATATCGCAAAAATCGGAAATTGTAACCTATGAAAATAGATTAATAGAACTAACATTATAAAAAATAAGATAAATTAATCAAAACTGTTGAATTGATTTCTGCATTGTGCTCATGTATGTATCTAACATGTAGATTATCTTTCGATGTCTACAAGATTTAATATTATTTCTAGAATATCATGTGGTAATACCAATAATTTGGTTATTTGTAACATTGATATATCTACGTACTTATTTAGTGTAGGTATCCCATTTGGGTGTTTTGAAATAATTTTCACTTTCATGATGAGCTCTCGCATGTAGTGAAAATCAATTGATTCCGAAGCATTTAAGGACAATGTTAGATTAGTAATCATGTCACGGTTGAGTAATTGTAAGCTCATTCCGCCGCGATAGTGGAAAGGTTCAGGTTAGAATCCTGACTGTGACTATGGTAGTAAAATGATTTTTTCCGATATTTTTGGAATCAATTATATAATTGGATGCTTTTCAACAAAAATTTCCATTATAAAAAATGTAATACCAACAATCTGATATCAAATTTTAACAGACAATTAATACCTTTCCAAGTCTTCATGGTTTCCGGGCTTGTAGGCCGTGGTTCGGTGGTATTTCTACCTGACGTTTCGTCTACAACTGCGGTAGACATTCTCAAAGGCGATGTGGCAGCGGTCGAAGTGTCTTCCTTGGCGGCTCACACTGACCTGTGAGCCGCCAAGGAGGACACTTCGACCTGAGCTCGTACCAGTCGGTTTGTGTATGCCGGCTGGCGGAATCTAATACACAAATGGATTATTTGTTGTGTTGAAGACGCTAATGACCTGAGTTGTCGACGCGTCTATAATCTACAATTAATTAATTAAATTCTATTGAATATTTGACATCGTACTGCGCAGTGTTTATAATTTATTGATAATATTAGAAATTTCGATATTGAATTGCTCTGCATGTCAAGATAATTGCGACATTTTTAACAAACCTGAAATCGATTGTACAGTGTATAACATAACATTATTATGAATGAATCAGTGACTAATTTAATTTAGCTAGCCGCATCTGTATTCTGTCTTTGTCGCGCTAGTCATATTATTGATGTCTTCCTTGTTGCACTCATTTTAAATGGATGTATAACTATTTAGTTTTTTTATTTTTATTCATTTTGTATACCCGATTATTATTGATTTAAAATTCTATTAAGTGGCATATTGTATATTTTTCTCATTTCTTTTTGATGTCCTGCTTCGATGATTTAAATACATTATAATTTTCTATACTTGCTGGAAAATGCCGGTATTTGCGTATTAATGCATGGATTGATTTAGGAATAAAAATTCTCTGATTACTATTCTTAATAATATGCTATTTTATTTGAGAAGAGTAAATAATTTCCTATTTAATTTTTTTAATGTGCAAATAAGATACTTAAATGGATTTTTTTTGAAGTGAAAACTTCCTTAGGCGCGCTTTGGCTGGGCTGTTAACAACAATGACTATACTACAATCAACGTGTGACAACTGTCAAATAGCCGTTACAAGTTTCGTAATAGATGTGACTAGTTTAATAAGTGAAATTTTGCCAGTTTTTATTTAATTTGTTTTGAGTTTTTTCTAAGACGTATTTAAAAGTGTTAGGTTATACGTAAATATTAAAAAAACCGGTTTGGGTAAAATTTTAATTCTTGGTATAAATGATGAAATTCGCCATGTTTAGATCGTTTTCTATTAATAAGGTGGACATGATAGCTCCTACCCAAATTTGTATTTAAAATATACCACTTTGTAGCAGAAGAACACAAATATTCGTCTTCGCTATCTGACATTTCAAACGCGACTTAAGCATTGTATCAATGCTAGTATCAAAGCTTCGTTGTGCAAACCTATAAGCTCTTATAATTTTAGCTACCATCTACCATACATGCTACCATCTAGAATCCCAGCTGCGTACTGCACGTACCTTTACTAGCGTCATGCCACATATGCAATAGAGAATGCAGTGCGCCCTCTCTTTCCTTATATTCTCCCTCTACACTTACATTTCCCCTCTACGTTAGCGTTTGCAAAATAAGTTACACTTCAAAACTCCATCCGTCTATCATTGATTAATTTGGGAAAGAAAGGAATTAATTTCAATTGTAGAGGAGCCGTGAGAGCAAAAACTGTTTAAATTCCAACTCGACGTCAATTTAATTTAACAACTTTGTTTACAATATCGAAAAGTTGTTTTTTACAAATTTTTTTTTCGCTTGAATAAAGTGTTTCCGTTGCATTTGTGTAAAGTTTCGAATAAAAAGCTCAATGCAATTCGCCTACGCGCAGTTGGCGTTTTTCGTGTTTATAACTGAGATTTAGTATTGCAATTGTTTTTATCAAGTTGTGGTGAGATAAAAACTCGCTCGTTTCGTTTTTTTTAACAGCTTCAGATGTATAGTCAGTGCCAACAGTGCGACGTCAAACTCGGAGAGACGTTACTTAAATGAAATATCTCTAAATAGTATAAAACAAAGTCGCTGTCTGTCTCTGTCTGTTTCTCCGCTTACTTCTTCTAAACAACGCAACGGATTTTGAAACGGTTTTCACTAATAGAAAGAGCGATAAACGATGAAGGTTTGTGTATATAATTTGTAAATATTTTGTACAAAATGGCTGAACTATGACGGTGTTTCGTCAAAAAAAGATCCTATATGTGAGGGTTCCGTTTTTTCATTCTGAGGTACGGATCCCTAAAAATGTACTAAAAAAGTGCCTATAGTGTCTTAAGTCGCGAGGTTACACCGTACTTTTGATTATACTTAAGGTACGTGCAGTACGCAGCTGGGATTCTAGATGGTAGCATGTATGGTAGATGGTGGCTGAAATTATAAGCGCTTATAGTTATAGGTTTGCACAACGAAGCTTTGCATTGACACAAGCATAAATCGCGTTTGAAATGTCAGATAGCGAAGACGAATATTTGTGTTCTTCTGCTACAAAGTGGTATATTTTAAATACAAATTTGGGTAGGAGCTATCATATCCACCCTATTAATAGAAAACGATCTAAACATGGCGAATTTCATCATTTATACCAAGAATTAAAATTTTACCCAAACCGGTTTTTTTGAATATTTACGTATAGAACCTGACACTTTTAAATACGTCTTAGAAAAAACTCAAAACAAATTAAATAAAAACTGGCAAAATTTCATTTATTAAACTAGTCACATCCATTGCGAAACTTGTAGCAGCCATTTGACAGTTGTCACACGTTGATTGTAGTAGTCAGCGCGCTGAAAGAATGGCGAGATACATTCTTGAATCTCTTGTAACAGCGCTTATACCTGCTACACTCATTGCTTCGTTGTGTACGCTCGCATATATAACAATGCATTAATTTAAGCAAGCCCTGCTATGATCTACGCTACCATCTAGAATCCCAGCTCCCTACTGCACGTACCTTTATTTAATACGACACACCGTTTGACACGGGTCTGTTTGAAGTTATGCGGTACAACGTTTTAAGAGTAGAAAAGCCCATTTTCAAACGAAGCGAAGTGCCTCTATACATAGAGAAAAGCTGTAAACATCTCGGTTCCGTCTATACGTTTTTGATATAGACTATCCTTGCGCGGCCGCATCGGGGGTGTTCGGCCCCCTCTGGGACACACTAATACCTCTGACTCTTCTCAACTTCTAATCTATCACACTTGTTCGTATTTTTATTAAAGCGGATTGCTCGAGGGAAGATTTTTTTTGCTATCGTCGAACTGTCAGGCTGACATGGTCGTATGCTAGGCCTGATTGTGGGTTATGTGACGTCATAAGATCGTATAGATGACTGTGGGACGTTGCACAGCTGACTCTGTTGTTGAAATCGTGAGTTGGCACATTGTTAGACTGCACATTTGTGTGTCAGGGTCGTAAATCTTTTTAAAGTTGAATTTATTAACCGACTTCAAAAAATGTGTGTACACCGATTTCTCCTGCATTTGGGAACTGATTTTGATGATTATTGTTTTATTTAAAAGGGCATACCTTCATGGTGGTCAAATATAAATTTTACTTAAATCGGTTCAGTAGTTCGTCTAAGTTTTTTATGTATGTTATATTGTCACCTCATATCTCCTGCATTTGTGAACCGATTTTAATTATTGAGGTTTTATTTAAAAGGGTATACCTTCAGGGTGGTTCCAATCAGGTCCGGATTTCTGCCTAGGCCAACAAGGTACCTGCCTAAAGGCCCAGCCGCCGAGGGGGCCCCGGCCTGGGCGGAGATGGAAATTAAAGAAAAAAAAACCAAAAATTTTGTAAGATAACTCAATTGGCGACTTTTTTTGCTAAATTCCCATCAAATTTCATTTTCCTCCCTTTTTTTGGACTTGGGGGAGCCCAACTATCAAGTGCCTAGAGGCCCTGGATCTTTAAGTACGAGCCGGGTTCCAATTAAAACCCAGAAACAAAACTGCAAAAAAATCTAGATGCAATACCGACGATTTATTGGCACCTCTTCATATACTTAAATTTAACGGCACTGTGGTGGGCCATTTCGGCACATTGACTGAACATTACACTGGCCCGGCTGCCGGCCGGTGTGACATTTACAGTGGGTCTGTACTGTCAGCATTGTACTGGCCCGGCACTTGGTTGCCGGCTGGTTGTCTGTTGACCTGTAGGCGGCCGGAAAGAAAATATTTGTTGGGTAGTTGCTTCTCTAAACAATACGGCTCTACCCCAACGTGCCAAGAGCTCGATATAGTACATATGAACTTTCATTCGGGAAGGAACGAATACTCATACTGTGACTTGACGAATGGCGACAGATCGCTCATGAGGAAATCCGGACTATACATGCCGGAGTACGGAAATGTTTAATAATGCGTTCTAAGGAAACATCTTCTTCACGGTTCCTGGAGCCATACATGTCCGGAACTACCCAAGTATACTCCCGTAGCGAATCTAATTCGTACGTCACTGGACACTTGTCAACAATAAGCAGGCTATACGCAACAAAACCGAACTATATTATTTTAAGCCTTTGTTCTTTTGAAGTTAACCTTCGTATAACAGGAGGCCAGAACATTGTCCTCTTAAATGGATATTCGGTGTATTATTAATAAGTAATCATTGTTTCGTTACGCAGTTCCATTGTTATACGGGTTCGCTGTGAATAATTGAATTGTCAAACGTCCGTATCTTCGAAATTGATGATATTACTTTCGTTTACTAACTTCACATAGGTATTATAACTTATAATAATTATTGAAGATCTAAGTGGATAAAGGTGTTAAATCACATTTTTTGAAAGGTTGGTTTTGTGTTCTATTTAAGTCCCCTCGATAGTAAAACTTTTGATAAGATCGTAATATTAAAAATTAGACATTTAATATCGAATTGCCTTATTAGGGGTAGTGTTGCCGTGTAGACAATATCAAGACAAGACTTTACTAGGTCTTGTCTTGAAATATCAAGACTTCACTAAGTCTAAGTCTATAGATTAAAAAACTCTTATCTTGTCTTGAAAATTTCTAGACAAGACTTTCGCAAGTCTTGTCTCGAAAATCTAGACAAGACAAGACAAGAGTCTAGAAAGTCTAGATCTAGACGGCAACACTAATTAGGGGTTACAATACTTACTGCCGGGGAAACTCCAAATAGCAGATGAAACTAATTTTTTGGGAGATGAGACTTAATACCTTTATCCACTTTGATCTTCAATTATTATAGCGGAGATCGTAAGTACGCCGTCTTCATAGTTCCCCGGCTATCGCAATTGCAAAGCACCAGGTCAGGTAATAATCGGAAACTCTCAGAACTTGTGAAAGTATTAATTATTTCAATCTATTATTAAGAGCAATTTTCTGGTAGTATAGGGGGATTTCTCGATCGTGTCCAGGATTTTTCCTAAATTCATGCTAGTGAAAACTAGATATAAGAACCTAAAACAATTAATAATAATAATAATAAATAAATTTATTCCAAAATATACACAATACACAATTTTTGTATACAAAATTTTTAGGAATTTAACCTACCCAACTTGGCAATGCTAGTGCTAGGGTAGGGTTTACTAGTTGACATAATAAATTTAGTTGTGTAGTGTGTAGTGCGGACTATTATTCTCTCTCTCTCTCTCTGTCTGTGTGTGTGTGTGTGTGTGTGTGTGTCTATTGTGTTTTACGTTTTGTGGGTGTGTGTGTGCATATGAATCTTTCGACGAGATAAATAAAGGTAAAAACTAAAATAATAATAAGTAAATAAAGAAGCAAGCAATTGAATGTTAGTCTGAAGCAAGAATCATTCACCATATTGTCAGATGAGAATATGGTAAGCGCTCCTTGCCTCATTTAGGTATTCATTATTCATTTACCTATCGCATTTTTGTAGACATCTGAACTGTTAGTGGCTAAAAAAATATTTTGTAGCGTATAACACCATAGCGTGATTAAGACAAATCCAAATGACACTTCGATTATGAAAATTGGCCCAGTAGATTTTGCCCTAAGTATACGATGCAACAAACTAGCATACATACATAACCCGTCTTTTTTCGTAGTCGGGTAAAAACATCGCGTTGGTGGTGGGTGAGATAATCACGGAACCAGTGAATATTTGAATTTAGTCAACTAAAAATAAGATCGTTCAGTGACAGATACATATACACCGAAAGCTAGTGACAATTTTTTGGTGTTATTTATTCAAGGGCTTATTTTTGTGAAGATGTTGAGGGAAGCATATTAAAGACCCCTGAGTAAGGGATTTTGCTAGATAGCGGTATGGGAGGGATGCAGACAGCCCCCAACATGTAACAAAAAAAATGGTCACGATTATTATTGCTTCAAGGCTGAAATTGTTTGTATATAGCTTGTCGGTGACTCAATAATGCCATTATAATATTTGCAGATCGATTGGTCAGTATTAAAGGGGTGGCAGATCACCCTAAACGTGTCATGTACCCGACGAAATTTATATTATTAGTTCAAGGTTCGAATTTTAATATGTTGTTACGGCGACTGTTTTAAGCAAATATTTCAATTTGCAGAACAAAATGTCTTAGAGGGAAACTTGCTCGCCTAGATGTTTATATCGTTCTGCAAGGGGGTTAATACCGACATTTTGTTATGCAAATTGAAATAATATATGCTTAAAACAGTCGCCGTAACAACATATTAAAATTCGAACCTTGAACTAATAATATAAATTTCGTCGGGTACATGACACGTTTAGGGTGATCTGCCAGCCCTTTAATACTGACCAATCGATCTGCAAATATTATAATGGCCTTATTGGGTCACCGATAAGCTATACAAATAATTTCAGCCTTGAAGCAATAATAATTGTGACAATTTTTTTTGTTACAATTTGGGGGCGGTCTGTATCCCTTCCATACCGCTATCTAGCAAAATCCCTTACTCGGGACACTTTAATATGCCCCCCTCAACATCTTCCTAAAATAAATAAGACCTTGAATAAATAACATCAAAAAATTGTCACTAGCTCTCGGTCTATTAGTAGTAGGTACTATTTCACGTATCCCAGAGTAGATAACCTCAGCTGCAGCAAACTAGTCTTTTAAATTGAAAAAAAAAACTTTGGTCCAGACTGTATAATAGAGCTCGAACAATTTTACAGACCGGCTTTTTTCCTGTTTTAATTAAAAAAATGACAATCATGATTAACGTCATATCCCGTCTCATATTATCCACTTAAATGATTAACAAAAGACTGCGTGCAATCGCAACTTCTACGCTATTTTTGTATTGTAACAAAAGACAGTTTTAATAACAAAGATGTCGACTTTTTGATTGACTTTTTATTTGATTCTCGTTTCGCGATATCTATGTAAAACAACGTCCATAAATTTTTGAAAATAGATGAGCGAGTAGCAAAGCCGTTGTTAAAATGACGTTTCTATGGTTCCTCTATTACAAGCCCCCAGCTCCCAATTTCTAGTCCGAGAACTGGTAAAGGGGTCAACTGAATTTTCAATTTATTATTGTAAATTAGTTGCCAGGTTCGGCTTCGCCCGGGTGCTCATCCCACTTTTGGCGTAAGAGTAATAATGTTTTTATTTTTATTTATTGTAGATTATAGACGCGTCGCCAACTCAGGTCATTAGCGTCTTCAACACAACAAATAATCAATTTGTGTTTTAGAATCCGCCAGCTGGCATACACCAACCGACTGGTACGAGCTCGAGTCCCTGGGAGTGTTAATTTCCACAAAACATTGGAATGCAAACTACATTCCAATATTTCCCCTGAGGGAAGTATAATAATGTTTAGTGTGTATTCGATATATATGGGAAATCCGACGGTCTGCTCCGGGACCACGAGTACTCATCCCCAAAATTAACGGGTTCCGTCGTCTCTATTAAAAACAGTTGAAAATGTGTATGTATATAGTCACCTCAACAAGTCATACATTCTGCACAAGCAGTTTCCGTTCCAACACCGCTTTAGTGATTACACGAGTAACAAAATGAAGATAATTAATCAGTCTTCTCGCTAAAAAAAAATTGAGAACAGTATTACCACCCCTAAAAAAGTTCTGAAAAAAATGACAGGGGGTGAGGGTGGTTTTAACCCTTCTACAATTTCTTTTGGCTTTCTTTGATTACCGAAAGGAGAGTAATCCTCTAAAATGCACTTTTGTCAAATTTCATTCAATTTGTTTCACTCATTTCTGAACAGCGTACAAAAATGTGTTTTTTTATGTAAACTTTGAACTCTTCTCACGGGCAAACGGTACATTTTGGTATATAAATAAATTGGGTCCAATCGACTTATTTTGACCTCTACTACACGTGGTAGCTCTGTGTCCCAGCAATTTTGGGACACCCTGTATACAGGGATTGTTGAGATTATTTTGACTTACGTAAACACTTGAGAAAATCCGTCGCTGCCTCTAAGACTAATTATGGTTGTCAGTATTTCACACATTGCTGATGACGTAAACTGATTTGTGTCTTTTGTAGACATTTCACGGTGAATGTTTGCACCCTTGTCAATATATCTGACTTATGTTGCGCCCCATTGTTCCGTTTTATTATTGTGAAATGTTCGGCGAAACACAGAATTAAACGGTAGATATTTGGAAATTACGTAATTTTATTTCTGACCGTGATCGGAACGCATGCGCCGATTTTTTTAAGACCTGAGCACATTAGCACGGTAGCGGTGGCGATAGCAGTGGCGGTAGCGTTTGAACGCAACACTAAAAAACAAATTGACACGCGCATATATTATTATGTCGCTGTTTGTCAGCGTTAAGAGCGTTCTGGTGCAGCGTTCTATGGCGCGGTGGCGGTCAGACACAACTTGTTGAGTTTGACCGCGTGTACCGACGTATAGTAAACATTCTATGACTCAAGGTTATAATTAAAAATGAATATTTCATCTTAGATTCACCCGTGATATTAGCTCCCGCATGTGAGGTGGTACAATCTACACGTAGTACCTAGCTTAAATCAGCTCTCGCAGGTAGTGATATTTCAGTTAGTGATGGGCGATTGTAAGATATTTTTACAATCGAAACAATTGCAATCGTTCATAATAACAATCGAGTCCACAATCGACTCGGAGTTTGATTTTACAATCGAAATGTTCGATTGTTCAAGTCGATTATTTGCCAGCGAATGAGAATACAATATATAATCGCAATTCAAGGTTATATGCTAGTCGATTGAAGTCTGACGTTCACGCTACTTGCTCATCGTTGATTCACTGTTCACACTGTTCAGTCGGTCTCAGAGCACTCGATTACTGCACAATCGACCATCCATCGACTCGACCACAGTTGTTGAGTGATGAACGATTATATATTATGTGGCTCTCGACAGCGTACATCGTCTGTACGATTCAGTACTATGCGACATGGTCGCGATGAACTATGAAACAACAACAATCGAGTCCAAGTGAAACCATCGAGAGTCATCGAGATGTTTGAACAATCGAGACAATCGACTAAAATATCTCGTAATCGCCCATCACTAATTTCAGTGACAAATTGCTTCATTAGGAAATATTTGATTGTTTAAAAACGTGTCACTGTAAAGTAATTGTCAACTCAGCCACCGCGAAAGTGGAAGTTTCGGGTTAGAGTCCCGACGGTGACATATATTTGAAAAATGAATTTTTCCATTGTTGCATCATATTGTTACGTCATTTCGATGAGTGTTTCTAACACAAATGCAAACTTTGCATTCATTTGCAAGTAAACGTTATTGTATTCATACAGAAATACAAAATGTATCCAGAAAGTTAAAAACTGCACGAAGTCACCGCAAACGCAACCGCAACAGTATGGCCTATTCAAAAAACGCCACCGCCACCGCGCTAATGTGCTCAGGCCTTAAAGGATTGAAGAGTCCATATTCTCGATTTCTGATTCGCAATGAAAATACGGTTCTTCCTGAAACACGTCTTACCGTATCCGCCTATATAATTATTATTTAAGGCGCTCCTATGTCCACACAGGCGGAGCCGCGGGCAAAAGCTGTACCTATATTTACATAAGATAATGTCTGTTTGCCTGTCTAAACGCGATATATTCAGAAACTATTCAACCGATTTTCACGAATAGATAAAATATGTGCGAAGATTTCGAACTATATCTCGTTATACGCTGTGTCATTCTCGGGCAACGTCGGGTAAATACAGCTATATAGTAATAAATAATTTGGTGAAATCACAAATAAATGATTAATGAATATAATTATTTGGATATAACCACAGAATCAAATTGTGAACTAATTTAAAATGACAAGCGAACATTTTAATTACTTTTTTTGATATAAATCATTAATAAGTTTTTTAATTAAGAGCCAAATCAAACAAATAAATAAACCCGGTAAAAATAGGTATTGACTATCCAGGGAAATAAATCTAAATTAACTCATATAAAACGTCTTCTGGGAATTGAACCGCAGTTTCCCATTTTTGTTGTTGTGGAATCGATATTCCAAAAGTTTTTATTTTTTTATATAAACCGACCTCAAAAAAAAAAAAAAAAATCGGACACCTTGAAATATGTTTAAAAAATACATAAACCTATAGATTGTTTATTTGTCATTATTTATATTAATATTAACTAAATTATACAGCTTGTATCAAAAACTAATGGTTCTTCAACCTAATGCCAATCTATAGTTAAATTATTAAACGTATATGTGTTTTAACATTGGAAATGTTTATGTTCGTATATGGGGGCAGAGTTACGAGTTTTCGTTCAAGGCCAAAAGACAACGGTGTCGCGATCAAGTGAGGAGCAATCATGCAAAATTGAACAAGTGCAATTTTTTCGAAATGTGTTTTATATCATGTCTAGTTAATTGAGAGGTATTTGCGACGATCTGCGGTGTTATTTTTGAGCAAATGTTAATAAATACTGTAGAAAAATCTATTTAAAATTTAAGTAATCAAGCAAAAGTGAACGCGTATATAACAGAAGAATAATAGGGTTATTCCTGACAAAACTAAACAGTGCATTGATAAATATTGTGTGTATAATAAACAGTTAATTATGTTTCATATATGCTGTTATCATTTCCAATGTCCTCGATGGTTGCAAGGATTGCGAAATCTGTGAATTTTTTAAACATATTTCAAGGTGTCCGGTTTTTTTTTGGAGGTCAGTGTATATTATATAACTTCAATTTCATAAATTTATTAGATTTATTTTTTCATTAAAAATACCTAGTCATGAAATATATTTTTGCCATACCCACTATAAAATTGCTGCTTTACATGCATGTATACCGGCCTGTAATGGGTCACTTAACAGGCTGATGTGTGACTGTGGAAACGTATATTCCACACTAGTGTAGAAAGTAAATCATTCCCACAGTAACTTATGTATATTCGCTCTATATCCGCCTGCTATTACATACTCACGGCCTGCTGTAAATGTAAATGAACTGTCAAATTTTTTTAAAATACTGAAAATAAAGTGAAAAGCAGCCATTTTATAGTGGGTATGGCAAAAAATACTATATATTATATCTCGTGCGTAATGATATTGTAACAAAACTGTTTTCTTACGTGGGTGGAATAAATTATTTATTTACAATAATTAAAAATGTAAACAACAATATACAATAATTCCTAACAATGAAAAGTCAATTTCAACAGTCAACACTGTTTATATAATAATAACCCGAACAGTAATTCTCAAACAAAGTGAGAACACTTCAATAGCGCTGTATTTATTTATTTCCGTTGTTTATAACACGACACTAATTCACAACTCTCGTTGTTCTTTCTCCGGTGACTGCTCTACTTATATAGAGCTAGCAGCGTGACCCCCCCACGCTCGCACGCTTTCTAGAACATTCTTATGTCTTCGATATAATGCCACGCCTCACCATTGTTACTTGTTCTGGATGCTTCGATTGTCGCCAGTGGCGTAACATCTGGGGTTTTGCTACAATATTATGACTCGTGTGACTATTAAAACTCACTATTGCTCGTTTTAACATACTGTCACTACTCGTCAGTAATATAACTCATTACGCCACTAGATACACAATCTGCTAAAATAGATCATGATTATTATTGAATACATCCAACGCAATATTATGAAACGGCATTGATTCCTGAAACAAAAGCGTTTAAGTTATTTTTGTTCTGTTGTTTAGTTATTCTGTGACCTTAGAAGCAAACGAAATGTTTAATTTAGTGCCAGTCAAAAACCACCCACCCGGTTTTTGTTTTTTGTTCACTCGTCCATTATTTAATAATGTTTATATAGAAGCGGATTGACATGTTAAATTAAATGAATTTAAATACCTGCCGTCTGTCGATTATAGTCTGTGTTTTATAGAATAGTATTTACGTCAATTTGTATCTGTTCACACTAAGATATAATAGAATGGCCGAGCGTGTAGCAGTGCTGTTTTTTACATTGCGTTGCTATGGTTCCTCTATTACAAGTACCCAGTTCCCGGGTTCTAGCCCGAGAGCTGGTAAAAGTGTCTGCAATTGTATTTTCAATTTATTATTAAAAAAAAAATAATGAATTGAAAATATGAATTGGTGCTAGGCCCTAATAACCTTAGCTGTAGGTGGTCTTTAAAAACACAATACAATACTAAAATTGTACTTTTAATTAATTCCACCTTGGTTTCAAAAAAGTTATAATTATTGTCAAAGAAAGAATATAACAAAAATAAAAAAATATATAAATAAATATCATGTAAAATTTAGAAAAAAAAACTCCAAAAATTCTACGCGGCCGGGTTCTAGGCCGAGAGCTGGTAAAAGTGTCTGCAATTGGATTTTCAATTTATTATTAAAAAAAAAATAATGAACTGAAAATATGAATAGGTGCTAGGCCCAAATAACCTTGCTGTTGGTGGTCTTTAAAACACAATTATTAATAGAATCGGTTTATTTTCAAAAGCGGTTTTCCGAATCTATTTTATTTATTGTAGATTATAGACGCGTCGACAACTTAGGTATTAGAGTCTTAAATTACATTAAATACCAACTAACTTAAAACTAAATAACATCACAAAACATCCATGAGCGCAGGTGGGATTCAAACCCACGACAGTCTAGTCTAGAGGCTGGTACCAAGTACGCTATCCATTAGGATACTCTGCCCTCGCTTTCCAAATCAACGAGCAATAAAGTTAAATTTTCGCTCACTGCTCATTTTTCCATTTTGTCGTAGCTCAATAATATTGTAACAAAACTGTTTTCTTACGTGGGTGGATTAAATTATTTATTTCAATAATTAAAAAAATGTAAACAACAATATACAATAATTCGTAACAATGAAAAGTCAATTTCAACAGTCAACACTGTTTATATAATAATAACACGAACAGTATTTCTCAAACAAAGTGAAAACACTTCAATAGCACTGTATTTATTTCAACTGTCACTCGTTGTTCGTTTCTTTTCCGGTGACTGTTCTTGCTTATAGATAGATAGATAGTTAGTTTATTTCTTCGCGTAGCCAAAGTGGATGCGAAAGTCATAAATATATATATAGTGGTAGCAGCTTGACCCCCACCACGCTCGCGCACTTTCCAGATCATTCTGGTGATTACCTGTGTCTTCGATATAATGCCACGCCTCACCATTGTTATTTGTTCTAGATGCTTCGATTGTCGCCAGTGGCGTATAATCTGGGTTTTTGCTACACATTGTTATTTGTTCTCGATGCTTCTATTGTCGCCAGCGGCGTATCATCTGGGATTTTGCTACAATATATAGCCAATGTCACTCCGAAAGTAGTAAAAGAATTTTTCAAGTTGTTTCTGCGATATGTGTGGACAAACAAACAAATAAATAAATAAACGGCCTCTTTATAATATTAGTATAGGCGAATTGTTTGGATGAAAAGAAAGAAAGGAATGTCAATCTTAAGATGTCTTCGTTTCGCAATAATATTTAGGAAGTGGTACATTATTTAAAAATACAAAAAGAGACGCAATGTTTTCTATACGCCTACACACACTAAGAAAAGGAAAAGAAAAATATATAAAAGAAAATCCATATAATCCATTTTCTTTAATATACATTCTATATCTTATGGAGATATATGAACGGTTTTAAACCAAACTACCGTTCTTCCCAGTTTACTTGTGTTAGCGCTGTTTGCCTGTGATCTGGCAAGCAGTGCTCCTTTTATCCTGAAAATGCATGAATGCGTTGAATTTTTAACGAAAATAACTCTGGTTCTATTTAAAATTAAAGTAGATGCATCGTTTACTACACTGACGTGCAAAAAAATCGAATCAAGCTGTGCTTTTAAAAGTTAAATATTCCACGTAAACGTTTTTACATTTTAACGTTTAAAATAATTTTGAATTTGATGTTTGATTAAAAAAAAACTTTTTAACAAAAAAAAACCTCCTTCAAAAAGGCACTAAAAAGAGGAAAATAATGAAATTTTGAGGTCTGTGCCAATTAAAATATGAAGCTGGTTAAAAAGAAGATATTAATCACTATACTATACTTTTTAACCGACTTCATATTTTAATTGGCACAGACATCAAAATTTCATTATTTTCCTCTTATTAGTGCCTTTTTGAAGGAGGTTTTTTTTTTGTTAAAAAGTTTTTTATTTTTTACTTTTTAGTGTCAAAAAGTAACATTTACCTTAAAGAATCACACGCCCTTACTTACTTTTATTAAAATCAGCCGAACTACTTAACCGATTTTGATGAAATTTCTATGGGACCAATCTGAAAGTATATCCTTTCAAATAAAAAAAAAATTTCAAAATCGGTTCATAAACGACGAAGTTTCCGCGAACACACATAAAACATAAAAAATATATACGGTAGAATTGAGAAACCTATTTTTTTTGAAGTCGGTTAAAAACAATTAATTTTGAGATCCCAAAGCGATTTCCCGAATTTAGGTAATCCGTTTATTAATTAGATCGAATAGATTTAAGATTACGATCTTTGCAATTACAGTGAATACTAAAACGGTACATAAATAAAATTACTTAAATGATTTTAAGATAATCAGCAACTAAAAAACAATTATTCGTTTCGCTCGAAAGAATAAACCCGCAAAACATAACCTCTTAATTCTACCATCCTTGGTTATGTACGACCGTGCAGGAAACATCTTGAAGTTAGGAAACGAGTCAGTGACTACGAACTAACTGCAAAGAGGTAGCACATACTGTTGATACAATTTAACTTTTCGCAATCGAACCTCTTTATTTGCAGTTTTTCTTTGCGAGACATTTTATTTTAAAAACCATAAATCACATAGGTATTATACTATTCAATTTATAACAATATATTAAATATAATCAGAGCAGTTTATTGTTTAATACAAATTACAATAACCAATAAACTTTAAGATTGCTCTGATCATATTTAACATATTGTTATAAATTGTTGATTGGTTATTAAGTCTATCTGAATTTGGGAATGACAAGAAGGTTATTGATACCTACAGGAATCTGTCAAAAATGATGATTTATTATAACTTTACACTATTTCAGGATGGACTATAGCAACAAATTAGTGTTCAAAGAGAATTCTTATCTCTCAAAGTGGAAATTTAGTTTGAAAACCAGTTCCTTTTATGTTTGTGTGGTGCGTAAACATTTTTGTTTGCATCTACATTCAGACAGGTAACTAATTCAACACTATTTTATCAAGTTGGCTGTACTCGTATTTACTTCTCTAGTGTCTTTTGTGTATTTGCGTTGGTATCCGTTTTTCGTGCATGACAAACTTTTGTATATTACGCATAGAACCAGGTACAAGTCTTCTATCTGGCTTCCCTTTTCCCAGTTTTCATTCCGATAACCAGGGCCGGCTGAACATGAAATTGATATGTTTGGAGTACTTACTTATCAATTTCAAGGTTAGATCAATATGCCCTCTATAATATTGGTTACAATAACCATAGTATTATCACGTCCATCATCTCACGTAAAAAGACGTAACTGACAAAAATTGAAAAAGTAAATCGAACAACCGCCTTTAAGCCTGACTTTCTTCTCACGAAGTGGCGTCCCTCATCTCACGAAAAGACGTAACTAACAAGAATTGAAAAATTGAGATACGCCACAAAGCAACCGCCCTAGAGCCTGACTTTCTTCTCACGAAGTGGCGTCCCTTATTTCTTGTAAAGGCGTAACTGACAAAAATTGAAAAAGTGAGATACGCCATCGAACAACCGCCCTTAAGCCTGACTTTCTTCTCACGAAGTGGCGTCCTTCATCTCACGTAAAGGCGTAACTGACAAAAATTGAAAAAGTGACTTACGCCACCGAACAACTGTCTTTAAGCCTGACTTTCTTCTCACGAAGTGGCGTCCCTCATCATCTCACGTAAAGACGTAACTGACAAAAATTGAAAAAGTGAGATACGCCATCGAACAACCGCCCTTAAGCCTGACTTTCTTCTCACGAAGTGGCGTCCCTCATCTCACGTAAAGGCGTAACTGACAAAAATTGAAAAAGTAAGATACGCCACCGAACAACCGTCCTTAAGCCTGTCTTTCTTCTCACGAAGTGGCATCCCTCATCTCACGTAAAGGCGTAACTGACAAAAATTGAAAAAGTGACTTACGCTACCGAACAACTGCCCTTAAGAATGACTTTCTTCTCACGAAGTGGCGTCCCTCATCTCACATAAAGACGTAACTAACAAAAATCGAAACAGTGAGATACGCCACCGAACAACCACCCTTAACCTTGAATTTTTTCTCACGAAGTGACGTAACTGTGCAGGTGTAAATGACAGATACGCCTTTACGTGAGATGAGGGACGATAAGTTCAGTGTATAAATGTTAACTACTTGAAAACTTCTAGGGGATAGCCAGGCAAATAATAATTTGAGATATAGGGAACCCATGGTCGGAAATATCTTCTAACTCGCTTCGTTGATACAACCGTCGACAGGTAGGCAGCCCACCAGTAGTTTTTTGACAAAATTGCTTAGTGGCGAATCGAGCTTCCTATAAGCGGTGGGTTTTGATCATGAACCGAAGCCCTATGGCGTCGCTAGGAACCGTTTTCCGACCATAGGTTACCATGGCTTACTTAGTCACCACTTTGAAGTTTGTGCCTAGTCGACATTTATATCAAAGCACTGAGCTTTTTATGGAAGTATAGTGTATGAAATTAAATATTCTAGCAAATTATTCTGTATGGAATCTCCTTCCGCCGACCCTGTTATTAACTGTGCACTGGGAATACAAAGCTTGAATGAAAATATTTCATTTCCTTTAGAATATTGATAATATAGCATACTTGAACTTGTGAATTGAGTTGCTTGCTAAGTATTAAAAATGTGTTCTACGAGGGGATAGTTTAGGCTTGAACTGAAATTTATTATTTTAACTTTTTCCAACATCGTTTCGATTACTTCCATAATATTAAAGTCATCAGGGGCACATTTAGATTTTTGCCGCCCTTGGGCTAAACAAATATTTGCCGCCCCCCATCCTATATCTTACCTTCACCAGTTCTTCTCCCAAACCTCCTTCCATTCCCTATCACAAATATCGTAAATAAAACACTAGTAGGTAATTTTTTTGCCGCTCCCCTCACTGCTGTAGTGTGGACACACCAAAACCAGTGCATTTCTCATGGTTTACTGCAGTACCTATTCTCAAGGTCAGATTTCAGGGTTTTCATTTAATGAATCACTTGAAGGAACTTTTAGTGTGAAAACACTAAATACTAAAAAAAGTAACCACAAAACACTAACATCTTCTCGATGCACGTTTCGCTATCCAGGGTAGCATCATCAAAAGATTAATAATTTTTTGTTCACAAAATAGATACTTCATTCACTTGAAAAACTGATCAATTTATTTTTCCCGTGTTCGCTATACACATTTTTCCATCGTGAATTTCGAAAAATAAGAACGCTTAGCGTTTCTCTAAGTATAAATAATTTGACAACCCGCGTTTTAATAAAAATTGTGTATTGAACAAATTTATTAACTTCCCATGTACTTCCTGTCGGGTGTCGGGACTGGACATAATATTGTACATCAAAGCCGTTGGGAAATAAACTCATGTAGAGTGCCACACTGTGTCTGTATGTCTGTCTGTCTGTGGGTCTCCTCTGTGTATATTCCCAGACGAATTGCTTTGACACTGTCCTATCATAACCCGCTATATCTCGTATTCTCTTTTTCTTCGCAATTCGCGTACAAAAGAAAGGATTAGATTCATGCCTCACAATAAATGGAATTTAATTTTTATCGATACCAAAAAGTCAAGCGTAGGATTAAATAAAAGTCACGCATGCGCAGATCAAAAATAAAGCGTTTTCGTCCCTTGGGAAATTCTTTGCGGATCAAAAGTAAGCGGAAGTGGCGCCATCGTATGCGATTATTGTGGACTATATCTGGCAGTTCGCCTAACCTAGGGCAGAAAGTTGACTTTGAGACTCGTGTGATTAAATAGAGGAACCATGGAAATGCCCTATAAACAATGGAATTCATGTGAAATTACGGATTTTGTTGCTGATATGATAAAAAAAAGAATAAAAATTGGATTTTCATTTAAAAAAAAATAATAAATTGAAAATATGAATTGGTGCTAGGCCCAAATAACCTTGGCTGTTGGTGGCCTTAAACAGAATAAATCGTAGATATATAAATAACATATCATTGCTTATAAAAAAATATTTCATTCGATAACCAAATTTTTATTTGCTGTGATTTTTTTAACTTTTTTAACTTATACTTTTTCAAAAGTAGTCTATTTAATATTGTTCAACAGAAATAGTCTTGGTCTCATTACGGATTATCAACACGTAAGTATCGGTCTCTTGTAAAGCCCTGATCAAAGTCTACAGCTATAAAAATTCAAGTCTTACAGTTTTGAGGGAATGATTTTCATGTTTTGTTTTCCATGTACACAAATTTGAAAATTGTATATCGGTCGTCTTTTTGCACAGTAGTGTACATATGCGATTTTACCTGCATTCAGTGAAGAGGTCTTTGTCAATTTAATATAATTAAAAACATCAAACTGATGTTGCAAAGGATGACCCTTCAGAAATTTCATGAAGAAGGGTTGAACTTGAAATTTTCAATTATACTAAATTACATTTATATTAATTGATACACCCCGAATGAAACTTAATGAATATAAATTTAATTAACAGTATATTTTAAGTCGACGAAAAATGCGAGTAATGAAATTTTTTACTGTTGCAAAAAATAAAAATACAATTCTGCTACGAAGCACCTTTTTAATACATTTTATTTGATTTTTTTATGCAAACTAGCCTGTATCTTGTCGTAGTAAAAAAAATTGTTTATATAACACATGTACGCTTTTAGTGATTTTTCGTATCAGTTTTGCGGACCTTAAATAACCATAGTCACAGTCAGGATTCTAACCTGAACCTTTCCACTTTCGCGGCGAAATGAGCTTACAGTACTCAACCGTGACATGATTACCAAACTAATATTTTCCTTATATGCTTCAGGTTCAGGTTAGAATCCTGACTGTGACCACTGGTTGGTAAAATGATTTTTTCCAATATGTTTCGAATCAATTATATAATTGGCTGCTTTCCAACGAAAAATTTTCAAAAATTTTAATAATCTGCTTTTTACACTGTTGACGAAACCAACTGGGAGGTATCTATTTCAGAGTAATTGAATAATTAATATACGTGGAACGGTAGAATTGTGGTTTGTAAGCACTAAGGGCACAAATCAAAATCGAAACCACACATGTAACTTTAACAGGGTAGGATTAGGACGGCAAAACGTTCCATTACTGTTAATGAATATTAGAACGACTTTGATTATAAAGGCAGTTTAATATTGAAACTGTAATAAATATTTAACAATATATGAGTTAGGTAATTGTGGACAACAATATAATAATTATTAATTAATTCAACAATGAATTTTTAATCCACTAGGCAGTGAATAGTATTTCTTAACATATCAGTCAGCATATTATGCCATCATGATTGTTAAACGTCAAACGATCGTTATAAGATATATAAGGAAAAAATCAGAAGTCCCGAGAGTGGCTTCTGATTTTTTTCTTATATATCTTATAACGATCCAGAACACTGGAATGTAGTTGTTCTCGCAATTGCATTCCAATTTTCTTTGGGAACTAGCGTTCCCACGCAGGAATCCGAATTCGTACCAGTCGGTTTGTGTATGCCGGCTGACAGATTCTAATACACAAATGATGCACCTCCATGGTCCCCATCCTGTAAACCCCGTGATCCATCCATCTTGTGTCCCAGTGTTATATGTTATGGGAATTTTTAATTATTATTAGTTTTAAAAAAAGAAATTTTGGTATAGGCAGTTTAGATTAGTTTATGGCTAATTACACATAAGGTGTAGAAGCCAACAATCCACATATAAAAAAAAATACACAAATAAATTATGAATTGTTGTGTTGAAGACGCTAATGACCTGAGTTGTCGACGCGTCTATAATCTACAATAATAATAATAATAAAGCAATTTCTTTCAATCAACGATGTTAATGAAGAAATGCAAGACTAACTTAGAATTAACTTATTATACATCTTTCTCTTTTTGATTTTTGATTTGTATTTCACAAACAATCGATGAGAAATATTTTCTTGGCCGTAAAAATCAATCATATTGAATAAAAATTAATAAACAAACACTTGAAAAATTCTACAAATTTATTCATCTCAACGATCGTTTCGGGCTTCTAACCCATCATCAGGAGTTTACTTTGAAACTCTTGATGATGGATTAGAAGCCCGAAACGATCGTTGAAATGAATAAATGTGTAGAATTTTTCAAGTGTTTGTTTATTAATTTTTATTCAATCATGTTCTACCAAGTGCCTAGCGATAATTCTATAGAATTTATATTTTCAATCATATTGTATAATATAATTGAAGTATTACATTCAGTTTACTGAACATAATGTTATTTATTTGATATTTCTGCTCCAACAAGTTTTGAAGTGAAAATGAAATGTCATGTGAGATTATATCAAGTGATACATTTTTTTTCATCACAATGTTCATTTTTTGATTAGAACTTTTGAAATGATGTAGCGAAACCGTTTCAATAGTCAATTTATATTATGTTGCATTCATCTCGTGTAATGTCTAGACTTTTATTGCAGGGTGGCTAACCTGGAAAGGTCAAGGTAGGTCACGGAAATCATGTAAATTTCACTGAATATTTTTCAAAGACTCACGGAAAAATATCAAAATAATTTGAGAATAATAAAAATGTTCCAAGTCTTCAATGAATGAATGAATTGTGAATTATAGACGCTCGATAACAAAGGTCATTAGCGTCTGTTCCAAGTCTTCGTGGTTTCCGGGCTTGTAGGTCTTGGTCCGGTGGTATTTCTACCTGACGTGAAAGCTTGCACACCTGGATAAGAAAAATGAACTGCTTGCTACTTTACGAGAAAAAAACAGGAGTTTTAAGTAATAGAATATCCGGAAAAGTCAGGGATTGTCATTTTTAAATGTTTGTGGTCACCCTGTCTTAATAAAACTGGTTACGTTAAGAATTTATAAAAAATATTTTCCAAGTCTTCATGGTTTCCGGGCTTGTTGGCCGTGGTCCGGTGGTATTTCTACCTGAAGTTTCGTCTACAACTGCGGTAGACATTCTCAAAGGCAGCGGTCGAAGTGTCCTCCTTGGCGGCTCACAGGTCAGTGTGTCAGTGACTGGTGTCCTCCCTTCTTTTATGCCTAGTACCAGTGTGTTCTCTGTTCGGTCGTAGTTCGTCTCTCTGCAATTCGACCGCTGCCACATCGTCTTTGAGAATGTCTACCGCAGTTGTAGACGAAACGTCAGGTAGAAATACCACCGGACCACGGCCTACAAGCCCGGAAACCATGAAGACTTGGAACTTCTTCGTCAGTTGTAATTCATGAAGAACCTAACCTAAGTTCTAACTGCCGGCCTGTCAGTGTACTATAATATTATCTTCATATTCTCTCTTTATCTATGGATCATTGGGCTTGATTCTATGTGTCAGATATCCCAGTACCGAATAATACTACTCTATAGCAATGTACGCTGACGACACCGCCATTGTTGTACAAGATGACGGCCGTGAAAACTTGCATACCTGAATAAAAAATATTTTGAAAAAAAAAGCGTGTAGCCGGGTTCACACGGGAACAATATTCATAGAACAAAACTATAATATAGTATATTGCATTGTCCCATGCTTCGTGAGCAGTTTAGATCGTGGAAGATATTGTCTTTCGAGTTAGAAAGCCAGGCTATCTCAGAACACAATAGAATATTTGTCTTGTCCTTGAATCCTTATGTTCACACGTGGACACTCTTGTCTCGGTCGGTTGTAATGTCCTGAAAATTGTCCCCGTGTGAACCCGGCTTAAGAACAAAGATGAAGTGTAACTTATGAGAGGTCCTGTAAATATATCTTACGCGAGGTTCAACTGTATTAGAGGCTAGATAACGTAAAACAACAGACGCAAAATCGAACAAATCTTAAAAACAAAAACAACGTCATTAAAGATTAATAAAGCAAACTCTCTTGCTTGGATAATTGAATGCAAAATTCAATTCTGTTGCATAATAGACAATGTATAGAAGTTGAAGATAGCTTTTTGTATTCGCTAATAATTAGGTCAGCTAAACTGCGAACGGCTTTGTTAGAACCGAACTCTTCCAAGATGCAACAGCGCTTACAAAAGATTAATAATTCATTTCACTTCCTATTCTCGCACATAGTGTATTTTCCATAATTTTATTTTTTATTTATTGTAGATTATAGACGCGTCGACAACTCAGGTCATTAGCGCCTTTAGCACAACAAATAACATATTTGTGTATTAAAATCCGCCAGCCGTCATACACAAACCGACTGGTACGAGCTCGGGTCCCTGGGAGCGCTAATTCCCAAAGAACATTGGAATGCAATTGCGATAACAACTACAATCCCAATGTCTTCCTGGGTGGTCCATAATTCGTATAGTTTAAAATACCTTCATTGTCGTGCGTCTATAATCTATAATAAATAAAAACGGACAAGTGTGTATCGCAGTATCATTACTAGCGCATGCGAACTAGACATTTGTCCGCAGACAGAAATAAATACCTATATACAGTTTTTACATAATATGGAACTTCTAATCAGCCATTTTCCTGAGAGTAGTTCTTTCAATTATCCACGAGAGGCAGCACTTGTGGTAGGTACAAACATTATTTATTCCCCATATAGTGCCGTGTCATTTTAATGGTATAACTTAATTATTAAATTATTATTATTAGTGTTGCCGTCTAGATCTAGACTTTCTAGACTCTTGTCTAGAAATTTTCAAGACAAGACAAGACTTGCTTTGTCTAGATCAAGACTCTTGCCAAAACTCTAGACAATTTTCAAGAGTCTAGATAAACTAAGTAGTAGTAGGTAAAGTAAACCACTCGGTTAATCTAGACTCTTGAAAATAATCTAGAGTCTTGATATTAGACAAGACAAAAGTTTTTTATTCTAGGCTTAGACTTAGTGAAGTCTTGATATTTCAAGACAAGCCTTAAGTGAAGTCTTGTCTTGATATTTCAAGACGAGACAAGACTTTGAAAGTCTTGTCTTGTCTTGTCTAGACGGCAACACTAATTATTATCATTAAATTAATTAATTATTTAAGTTATACCACTAAAATGACACGACCACTAATGGGGAATAAATAATGTTTGTACCTACCACAAGTGCTGCCTCTCGTGGATAATTGAAAGAACTACTCTCCGGAAAATAGCTCATTATGTTGGTTATACTTTCGAAACAGAACGCACCATACAGCAATATTTAGATATATAACGGTAATACTGATGATAAAAGACCTTAAATTAATGTTAATTTAAATAAATAGCGCGGTGACATTATTTAGTAAACACACTGTATAAATTCGGGCGAGCAACAGCATCAGGTGTTTCCGACATGATGGTTGGTCGAGAGGCTTCCCTCATTCATATTTAAGTGGTAGCTCTCTGCAGCATACCATCGGACCAAACCACCATACCACGTTGACTCGCATCCACATGTTGTTTGTACATACTGTGTGTATATTCAGTGGTATCTGTTGTTCTCACTCCCACCTTCTGTCGCTTCGTATAATTGTCACTCTCATTGACTCTCACTCCGTCTACAGATGGTTATTTAAAAGAGCATTCGATACCTACAAATACCCTCTGCACTCTTCATCTCAAATCCTTTCCCCTCGTCTAAAAACGGTTACGGCTCTCCCGACGCTATTTTTAAATCTACAGCGTTCGACTAAACGCTAAATGAACGATCAAGAATCACACTACAGATCCTGCAGGCGAGAAATTAAAAAAAATCCTTTTACAATAAAAAAAAATTAACTCCGTAATCTTTCACACGTAGCCAAAACTTTTTTTTTTAGGATCTGTACTTAGTGTGATTAGCTCTTCATTTGACGTTTATCTGAACACTTTAGCTTCGGGAGAGCTGTAACCGTTTTAGGCGAGGGGAAAGGACTGGAGGTGATGAGTGTCGGGGGTATTTGTTGGTATCCAACGCACTTAACTTGAACGCGTTACGTAAACGATATATGGTGGAAACAACGGGACGGATATGGTGGAAGTGAAGAAAAAAAATTTGTATAAAATACGGTACCTATTATATTCATTTACTTTGAATAGTAATCTGTAATTCTTACTTCTTCATTTAACGTTTGCCCGAACCATTTATCTTTAAAAATAGCGTAGGGAGAGCCAACACCGTGTTTAGGCGAGGGGAAAGGAGTTATGACGAAAAGTGCAACGGGTATCGGCTCTTAATCTGTGTCCACAGTCTACACTGTTGTTCCTTCTTGCTTCCAAACTATATTGTACACTAGCAATTAACAATTACCAGCTGGACGCTACTCTGGGGAGTAGGTTAGCCCCCCCAAACCCCCCTTTCCACCGCTAATGTCACTTGTACATTGCGGTATCGCGGCGAAATCCTGCAACTGACGGATCAGCGTCCATTTATCTGGCATTTATTCGCATTTCGTTGCGCTATGTCGCATGGCGTGCTAATAACTTGGTGTGTGCACTTCCATTTCAGTGTATGTGTCGGACCCCAACCGCATTTTGCCGCGCAGTTACCGGCTTGGTGTGCGCGTGTCCATTAAATTGCACAGACTCTATCCGCATTTCAATGCGCTGTGCCGTATTGAACAAAATGGACGTCAAGCTTCAACGGATACGAATTTTTGAATCGTATGTTTGATTTATGTGTTTACCACAACCGAAGTTCGTGTTTTTGTCAGTACAATTGTTATATAAATAATATTATATGTATAATAGAATGTTTAACGGTTGAGAATAAATGTTAAAACATTGATTTAATTAACGAGATAAATAATGTAAAACTGGAATGTTGGCAACAAGCAACAGTTGGTAGTTCTGTCTGTGAAATTTACATATATTTCGGTGTTTTAATTTAGACTTAATTGACATTCTTTTTCGACGATAACTTTTAAATTGTTCAAAATGATGCATACGAATTATCCTGCTCTAAATTTAACATGTGTAGGTTCGTTTTATTATTTTTAATATGTAATATGAAACAAAACCGAGAAATTATGTGTAGGTACCTACCTATTATTCCATTAAAAAATTTTTATTTGATTTTTGAATTCAATATCAAAAAAATGGAAAACAAAGTTACTCTGTCACATGTGATCCTTAACGTTGAAAAACATATGAATAAATATTAAATCACATCCTGTATATGTCTGAGTTATTTATAATTATTTTATGCCTCTCAGACATATTCTATATGTATAGTTGATTTCACCATTGTTAGAGGTTTATTCGAATGTCCCGCTTTTATTTAATTAATTAATTAAATGATAATCTAATCGACGATTCCTTTCTTAACATGAAAGTGCCTTTATTAATAAAGATCAAGTGAATTGCATTGTTTAGACAAGATAGAATTTATAGATTTCGTTTATACAGGGTGTATCACAGGACTGAGAACATAGAAAAGTAATGAGTGCAACAAGGACGACATAAACAAAATTAGTAGCGCGACAAAGATGGACTGCAATCATGGTTATCTAAGTTAAATTAATTACCGTAGTTTTTAAGCATTAGAAGAGGACAAAATAATCACCGATACTTAATGATTTTCATTACAGTGTATTCCCTATGTTCTCAATCCTATGATACACCCTGTATAGGCGCTTCTAATTAAGTTACTAAATTCTAAAGACTCCATTACTTTATTTATAGTTATGTTTACTAGCTGCCAGGCCCGGCTTTGCTCGGCTGGAGCTATCTTACTCTAACGTAAACCGGGCTTGAGAATAGCCGAGAGTGTAGCAATGCTGTTGTTTACATGGCGTTGCTATGGTTCCTCTATTACAAGTCCCCAGTTCCCGGGTTCTAGCCCGAGAGCTGGTAAAAGTGTCAATTAGATTTTCAATTTATTATTAAAAAAAATTAATGAATTGAAAATATGAATTGGTGCTAGGCCCAAATAACATTAGCTGTTGGTGGTCTTTAAAACACAATTTATTTTTTTTTTCTAACGTAAACCGGGAAGAGAACGACGTATAGCGAGTCAAAAATAGTTACATTCATCCAGGTTTGCCAAGGACAATAACCTGTGTAAATTTCATGTCGGTAAGCTTGACCGTTGGAGAATTTTTGTGTGACGGGCAGATACGAGTATTTTATAGTTAGGATAGTACTAACAATCGCGTTAATATCTATTCTGACGGTATCTTAACCAGATCGTAATTGCATCAAAAGTACCTACTTTTTATATTGTAACAAAACTGTTTTCTGCGTGGGCGGAATAAATTATTTATTTACAAGAATTAGATGTTAACAAAACTAAATAGATAACAATAAAATGCAACAATAACAATTGTATACAATAATAATAACGAACAGTAATTTTCAAACAAAGTGAAGCACTTCAATAACACTGAACAATAACTATTTATATACTGTATTTATGTTCGCAAATTCAACTCGACACTGTTTCACGACTGGCTGCCTGATTCCCTCGTACTTCGCTTATTTAGTTCGAGCAGCTTGATCCAGCACGCTCGCGCGCTTTCCAGAATATTCTGGTGGTTACCCGTGTCTTCGATATCATTCCACACCTCACCATTGTTACCTGTTCTCGACGCTTCTATTGTCTCCAGCGGCGTAACATCTTGGGGTTTGCTACAATATTAAAGTTTGGGTATCAAGTTTTATCAAAATCGGTCCATCCATATTTTAGGCAGGTTGCTACAAAGAAATAAAATTCATTTAAAAAAATAATGTATGTACGTTTATTGTAATATTTCGGATATTTGTTTAAAGTATTTTAACAGTCAGGAAGTTTACGATATTTTAAAATTAAAAAATAAATTCCTGCAATTTATTTTAAAAGTTTTTGAAAAATTTGTTTTAAATGAGAAACTTCTATTTCTGTGTTTGTCAGTGAAAGCATTTTTAAAAGTCTGAGAGAAGTGAAAAAAATAACGTTAAGTTAAATATGTAGATATAATGCGAGTATACAGAGTGATTCCAAAGTTGACGTTATCCTTTCACCAGCGAATAGGGCTTCAATAAATAAGATTTTTTTTCCTTTGGCGCTTTTTCGAAATATCAACATCAACGGAGATACAGGGTGTCAAGTCTTATTTAAAAAATTAAAATTTATTAATAACTGGCAGATATTTAAGAAAAATGTTGTAGGTGTCATTAGCTACGGGGGAGGGAAATTCTTCAATAAATAAAATATTTTTGGGTTGACCAGTGGCGCGCGTAGAAAAAAAAACTGATTTTTTTAAAGATAAAAAATATTATTGAATTCCTTGTTTTCGAGTAAAAAAATAAAAACCGTTTTAATGGGCACCTAAAATTAAGTTTTGAATACATACATATGTATTTTATTTTTTTACAAAATTTTTCTTAAATATCTCAAGTGGTTTGGCAGTTATTAATAAATTTTAATTTTTTAAATAAAACTTTGATACCCTGTATCTCCGTTGATGTTGATATTTCGAAAAAGCGCCAAAGGAAAAAAAATCTTATTTGTTGAAGCCCTATTCGCTGGTGAAAGGATAACGTCAACTTTGGAATCACCCTGTATATACACCCGGGATTAAAAAGCAAAGTAGCCCATGTAAGTTTTTTAGAGTTACGTACCTCCGAACTATTACCGAGCCTACGATGTCTGTCCGTACGTCCGTCTAAAGCTCGATTTATATTATCCGGTCAGACACGGCGCGGGAACGTAGCGTTTCCGGCAAGACAAGCATTTTTACATGCATTTCAAATACGAATATTTATACTTAGCAGATCCCGTCCGTTCAGACAGGTATCTAATACTTGTGTCTGAAATGCATATAAAAATGTTTGTCTTGCCGGAAACGCTACGTTCCCGCGCCGTGTCTGACCGGATAATATAAATCGAGCTTAACACAAGGCTCTATCTCACAAACGGCAAGAGATAGCTAGTTGAAAATTTAACAGATTGTGGATTGTTGTGGCATGAATCCTGGCAAATAATAATAAGAATTAAATAATCAATACATTTTTATAAATTAATGTTTATATTTTATTTTGGTTAAATAACACTAGTGGCAAATCCAGCAAAGATCTAATCATCTAGGTTCATTTTTCGTTGTCAGGAAGTACTGACGGTTACATGTCTTCAGTTATCATAAAGTTTCGTATATGTTTGCAAAATCACTCGATCCGAATGACATCAAGAGGACAGTGTGGTGTAACGGTTAGCGTAGCGGTCTTTGGATCACACTGTCGTGCAGGATTCAAATCCCACCTCCGCTCATAGATGTTTTGTGATGTCATTTAGTTTTAAGAGAATTATTATTTAATGTATTTGAGACGCTAATGATCTAAGTTGTCGACGTGTCTATAATCTACAATAAAAAAATAAAAAGATTGACATCAAAATAGTGAGACAAACATTAAAAAAAAATTATCAAATCGCATTTTCAATTTCACACGGAAAAACAAATTTTATTGACGTTTTGAGGAAAGTGCAATCAGAATTTGACCTTGGCACGATTTTTCCGACTCTATTGTCATATACTTCCATTTCTTTACGGAACAGGGAAGTAAAAATTGCCATAAATCACTTTGATTTGTGGACGCAGATACGCGTTAAAACGACTGTCTCTAGCAGAAAACGCGAATTAAATAAATGTTCTTGCAGGGCTGTTAAGTTATTTGTGATGTTTTGGAGAAAAGTATTTTTGCTTGTATTCAATCACGTAAAGTTGAAATAATGTGACATTTGAAGTTTCTATGCAAGGATTCTTTTCTTTTTGTTTTCTTCGTGTTATGTAAGTATTATGTACACTTATTTTACAGAGGCACATGTTTATGTTGATAAAGTAGTCTGATAAAAAGACGTTAGAAATAGTAAAAATGGCTAATTCGGTTTAGGTGTAGGTAGTACTATAAACGTCTAAAGGTACGTGAAGTATGGAGCTGGGATTCTAGATGGTAGCGTAGATCATAGCAGGGCTTGCTTAAATTAATGCATTGTTATATATGCGAGCGTACACAACGAAGCAGTGAGTGTAGCAGGTATAAGCGCTGTTACAAGAGCTGGTAGATACAAGAATGTATCTCACCATTCTTTCAGCGCGCTGACTACTACAATCAACGTGTGACAACTGTCAAATGGCCGTTACAAGTTTCGCAATGGATGTGACTAGTTTAATAAGTGAAATTTTGCCAGTTTTTATTTAATTTGTTTTAAGTTTTTTCTAAGACGTATTTAAAAGTGTTAGGTTCATACGTAAATATAAAAAAACCGGTTTGGGTAAAATTTCAATTCTTGGTATAAATGATGAAATTCGCCATGTTTAGATCGTTTTCTATTAATAGGATGGGCATGATAGCTCCTACCCAAATTTGTATTTAAAATATACCACTTTGTAGCAGAAGAACACAAATATTCGTCTTCGCTATCTGACATATCAAACTCGATTTAAGCTTGTATCAATACTAGTATCAAAGCTTCGTTGTGCAAACCTATGAGCGCTTATAATTTCAGCCACCATCTACCATACATGCTACCACCTAGAATCTCAGCTGCGTACTGCACGTACCTTTAGTCGAAATTTTAACCTTAGTTACTATCTTATTTATTTGTATTGATTCAATACTTAATTGGACAGTTACTAATATATTCCTGAAGGATTTAAATACACTGTTACGTCCTTTTCTGACAATGCTATTGGTTTTAGGTTATTATTTTCGAAACGAAAAAGACATGTTTTTTTGGACACCCTATTTAGATGAACGAAACATTTTAATAGGAATCTCCAATATTAAAATTCTTCTTGTAAATCTCTCTTTTTAACAGGCCAATCTCGTTCTTGCATATTTGGGGTTTCTTTTCGAGCACTAACGCATGATATACTCGTAGCGTTATATTAAATTAATTAGTTGTAGAATTTATTATAACATAGAAATTTAATTCTACATTCAGCATAATATATTTATCTATATAGGAAAAGAAGGCTTCAGTAGAATTAAATTTGTTGTAGACCAGAGATATCTGCGGTTCTAAGACAAAATGGCTTAATATATCAAATTTCCGATATTTCAAATATTGCCTCACGATTTAAAGATTTATATATAGATGGTAAATATTCAAATCGTTTAGATATAGGTACTTATTCTGCAACTTTGACATAAATTGTATTTAACTAAAAAAAAGTAATGAGCTGTATCGTGGTTTGTTCTGCAAATCAAAATAATCGCCGTAACAACATTTTAAAATTTGAACCTTGAACTAATAATATAAATTTTGTCGGATACATGACACGTTTCGGGTGATCTGCCACCCCTTTAATACTGACCAATCGATCTGCAAATATTATAATGGCATTATTGGGTCCCCGACAAGCTATACAAACAATTTCACCCTTGAAGCAACATTTTTTTTGTTCATGTTGGAGGCGGTCTGCATCCCTCCCACACCGCTATCTAGCAAAATCCCTTACTCGGGGCACTTTAATATGCCTTCCTCAACGTCTTCACAAAAATAAGGTCTTGAATAAATAACAGCAAAAAATTGTCACTAGCTCTCGGTCTATTAGACACGTTCATCTAAAATTCAAGGTAAGCGATTTTGGTTTTGAGCCATAAATATAGCTAGATGTTGTTTGTGAATGTTGGCAGCATTGATATCATGTAACAGGAAGTCTTACCAACATTAACATAATAAAGATCGGTGCTACAAACGGAAAAAGCATTTTCTGTCTGCCCTAGATCACATAAAATTTTCAATCAGCATCCGTATAGGTAAGTAACATAGATCACATAGTAGAAACTTTCCTACACCTAACCTATACTTACGGGCTATTTTATCGTACTCTAAACCCTTCTTTTTCTTCTCTTCTTTCTGAATGTAACTCTTTGTCGTATCAAATAATTCACTATTGCTGACGTTATTCATTCAACTTTGATGTGAACTTTCAATATTGAAGTGAACTACACTGAACCGTTTTTTTTTAATGCAAACTACATTCCAATGCCGAGCTCGTACCAGTCGGTTTATGTATGCGCCGGCTAGCAGATTCTAATACACACATAGTCACTGATGGGAGGGCAGTGTGATGTAACGGTTAGCGCAGCCGACCTTTGGATCACACTGTCGTGGGTTCGAATCCCACCTCCGCTCATGGATGTTTTGTGATGTCATTTAGTTTCAAGGAAGTTGTTATTTAATGTAATTAAGACGCTAATGACCTAAGTTGTCTACGCGTCTATAATCTACAATAAATAAAATAATCACTATCAAAGTGTGCAAGCTTTCACGGCCGGCATTGTTCCAAGTCTTCATGGTTTCCGGACTTGTAGGCCGTGATCCGGTGGTATTTCTACCTTACGTTTCGTCTACAACTTCGGTAGACATTCTCAAAGGCGATGTGGCAGCGGTCGAAGTGTCCTGTGAGCCGCCAAAGAGGACACTTTGACCGCTGCCACATCGCCTTTGAGAATGTCTCTCGCAGTTGTAGACGAAACGTCAGGTAGAAATACCACCGGACCACGGCCTACAAGCCCGGAAACTACGAAGACTTGGAAAATAGTCACTGATGACCTGAGTTGTTGAGCGTCTATAATCTACAATCTATCTATGTGCGTGTAGTGTAGGGTTAAGGCGTCGAAACACGTTGAAGTTCAGTGCTTTATACAGAGGGTTAAGTACAACAAAATATCTTGCCCAATTACGCTGACATTTTACTATACTATCTTCTAATATATTGAGCTCGATTTATTAGCCGCTGCATTCAACTGGTTAATTCAAATATAAAGACGGCCATTTGTTTCGTTTTACCTCACTTTGCTGCAAAAAAAAAACTGAGCTTCGAAACCTGCGATTTATTTTAATTTCGCAGCGCTTTCTCTACAAATTTAAAACGATTCTTTTAGAGAGTCGTGATAGTGTTCGTACTATTATGATTAATTTTTTAAGGTCAACGACTTTTGGGGTTATACATAAAGTGACCAAATCCTGAATATCACAAAGCGGGACAAGGTCTATAAAAACCCGGCGCAGGCAACCGTTGGGTTCCACGCCCAAAAAAGCCTTAAACGCGCTAGAAACCCCCAAAAATTCGCTATAAATCCCCAAAAACTCGCTGGAAACCCCCAAAAACGCGCTAGAAACCCCCCATAAAGTCGCTAGAAATCCCCAAAAACTCGCTAGAAACCCCCAAAAACACGCTAGAAATACCCAAAAACTCGCTTGAAACCTCCAAAAACTCGCTAGAAACCCCCGAAAACTCGCTAGAAACCCTTAAAAGCTCGATAGAAACCCCCAAAAACTATAAGCTAAAAATTCCCGAAAGTTCGCTAGAAACCCCCGAAAACTAGCTAAAAACCCCCGAAAACTCGCTAGAAACCCTCAAAAACTCGCTAAAAACCCCCGAAAACTCGCTAGAAACCCTCAAAAACTCGCTAGAAACCACCAAAAACTCGCTAGAAACCCCCTAAAACTCGCTAGAAACCCCCAAAAACTCGCTAAAAATCCCCAAAAACTTGCTAGAAACCCCCAAAAACTCGCATATATTTTTATTTTAAATATTATTTATTTTTTAAGGTAGATATCAATTATATAGGTAATTATTGACAAACAAAATACTTTAAGTGGGTAAAAATATCTAATGACAAAAAATAAACATTCTTAATGCACGTGATTTAACGAAAACGGGACAAAAGCGGGACGCTTGTTGAATCGGGACTCGTCGCTCAAAATCGGGACTGTCCCGCCTAAATCGGGACGGATGGTCACTTTAGTTATACAGGGTTAGTGATGTAAAAATACGGTATTAACTTTTTTGTATATTAAACCCATGGTACAATACCGTATTTTTTCAGTACAAAACGGTTTTTTACTCTTTCACACTACGGTTACGGTGCATTTTTCAGTATTGCCAACTGCATAATAGGAAATGTTCCTGTTCTCATTTTGGTATTAAATCGTTTTAAACGGTGTTAAACGTTTTATACGTGTTGCGTATAAAATAGTAAAATACACAGTATTTACACCTAGTATAAAACTGGGGTATATTATTTTTTTTACATACCGTATAATACCGTTTTATACAAACGTTTTATACCAGAGTATTATATACGCATTTACATCACTATACGCAGGGTGTTTACTAAACATACGGCAAAAATTTAAAGGCTGATTCCTTGTGCATTTTAAGAATATTTTGTCCTTAAATGAGTTTTCGCAATTCGCACCTGGGCTTGGCATTTGTACCTGTAGGTATAGACTCGTACCTTTCCGCACGGCCACCTGGCTTACTGTGCTTGAGACAGCTTATAACATAATTATTTGGGCTTGAGAATAGCCGAGAGTGTAGCTATGCTGTTGTTTACATGGCGTTGCTATAGTTCCTCTATTACAAGTACAGACGCTAATGACCTCTGTTGTCGAGCGTCTATAATTCACAATTCAATTCTATTCTATTACAAGTCCCCAGTTCCCGGGTTCTAGCCCGAGAACTGGTAAAAGTGTCAATTGGATTATCAATTTATTATTAGAAAAAAAAAATGAATTGAAAATATGAATTTATTGGTGCTAGGCCCAAATAACCTTAACTGTTTTAATTTTTTATAACAAAAGTACATGCTGAGTTTTGTTTCACATGTCAACCACTTCCGACTATTTCCGTTTCATCTAATATTAATTATAACGCCACCCCAGTATGAGACAGACGTTATTCAAATAAAAAAAAATGTTTTTGTATCTTTTCAATTTATCATTATTTTTATAGCATAAAATGCATTCAATATGACTTTTCTGGCTTTTTTATGATCTTTTTGAAAGCGTTGTACCTATAGCTACCTACATATAAAATTTAATTTAAATTTTAATCGTAGAAATAATTTCAACCAATTTCAATTTTCTTCAGTGTAATTTAATTGCTATTTATAATGACGCATTAAAATTTTATATGCAGTAAATTGTAACCATTTTACATATACATTGTCACCGCTCGCCATTCTTACATTGGTTTAAGGGGAATATGTACGGAAAATCTAGCAACGCTAAACAATTTTTCTTATGATACATTTTTAGAGTGTTGGGTCTCCAAGTCACTATATAATTTCACAAAATCATGAATATCACGATTTTGAAACAAATTTAATTCCAACACATATTTGCAGTAAAGGTAAACACATGGACACCCTGGAAGAATATGAAATATATAAAGCCAGAAAATTCGACAATACCAACATTCTTAATGACAAACTAACACTAAAATCGAACATAATATACGACACAAGAATTAACAACACACAAACATCCAATACTCAGTAACCGTCTACACACATACACACACATACTCACATTTCCATTTCGTCTACCTACTATATAAATCATAAAATCTAGCAATTTAAATCAGTACTTCACAAACCACGACATAATACACAGTGCTTAGCATCATAATATTATATAGTAGGTAATACGAATACTCAACGTGTTTTTAAAAAAATAATTAACCACACCTGAAGATGGCAACTCGTTGCTGAAACGCGTAGTGTTAGATCACAAGACGGACATAATACAAGGTATTTCTAATACTTCGTAATAATTTTCCTTACATTAACAATATTTTGTGCTCGGTTTCGGGTACGACTCACAGCGCTAAAATTATTTTTACTACTGAATTACCATGGAAACCACAGTAAATTTCCATGCTAAACGCAGATTGTATTTCTAGTGTCGTAATGGGACTTATTACTGACGAGTTGTGACAGTATACAGATTCACTAAAATGAAAAATTCACATTAAATAAATACATAATGTACTTAATAATAATAATAATAATATTTTTTTATTGTATATAATACACAGGTGTACAATAATGTCGAATAAAAAGAAGAAATCAGATTAAATTGAAAAAACTATAAGGGACAATATGCAACAAATATTTTTTTATTTTAATTCTAAACTTAATTATTTCGTATTGTAGCAAAACCCCAGATTCTACGCCACTGTCTCCAACAGAACATTCCAGACTGAAGCGATTGTCTGTTTGTTATAACACAGTAATGGAATAGTATCGAAGATTCCAGACGTTTCTATAGACAACGAGAACGCGTTGTGTGTACACCGTGCCGCTCTATATAAAGCCGCGAGTACAAGCGGTTAGGGTCAGTCATTCATTGTCGTGCAAATAAATAAGTAGTCAGTTATCGAAGTACGGAAATAAATAGGAAATAAATAAAACAGTATTCTGTGAACATACCTGTTAAAATAAATAATCCTTGTGTTGTTACGTGTTATATAAGTGTTTCATTGTTAGAATTGACATTTTTGTTTTGTTATTATTGTGTTTATAATTATTATAATTAATTATTGTAAATGAACATTGTAAATATTGTACATAAATCCTAGTTAATAAATAATTTAATTCCGCCAACTTAAAAACAGTTTTGTTACAGTATTTTAAATGTAATTATTGTTAATGTATCTACCATCAAACCTACCTATTACAGTAACTAAAAGCATTAGCTGCTATATGAAGGATACTTTGACATAAAACTACATCTTCAGTAAAAAAATAAGTTTGAATCAATCAGATTTCCGACATATCTACTTTAAAACTCGGAATCAATATCAGATTTAAAGTACAATTCTGCCTTAAGCTATAAACTTATACATTTTAGTAGCAACTGGCATCTTTCAGTCTGGCTGGCAATTAAATTGCAACAAAATCATTCTTCTAGTAGAAAACAGTTTCAAAGTAAATGTACATAAAATATATTTATTTTTATTTTATTTATATTAATAAGGATGTTAAATCCTTGGATGCTTACTTATCTTTTGTCGCCGTACTTTCAATTTTTATTAATTCATTCAAAGACTAACTTTTCCATAATATAGTAGGCCTGTTTTTGCTGTTTTTCGGGGTCACTTCCCCCAAATTTGAGCTTGGATCGATCGTGCGAATTCGCCTTTGGGTTTGCTGTATGACTGTTGTGAACATGCATGCAAAATGTTAGCAAATTTAAACCCGAAGGTAGCTGACAGATCGCGTTCATGGTGGCAGAAACTGGAACTGTGCGACTATATTTTTATTTATTGTAGATTATAGACGTGTCGACAACTTAGGTCATTAGCGTCTTAAATTACATTAAATAACAACTAACATAAAACTAAATAACATCACAAAACAACAATGAGCTCAGGTGGGATTCGAATCCACGACAGTCTAGTCTAGAGGCTGGTACCAAGTACGCTATTCACTAAGCTATACGTCGATTTTAATTGTAACTTGTACTTTTCAGTTTTCAAAAACACATTTCAGTAGTTTTGATGTAACAGCTTTGAAACGTCTGATCAAATGCAGCTGCGCTGTTTGACCTGAATCGCTTGAGTGATGCGAAATTACAATTTAGCCTCTTGAATGCACTCCAAACATTGAGTAACACAAACCGCTTGGCTAGTTTAGCTGTTAGCAATATTATTTTAGAATTGCTCGAAGCGAATTTATACAAACACTTCATACCAGATATATATAACATATAGGGTGTTTCGTGAAATAGCGATATTTAAAAAATGGAGATATCCTACTAAATACATTAATGTGAAAAAATTAGCCAAATTCTTTCGTCCAGTCTCAGTAAAAAAAATTCGACTGATGACCAGTCCTATACTTCCCACCTAGTAAATATTTGCAAAAAATAAAACTCTTTTTTTATTCTTTGAAAAAAAGCATTGCCCTCTTTTTTGTTTGGTGATCTACTGATGGCTAGTAATATAGCAAAAATCATGGTTACCTTGATTTACGTATAATTTTTATTTTTTTTAGTAAAATATTTTTTTTCTCGAAAACTATACATTTTAGAGAAAAAAAATATTTACATTTTTTTCATAATATAACATCTAGAATTCATTTATATTTTTTTTTACCTATGTTAATACGTGACATTGAGAACGTTTTTTTGAATATCTCAGGATCCACTGAACCGATTTGACTCAAAATCTAATCAGATCTAAGTTAAAGGCTAATAAATAATAATAATAATAAATGTCTTTATTGTACGTATTTAAAAATACAGAATTGCGTCAAATATATGCTTTACAGATACTTTGTTAATTTATAAAAATTATTTTCTAAGAGAAAATTTTTTATTTGGTATTTGAAGTGTTTGACATCGTTTGTATCCCTTATATTTTAGGCAACTTATTGTACACTCGAATCATGGCATTGTGCACTCCTCGACGTGCCACTTCTAAATTTGGTTTATCAATTTTAAGAGAATGTTTGTTCCTGGTGTTATGGACACAATAGAACAATCGGCATGGCCGTATGTTGTTCCGTTTTTACGATATCGAAGGCGAAAAATTGACCACATACACACACACACATACAGACATCAGTCAGAAAATGATTTTAAACGATTGCTAGGGTCTCAAAACGTGAAGATCTGTTAAAATCTCGAAATATTTTTTTCGGACTAAATCCTTATTACTTCCCTGCCATAGTAGAGGTGGGAAGTAAAAATGGAAATCTAAAACAGTGCCAAGATCCATTCTAGTACCAAATTCCAAAAATTATATTTGGAACATAAGTTCTGAAATAAATTTAATAGTATTAACCTTGCAAGACTTTTACTCGGCAAGTGTCAAGATTTATTAAATTTTTTAGCTTTATCCCATACAGAGTTTAACAATCGGCATAGAATCGGGCTATGACTTGTTGCTAGACCTGCAAGAATAGCAAGATAATGGCGCCCATATCTGACCCAATAATGGTAAATAGCTGGATGAACATCGATCCATTACTAACGATTAATAATCGATGGCAAACGATATTGGCCCAGCGTGTCTGTCGGAAGACTCGTACTTTACCATACAATTATACTGGTTTACCATATCTGATACCGTACATAGTTATACACGTTGTGTTTTGTTTCGCATGTCAGTCACTTCTAGGGTTCATTCTCGGGAATTCCCGAATTAAGCTCGAGAAAAGTCGAGATATCGAGAAATCATATTTTATCTATAAAATTATAAAATAAAACTATTTGCCTTTCAGGAAATGTAGTAAATAAAATAAGGAACCGGCTGTCTGATAAATGCTTTAGTTTTTCTAAAGGCATATTTTATCAGACAGAGTAAGCAGATATAATTGTTTTGTATGTATGTACTATGTTCAGATGTTGTTTTATTGATCTTGCAAAGTTTTAAGTTGATTTTTTTCCTAATTAACCTGCCAAAATGGTGCTTTGATTGAAATTATAAGTCAGCGTAGTATTAACGTTTTAATGTTTAATTTTTTTTATTTTGTTTGAGAGAAGCTAATTTTGTTGAAAACTGTCAATAAAAGTTTTATGATTATTTTGATACTTTTATTTGACAGGAAAACCACTTAATTTATTGATTTAAAATAAGATATTTTTTATGATACACATTTTTAATTTTGTGACGACTTTTTTCATTATTTGAACCGAAAAGATATGCAAAAACATACGTAAATGTAAATTTCTCGACAACCCGAGAAGACCCGAGAAATTAGCCTCGAGAATTCTCGAGGCCCGAGAAACTGATAAGCTCGAAAAATCATGAACCCTAGTCACTTCCAAGGTCTCATTTCAGGACCTCAAATGATACAAACTTGATCGAGGTCCTCAAGTGTGAGGTCCGCAATTGAGACTAACCCGTTTTCGTTACATCTAATATTTCTAAAATGTCACCCCAGGTATGAAACATTAGACGTTATTCACGTCAAAAAAATACGCTATGGATTGGTTTTCTTGAACAGCTGTTAGATGTACCAAGGTGTGGATTAATGGTTGTCTGCATACCACAGTAATGATCAAACCTATCTAGTTTTTTGCTTGTTTTCAAGGAGCATGCAGGCTCGGTAATATTTTATGGTCCTGAAAGGTTTCGAACTAGTTGTCCTGTGAATGACACTTGTTTTGTCGCGACATTTCTTTTTCTTAGTCTGACTTCTTGCGAGGACACTTTGACTTTCAAAAGTTTGTTTTAGAGGTCGGTTTTATCACTTTTATTCATATAGTCCAGGCGGAATTACCTTCGTCGTTTGAAAAATTATTCGCATTCATTTTTTTTAAGAATCGTGTTCAGGATATCGCATTCGTAATAAATCGTGGATGTTGCCGGCCGGTAACATGGAGCGGTAGTATTTAAATCGACGATAGACGCTGATGACCTCAGCTGTTGAGCGTCTATAATCTATAATCTATTTATCTATCTATCTATAGTCGGGCCGCTTAACAGATGGAGCAAGATCACTGCGTGATCATCGCGTGCAAAATACATGATTGGTTGCTTGAACGTTCGGGAACGAAACTATATGCGAAGGCCACGCCTGCGGTGCAAGTTATTCATGTGCTTTTCACGTGATCACTCCATTTGTTCAGCGGCCCGACTGTATCTTTAAATCGACGCTGTTTAAACATTGAGCCACATTAATTTTATTTCGAAAATATTTTTTTCAACAAATAAAGTTCTAAACTTTTTCTGTAAAGTCAATAGTTTACGAGTAATACATTTTTTAAGACTTGAAAATGTGTGAATTTACCTATTTTAACCAACTCCTTGAAAAATTATATTTTTGATTGGCTACTATTTTTACAAGCTTTTATTTAACTTGCAATGTATGTTATTAGTTAGTGTGTTTGTTTGTTTAGGTCAAAACTTGCAAGTCAATTTTGAACGACTTCCACGTATCCGATCGATTTGAAATTTTGTACACATATGTATTCCCGATGACAATACATGAATAAATCGTTTTTAGAAATAAATTCAACCCCTAAGGGGTTCAAACGCGGATGTAGGGTTGTTTTAATTAATCAACGCCCAGGCCAAATCGCTGAAGCTAGAAAATTGAAATTTGGACAGTTGGTTCCTTTTCTGACGTAAGCATCCACTAAGAAAGGATTTCTCGAAATTCAACCCCTACGGATGTCAAAGGGGGGTAAAATTTTGAAAGACTAAAATGAACAAAATAAAATATTAGTAAAAAAAATTTTTTAGAGACAAGTTTTTATTGAAATGTACTAAAAAGGAAAAAATAATTTTGGTTCATAATTTATATTAGAAATCGTGTCCATCGTGATTATAATAAAATTAAGTAAAATCGCAGGATAGTGGACAAAATAATTTGATTCATTGTACTTGAAAAAGTCTAAATCTATAGACGAAACGTCGTACATTTAATTTAATAAATCAAATTATTTTGTCCACTATCCTGCGATTTTACTTAATTTTGGTTCATAATTATTATAAAAGCGGGGGTTGCGACTAATAAACTATCATAGACATTACAACCCCCGCTTTTATAATAATTATGAACCAAAATTATTAAACATTATTTTTTCCTTTTTAGTATACATTTCAATAAAACTTGTCTCTAAAAAGTTTTTTTTTACTAATATTTTTTACTTCTTCTTTCAACTATGCTGAACTAAGTATATCTGCGTTTAAAAAACATCAATAAATAACCTTTAAATTTTTCTATGAAATAGCAATTGACGTAACCATCAACCAATATTCAATTGACTTTTGTCTTTTTGGTGTTATGTAAGCGCTCGGTCATTTGCGTAAAACAAAAAATTATCTGAATGTCACCTTAGTATTATTCTATGCTATCAGCAGTCTGGTTGAAAATTTAGATGGTTAAAAATTATTCATGAATATAAAATACAGTTTTATAAAAATTTATTTGTTGTACCTAACATGACTATGCGCAAATTATTCGAAACTAACTAAAAACCGTACAAAATTGTGTAGTGAAGAGTGAAATTTTTGGACAAACGAACATATAAACTTTTTCTGTTTATAATATTAATTTAGATAATAATATGTTCTTATGTGATAATTAATAATAAAAATAAAAGTGATGGACGATTGGTAAGTGGTCGGGAACTTGTACCCAAAATTATTAATCCTCATTAATATTTATTTATTGTAAATTATAGACGCGTCGACAAGTTAGGTCATTAGCGTCCCTCATTAATATTATTCTACTGAATATTTGACATAAGTTGTTTGTTGAAGACGATGTCTTCAGTGACTTAAGAATCCAAAAAGAAACACAATTACTGTTATAAAATTTGCATTTATTGCTGACGTTTCGTGAATTTTATTCACATCTTCAGAGCACAAATTCCGTTCGTAGTGCAGAAATTATTGTCTTTGAAAACATAAAATATAACATCGAGTTATAGATCGAAAGCTAGCGACAATTTTTTGGTGTTATTTATTCAAGGCATTATTTTTGTGAAGATGATGAGGGAGGCATATTGAAGTGCCTTGCTGTTATGGCGACTGTTTTAAGCATATATTTCAATTTGCAGAACAAAATGTCGCTATTAACCCCCTCTCTTAGAGGGAAACTTGCTTGCCTAAGTGTTCGTTCTGCAAAAGGGTTAATACCGACATTTTGTTCTGCAAATTGAAATATATGCTTAAAACAGTCGCCGTAACGAGATATTAAAATTTGAACCTTGAACTAATAATATACATTTCGTCGGGTACATGACACGTTTAGGGTGATCTGCCATCCCTTTAATACTGACCAATCGATCTGCAAATATTATAATGGTATTATTGGGTCAACGACAAGCTATACAAACAATTTCAGCCTTGAAGCAATAATAATTGTGACAATTTTTTTTGTTACATGCTGGGGGCGGTCTGCATCCCTCCCATACCGCTATCTAGCAAAATCCCCTACTCAGGGCACTTTAATATGCCTCTCTCAACATCTTCACAAAAATAAGGCCTTGAATAAATAACACCAAAAAATTGTCACTAGATTTCAGCCTGTTAGGTATTGATGATTTTTAAACAGTGAAAATTTTTTTACCAAGTTGTTAATAACAATTTGAATTATAATAATTATTTATTTAAACATTATTAGTGAGAAGTTAGAACCTACGCGTTTTCGTTTTGTGACCACAAATATTAAAGGGCGTAATATATTAACAAATGTTAAAAAAACTTGTGAATAGGCACTCATAACTTCTAAACTACCCACTGAAAGAGATACAGAAACGTGCTTGCTCATAATACGATTATATTTTTTTCGATAAACATGTTATATTTTTGTAGCACACGAAGCAAGTCCATGCTTCACAGTTATTTCTGACATATACTTACATAACTTTTATTTTGTTACAGACCGACGTAACCGGATGTTAAGTAGCGGAAATCCGAATGTAGAAAACGCACATAGCGCACAATCGACTGGAGTATGTGGAGCGACTTATTTTTTTTTATCCAAGGTGAGTGTGTAACTCTTGAACAGATCTCTCAAACTGTCTTGTTTATTTTTATTTTTCTATTTGTTTAACAGAATATAATATTTGTCAGACGTTCGTTTCTTTTTTGAAAAATGCGTACTTGTGATTTGAGTATTTTTGACGAAGACTAGTGTAGTATATGTACAATGAAACCATGCTGCACTTTTATACGAATTTAGTTTATTTTTAACCGACTTCAAAAAGGGAGGAGGTTCCCCAAGTCGACCGTATATTTTTTTAAGTAAGTACGTTACCATTTTTGCCGATTTTGGTGATTCTTTTTTTATTAAATGGGGCATTCATTCGGGGTGATCCCACATAAATTTTACTTAAATCGATTCAGTAGTTTTTTGATGTGAAACATCTTATGTCGGGCAGTGAACAGCCGCGTGAGGGGAAATATGCAACGAAATTTCTGGTCCGCTCCTTTGCTGCTGTTCTCCCCACCACTGCGGTACTCTCTCTCCTCGGCTTCCGCGCGCTCGGGCACGGGAAGAGAGAGAGAGAGAGTATACATGCGAACATACTGTAAAGCAAAAGTATATGTATACACGTTTAGGTATGTAATATAGATACTTCGCTGTGTATTTAGTTGCGTTTCTGGCTCAGGCGTGCTCAAACGGCGCAACCGCGTGTGTTATAGTGCAGTATATAAGATTACGTCAGCATAACAGTTAGTTGCTGCTTTTGAAAAAATATATACTACTACATAGAGAATACCACCGAGTTCAATAACGTTTTCTTTGATGTTTCACATCTGTCGGGGGTTCCCGAGACCCACGCCCTTTTTTTCTAGTTTAGTAATCAAATATCAAGAAAGAAGTCTCAATAACGTACAAAGTACGTGGTGCGAAGTCACTAAGAACAAAAAATTAAACTTTATTAAAAAAAATTGTATCTCCTTCAAAAAAATCCACTGAAAATATATCGATTCAATCATGTGATTTTGGTACTGCAATACCCAAAAAAACGACCTAAATTAATTGGGAGTGCATTTAAAAATGTCGTAAAATTTTTACTGTTTGAAAGCAAAACTCGTACTGGAAGGCATAGTTAGACCTCGCGCGGCGAAAGATGAAGCCACCGCGTCATAGTAACGTGAATGCATTGCGCCCGCCTTCTAGCTTGCTATTGGATGTTTATTGTCATGAATAGCAGTTTGCCGGGCTTGAGAATAGCCGAGAGTGTAGCGGCGCTGTTGTTTACATGGCGTTGCTATGGTTCCTCTATTACAAGTCCCCAGTTCTCGGGTTCTAGCCCGAGAGCTGGTAAAAGTGTCAATTGGATTTTCAATTTATTATTAAAAAAAAAAAAATAATGAATTGAAAATATGAATTGGTGCTAGGCCCAAATAACCTTAGCTGTTGGTGGTCTTTAAAACACAATTCAATTCAATAGCAGTTTGCCGTGTACACAAAACTGCACATTGGGTTTTATGACGTTAGGTACGTCATAAAACCCAATGTGCAGTTTTGTGTACACGGCATTGTCTGCGGGCAAGCAGGCGTTCACTAGCATATTATTGATGACGTGCCTGGCTTCATCTCTCACCGCGGGCACTCTACGTGTGTAGTCTTATTCGACAAAATTGTACTGCAGCGAATTGGATCGTGAGTAGTGGGCTTTAGACGCGTCATCGTACCTAATCGAATCACTTAGGGTTATTTGTTGACAGTGCTGTGCGAATTCGTTTACTTTTTGTTTTAGTGTTCCGATCTCGAATCTAATTGGCTAGTCGTAAACTTAAAACAAAAGTCTTAAAAACAACGCTCTAAGTTAAGTGTCTAGGACAGGTCTTGCCGTAAACATAAATTCTTAGAGCTTGACAAATGTCTTCTCTAGGATATTTATTACGTTTTCTTCTTCTTTAACGTTTATTTCTAGCGTTTAATTCGTTCTAAATTGCGCTAAGAGAAATAAAAAGATGTCTTGCATTTCAAAGCATGCTGCGATTCGTATCATTCGTTTGTTTTGTGAGATTACTTTCTGGAAAATACGTCTATCTGTAATTGAAGCGATGGGTGGAAAAAAGGCGTGGATAAAAATGTACTGTTCTATGATATTTTACATAAACTTTTATTGAACTTCACATGTTTATTTGTTTGTCAGTCAGTTTAGGTCAAATCCTGAAAGTCAGTTTTCAACAACTTTCACATATCCAATCGAAATCTCGCGTAGGGTTTTTTTTAAACTTTTCCCTATATCTAAACAAAAAAATGATGGTAAAGACCACAAATAAAAAACAAACACGTTAGCATTAATTCTTATTCCACTGGGTAATATACAGCGTGTCCACGAAAGTTCTTTCTAATGGAATTTTTTTAACTTCCCATTGGAAGTTATTGTAATGGGTCCGAAAATCGAAATCAAAAAGGAAAAAAAATTTTTATGTTTCAAGGTCACTACACTATTTTTACACTACTTTTAGAAAGATGTCTGTGTGTGTGTGTGTGTGTGTACGTATGTACGTACGTACGTACGTACGTACGTACGTACGTATGTATGTGTCAATTTCTTTCTAAGACGAAATCTCGAGAACGAAAAATGATATCGACTACGTTGGGGTGCCAATCGACGCGTATTAACGTAAATATGATCTGAAAGGAATTTTTTTAAAATCGGTTCAGCCGTTCTTTTTTCTTAACCAAATAACCTCCAAAAAAGTAGATTTTACACAATATCTCGCGAATAAAAAATTATATCGACTTCGTAAGGGTGTCAATCGAGGCGTGTTAACGTCATTTTGATCCGACATAAATTTTATAAAAATCGGTTCAGCCGTTTTTTTTTTTTTTTTTTTTTTTTTAATTATTGATGTTTTAATGATTAAAATGATTACTTTTCTGTGTAATATCTAATTTAATTATTATTATTAAATATTTATCAAACTGGGAAGTTCGTCGTGTGGACCTCAAGGGTCGCACTTTAGTCCTAATAAACGACCCACCTCACGGCTTGTTTTATTAATTATTGGAGCAAAAATGTTTTTCTGTGGAAAAGTTCTGCTTCGTCCAAAACCTCTAAAACACCAAAGAAAATTTTGGAAGGAGAACTGTTCTTTGTATGGAGAGAGATGGAGGACATGTTGAATTCTGATTTATAATTCTGAATAAATTATTACTTAGAAGTTAGTTATGTTATAATTTTGAATTAAATTTGATTATGTAACTAATTTTGCGAAAATCTTGAATATCACAGATAATTTTTATTTTTAGTAAAATAAAACTTTTTGATTTCCCTCGTATAACTTTAGGCCGAAAAAAATTTTCTTTGGTGTTTTAGAAGTTTTGGACGAAGCAGAACTTTTCCACAGAAAAAAATTTTTGCACCAATAATTAATAAAAAAAATTCCATTTGTAAAGAACTTTCGTGGACACGCTGTATAGGAACCAGAATTTTGAAAACCATGTCACAAATTGTAAAAATTTTTATATTTGGTAACAATAAATCTTATCTTATCTTGTATCCAATCGAATTGAAATTTTGTACACTTATGTATTCCCGATGGCAATACAGGAATCAATCATTTTTAGAATTAAATAATCAAATAATATTAATAAATTAACGTTTTAAAAGTAAAAAGTTTTGAGACTAAAAATGACAAAAATACCAGTGCCTCAACGGTCCCCGACGCATTTATGAATTAAATATTTCATCTATACGAAGAAATAGACGGTGCATCGCGCCAGATATAGTAGATATTAATTATTATTTCTCACTTTTTTAACTTCCCATTGGAAGTAATTGTAATGGGTCCGAAAATCGAAATCAAAATATATAACAAATTTTTATATTTCAAGGTCACTACACTATTTTTACTCTATTTTTAGAAAGATGTCTGTGTGTGTGTGTATGTATGTGTGTGTGTGTATGTATGTGTGTGTGTACGTATGTACGTACGTACGTACGTATGTGTCCATTTCTTTCTATAAGACGAAATTGACGCGTATTAACGTAAATATGATCTGAAAAAATTTTTTTCAAAATCGGTTCAGCCGTTCTTTTTTCTTAACCAAATAGACTCCAAAAAAGTAGATTTTACACAATATCTCGCGAATAAAAAATTATATCGACTTCGTAAGGGTATCAAACGAGGCGTGTTAACGTCATTTTGACCCGACATAAATTTTATAAAAATCGGTTCAGTTGTTTTTTTTTTTTTTAATTATTGTTAAAAATAAATATTAATTATGTTTTAATGAATAAAATGATTACTTTTCTGTGTAATATCTAAATTAATTATTTTTATTAAATATTTATCAAACTAGGAAGTTCGTCGTGTGGACCTCAGGGGTCGCACTTTAGTCCTAATAAACGACCCACCTCACGGCTTGTTAATTTAATTTTTTTTATACAATTTTGCAGCAATGATGACAATTCGAAAAACCGCATGTCGACGCGTTAAATATTTGCCGACAAATGAATAGTTTCTGGTTTATGAATTGAATATTTAAACGGAAATGATGAAAGTGGTTTACCGCTTTCAACCGCAGTTACGTTTTTAAAACCAAAACAATTAAAATATGAAAAGTCTCTTCGATAGAATACAAGTTTATTTCGCAAAAAGTACAACGTTTTATCGCAGATTTTTTAATGTTTAAAATAAATTGTATAAAATATCATAAAATTAAAAAAAAGCTTCATTTTATTTTTTTAAAAATGGTCAGAAATGTGCTGTCCACTTCAAACTGAATATAAACCGCTTCGAATTTTCTGGAAAAAAAATTTTACTATCGTTTTCGACAATTGCGCGTTTGCGACACATCAGTCACAACTGATGTACTATCGCGAACTGCACAATACATAATTGTGTAGGTTTTATCAAAATCGGTCCAGTAGTTTTGAAATTAATAATGCTCAAACATATACAGCACATGTAAGAAAACTTCCTTAGGCGCTTGGGTACTGAAAAAATGTGAAGCGTTCGCAACAACTTCCGTAAGAATTCGCAACATATATCATAAAAACAGCCGTCTACACACTTCCACTTATAGCGCAGTTGGTTACGCCTTTGCGTCCAATGCATAGGAACCTGGGTTCGAATTTATTATTAAAAAAAAATAATGAATTTAAAATATGAATTGGTGCTAGGCTCAAATAACCTTAGCTGTTGGTGGTCTTTAAAAAAAACACACACAACCTGGGTTCGAAACCTGATGGTCGCGTAGAATTTTTGGAGTTTTTTTTTCTAAATTCTACATGATATTTATTTATATATTTTTTTATTTTTGTTATATTCTTTCTTTGACAATAATTATAACTTTTTTGAAACCAAGGTGGAATTGACTAAAAATACAATTTTAGTATTTTAGTAAGAAATTATTTTTAGTTCATAAATGCGCTAGATAATAATGACACCAAAAATTAAAAAATCTGACGTTTTCACTTCTGCCGTGTGATCATAAGCACACACCCATTTTTTTATATTATAGCACAAAATACCAAATCATTGTCACTTTCAGCTTTCAAAAGGAAATTAAAGAATGGTCTGGTATAAACAGAGAATTTTATAATGTAAAAGAGTTTTTTAATTTCTTCTTTCTAATATTTTTTTCTTTGACTTGTCATGTAGTTTTTTGTCAATGTGACGAATAAATCTATATGTCTGTCTATTCGAGTTGGAAAAATTAGAAACGCTTAAGAGGAGCTATTTTAGACAGCTGCATTCAGTTTACGGTGGATACCGTGGGTCGATTCAGGCCTACATGATTAATTAAATTCTTGTGTATAAAAACTGAAACATTGACACGTTTGAAATACAAAACGTCACAAAATTTATTTCTGAATTTTATTCATCGTAAATTTTTTTTAATTTTTATAACTAAACCACTGAATTATTATTTGTCGGGCACGCAAAAAAGTAACAATAATTGTAAAAAATTAGTAAATAAGTCTTTCGTTTCCAAGCAATTTTCATGAATTACTTATTTTGTTCTTTTTAGTCTTCCAAAATTTTCGGCCGCCATTTTGGATTTATAATCACTTTACACTGCTTATTGTACTGTACTCGTCGTACCCTTTGATTTGATACCCCTATCAAGGGGGTTTGTAAAGAACTAGGTAATTCGCCATTTTTTATCGGGCGCCATATTGAATTTAGAATGACGTCACACAGTTAATTGTATTCTACTTGACATTCCCTTTTATTTGATATCCATGTCGAGGAGGTTGTAAAGAATAAGGTAATCCGCCATTTTGTGGTGGCCGCCATATTGGATCTACCGTAATATTAAATATACTATATTGTATTGTCTTCACAACCAAAGGTGTGTGCAAAATTTCAGCATGATTGGATATCTGGAAGTGGTCGAAAATTCGATTGCCAGGCAGACAGGAAAGCAAGTTAGGGATTTATATTAGAAATCGTGTCCATCGTGATTATAATAAAATTAAGAAAAATCGCAGGATAGTGGACAAAATATTGGATTTATTTAATTAAATGTACGACGTTTCGTTTATATATTTAAACTTTTTCAAGTACATAAAAATTTTTATGTACTTGAAAAAGTTTAAATATATAAACGAAACGTCGTTAAATGTACGACGTTTCGTTTATATATTTAAACTTTTTCAAGTACATAAAAATTTTTATGTACTTGAAAAAGTTTAAATATATAAACGAAACGTCGTACATTTAATTAAATAAATCCAATATTTTGTCCACTATCCTGCGATTTTTCTTAATTTTATCAAGTTAGGGATAATAATAGTTTTTTTATACGGCTGTATGCAATTGAAAGATTTTTTCGTTGGAGAGCAGCCAATTATATAATTGTTTCGAAACATATAGGAAAAAGTCATTTTACCAACCAGTGGTCACAGTCAGGATTCTAACCTGAAACTTTCCAATTTCGCGTCGGAATGAGCTTACAATCATGTCACAGTTGAGTATTGTAAGCTCATTCCGACGCGAAATTGGAAAGGTTCAGGTTAGAATCCTGACTGTGACCACTGGTTGGTAAAATGATTTTTTCCTATATGTTTCGAAACAATTATATAATTGGCTGCTCTCCAACGAAAAAATCTTTCAAGTTAGGGATGATTGTTATCAGCCAAAATCTACAGGTACACTCTTAAGAACGGTATATGGGTCCACCCTGTATACACTGATAAAGAGAGAGTCGAGGGAGGAGAGAGATAGTGGTCTGTGACGCTGACATGTGGGCTTACACGCAGTCATTGTTTAAAATTAATGGTGAAACACTGTGCTTTATATAGCGTCGGAAAGGTTACCGAAACTTGTCGATGAGCATACCGATTGTCCCTTGTTTTTGCCGAAGTTTGATACATTGTACCAAGTTTACTGAAAAGTGTCTGTCAAATGACGGGAGATAAAGTTTGGAAATTGTTTGCTAATAATACGCTTCGCTGAATGCAATAGACTTAAATTCAATTTTCTTATTTTGATATATTTAATTTACTTTCATCAGTTATCGATTTTTCAAAGCCCTGTCAAAGTTTGTTAAGTTTAACCCTTTGACTGCTCCAGACGTATATATACGATTACCTGGGTTACTGCTCCAGCCGTATATTTACGTTCGGGCTGGAAAAAATACTTACAGCGATAAACTGCTACCGTCGTATATATACGAGCAACGCCTACCAAATCATACTGGCCAATCCGGAAGTTTTTTGCGATTTACCGCAGAATTTTTTTACAGCGATAAACTGCTACCGCCGTATATATACGCTCAACGCCTATTAGAGCACCAATTTTGAACTTTGTTGTGGTTTTTTTCCGTTTAAAGTCAATGCGTATGTACACGTGTTTTACACGTGTATACATGCACTGACTGTTGTTCTCTTTTTGATAAAAATATATGTTTTAAACAAAAAAGGCAAAAAAAACAATTTGATATGATTTGACGGGATTTAGCTTCATTATTTTACCCCACTGATAACAACAGTGGACTGCTCCAGACATATCTATACGGAACGGCCGAAAAAATTGCGCACACAGCATGCACTCTCGTAAAATAAATGCGCAGTGAAAAGGTTAAAATAAGATGCGGGGCAAGGAAAAAATTGTTTTTTTAGTACAAAATAGCGACGTTTCAGAAATCGTTTCAAGTTCCAAGGCTGTCGCTACCCATTTTGCAAAATTAATTTAGATTTAGATGCAGAATTTCATGTTCTAAAACTGGTATTTGAAGATATTTTGCCTAAAATAATTAGGGAAGCAGGAAATTACAAAAGTTTGATTTTACATGTTGAAGTTCTATGTTCGGCAGTCACAGCCACCACCCGGTATAAACCTTGAAACAGCCAGTGGCAAGTCAATCGACTTCTGGACTTCGTACGACGCACAGTGTATTCTAGTGCTCTTAACCCTAATTGATTTTTTATATTATTCGTACATAAAAATTTCACTTTAGCCGTGTGTGCCGCGACACATGTCTTTTTTAAACCCCGACAAAAAAAGAGGGGTGTTATAAGTTTAAAGTCTTTGTCTCTCTCTCTCTCTCTCTCTCTCTGTGTGTGTGTGCATTGTATCTCCTAAACGCATGGACCAATTTCAAAGCGGCTTTGTTTGTTTAAAAGCTGGCATTTGCGAGATGCTTCTTAGTCATGTTTGATTGAAATCGGTTCAGCCAAGGTCTTCAGCACTCATCACAGTTTGTATATAGAAATCTAGACCAGTATTACAGCTAGAAACTTTGAGTTTGAGCTCAAATATTCAGTTTTTGATTAATTAGTTTAAAAAGTATCAATTAAAAATTTAAAAAAACCCGACGCAAAAAAGCAAACCTTTAAAAAGTAAGAAAGTAATTAATATTTACTATATCTAGCCCGATGATACGTCTATTTCTTCGTTGAAATTAAATATTTAATTCCAAATCTTCATGGTTTCCAGGCTTGTTGGCCGTGGTCCGGTGGTATTTCTATCTGACGTTTCGTCTACAACTGCGGTAGACATTCTCAAAGGCGATGTGGCAGCGGTCGAAGTGTCCTCCTTGGCAGCTCACAGCTCACACACTGAAATGCGTCGGGGACCGCTGAGACATCGTTATTTTTGTCATTTTACAGTGGTCCCCGACGCATTTATGAATTAAATATTTCATCTAAACGAAGAAATAGACGGTGCATCGGGTCAGATATAGTAGATATTAATTATTTTCTCACTTTTCGAAGGTTTGATTTTTGGCGTCGGTAGTTTTTTATTTTTTTTTTACACTACACTGCCAAAATAAACAAAACTATTCATTACTTAACTGATAATGAATGGCAGTGTTTAACCGCACCTGTACACTGACATGGGATTGTACATAGGTACAGTACAAACGTCAAACATACGGCGTATTAACTGAACCGTGTGATATGTAGTACGCGGCGCGGTGGGGGTCGACGAGGAGGAAAAATAGTAGGTCGGCGACGGGGCGGTCAATATCGGTACACATCCAGCGTTCCGGACGGTTCCGGTCCAGTACCTACCGTACTGAAGCTGACGTTGCGAAAAGATTGCATAACAGTCTTTTTACTTTATTGTTAAATATTGTATCGCGAATGTCCGATCTTTAAAATAGTGCAGTTCGCGGAAGATATCTGTGCGGGCGAAAATTGTACAATTTATGAAGAGTAGATACTATTGAGGGCAGTATAGCCTAGTGGTTAGCGTGCTTAGTGCCGCAACCTCTAGACTGGACTGCCGTTGGTTCGAATCCCACCTGCGCTCATGGATGTTTTGTGATGTTATTTAGTTTTAAGATAGTTGTTATTTAGTGTAGTTGAAAGACGCTAATGACCTGTGATGTCGACGCGTCTATAATCTACAATAAATAAATAAAAGTAGATACTATTTGTTCTTTATAATTTTTCGGCCGACTTTTCTATTTTCAATAATGTTTCATCCTCACTAGTGACGACCAAAGCAAGACCAAGACCGTAGTAGTCTTGGCATCGATCTTGATCTTGCTCCTTTAGTCTTGGTCTTGCGTAATTAATCCTGGTCTTGGTATTGGTCTATGTCTTGCATATATAGTTTTGCTCTTGGTCATGCATATATAAAACTTTATACTTACCTACTTAATAATTTTTTTTAAGTATCATTGACCTATATGTTAGTTTTTTGTATATTATATATTAGTTTTTTGTGTATTGTTTGACAATTGACACTATTTATGTACATTTGTACTAATCAAATAAAGACATCTATCTATCTATCTATCTATAAGTTATAAATAATGAGTAAATAAACTAACTAGTCTTGCGCATTTGGTCTTGGTCTTGCATTAAAGATTAAAAGATTAAAAACAATTAGGGGTGGTCCTGGATTGGCCCATAAACTGCACCACATCCTAGAAGGATTTTTGTGCTTCCCAATTAGCTGGATCTAGTCCACAAATAGCCTGGATCTTCTTATGAGCTCCAGAAGATTTGGCACTAGATTATCCTGTGAAATAATTCCGTCCTCATCTATATATCCAAAGATGGTTGTCCTTTTGGTCTTGCATAAGTACTTGCTCTTGGTTTAAAATTCCATTTAATCGATACTTTTGACAAATGTCGCGATCACATGTCTCTGCCACGTGTCGTTGTCTCCCGTCGCGATTACAAAATTCGAAAGGCTGCCTTAGGCCGTTTTCGCACGAGACACTGGTATTCGACACCGGTGTCTCATTCATAGTCGAAAAATTAAATAAAAACACTGCACGGAACACATCTGTGAGACGCTCGGTGTTCGGCAGGGTTAACTGTACCTGTCAAGTGATTCCGTTTACGCACGAGACGACACCGGTGTTCGCCGACGCGGTGTCTCATTCTAGCCGAACAATAATTGACATACACCGTCGCCGTGCCGGACACCGAGTGTCTCACAAATGTATTCCGTGCGGCTAAAATGAGACACCGGTGTCTCACAAATGTATTCCGTACGGCTAAAATGCGACACCGGTGTCTCACAAATGTATTCCGTGCGGCTAAAATGAGACACCGTTGTCTCACAAATGTATTCCGTACGGCTAAAATGAGACACTGGTGTCTCACAAATGTATTCCGTGCAGCTAAAATGAGACACCGGTGAAATGTATTCCGTGCAGCTAAAATGAGACACCGGTGTTCGGATAACTGTGTCTCGTGCGAAAACGGTCTTAAGAGCATTGGAAACCTACAAATATTCCGCTGTACTCTTCATCTCAAAACCTTTCTCCTCGCCTAGAAACGGTTATGGCACTCCCGACGCTATTTTTTAAGCTAAAGGGTTCGAGTACACGCCAAATGATAAACCAAGAATCGCACTACAGATCCTTCAGGCAAAAAATTGAAAAAAAAAATTCCAGGAAAAACTCCCAACTTAAAAGTAACTAAATTACGTAATATTCCACACGTAGTAAGACTTTTTCAAAAAATTCGTCTGTAGGCTCTGTACCTAGTGTGATTCTAGGTCCATCATTTTACGTTTACCCGAACCCTTTAGCTTTACAAATAGCGTCGGGAGAGCTATAACCGTTTTAGGCGAGGGGAACGGACTTGAGGTGAAGAGTGCAGGGATATTTGTTGGTATCCAATGCTCTTAAATTGAACGTGTTACATAAACGATATGGTGGAAATAACGGGACGGATATATGGTGGAAGCGAAGACAAAAAATTAATGTATATTTTCCGGTGTTCATTTACTTTGAATAGTAAAAAAATGTGTTTTCTTTGCTGAAAATGTATTACAATAATAATATAGTTTGGAGGATGTCAAATGCATTACATACTTGAATAATCTTACAGAGAGATACTCGACCCAATGAAATGACAACACATTTGTAATTTATGTATATTTTACATATCAGGAAACGTGTTTACCCTACTGTTATGTAAGACTCTGGAGTGCGATGATGTAAATTTATAGCGGTTCCAAAATAATGTTCCGATATTTGCGGTGAGAAGACAAATTATAGTGTCGTCTTTCCCTTTTCCAAAATTGATATTTTCTCGATTTCTATAAAAACAAAAATGCATTTTTAGACACAAAACTTGTTTCTTAGATGAAATTAATGATTCGTTTTTCTTTAAAGTTTAAATTTATAAGTACATAGATTATTTTGATCATCCATTGATCACCAGACGTGCATAGATTAATTTAATCCTCCATGAGTCAACTTAAGACCACTTGAAGAAAAACTCGGGTCGCAGTGCCAAAACCCTGCCGACAATATAGTGTATTTGCTAATACAGGCCTTGTGGCTTTATTATGTGAACTTAAGTTTGTTTTTGGACAAAATGAAAAATTTAACCTTTTAATACACCCCTTAAAATAATATTTTTTTTCCTAATTTCAATATTATTATCAATGCAACCTCTGTACCAAATTAAATACACCCGTCAGCAAATAAATCACTATCCGTAAACTACTGTTTTCATAAAATTTGTAAGTCCGGTCCTGTCGTGCCGATTTTGTCAAGATTTGAGCAACATATTCTTAGTCTCTACTAAAGGGTTAAATTCGCGAGATTTGTGAAACAATTCTGAGATTTTTTGTCTTCTATTTGGTTGGGCCCAAAGAACTTTCTTCAACCGCCTGAAAAACTACCCTTAAAATGGTCGGATTGAGCCCATTTAAATAGGTTCCGTGCGGTGATGGCATTCCAACGTGTCGTACCAAATTTCGTTCAAATCGAGATTAAGTCTTTCGAGAGTTATGCCGCAAACAATGATCATATATATATATATATACATATATATAAACATTTCCAAAAATGGTGCCAAATTGTTCAGGAGACTATGAAACGTCGAGAAATTTTGGTCCGACACCTAGGTCCCGCCATCCGGACCGACGCCAATAGTGTACTGTGCCATATGGCAAATACACTAATAACTGAAACTAGTTGTCACAAGGAGCGCTGTCGTCGCTTAGCTGTGTCAACATTGTCGGGCCGAGGGCCAATGAAAACAAAACGTCAGTTGAAGGACTTGCTATGGCCTACGGGCAACGATAAAATTATATCTCAAGGAAACTATAAACATGAATGTAAGATGATTCCATTGAAGCATATACTTATGTGTTGGTTGACATAACATACTTGATATATTATCTCAAGTTTTGAGTGATAGTGTGGACTGCAGACTTGGCTATAATAATATTGTTACGGAAATTATTTATACCGTTTTATTATGTCCGTAAAAATACACTTTTATTAGCTACGTAGTACGTAGTTATACACGTGTGTAACGTGCGTCGCCGTTCGCCGGAATGCCCCAATCCAATCCCCTCCATTTCCGCCTGGAGACCATTCACCGTGTGCCGTGTTGGCACAATTAGTTCTCGCCAGTGCCGCTAGGCTAATACATACGCCTTGTTGTTATTGTGTATGGTTGTGGTAATTGTCTATGGTTATACGCCAGTGAACCTAAATCGGTAGTACAATAGTCATCAGCCGAACTGAAGCGCCACTGCTCTTGATGCGTGTAACAATATAGAATACGTGAACGAATTCATATGAAAAAAAGTGTGTACATTACTCTTGATGACGTATTGTGTGATTTTTACAATAAACTTTATTTGGTTTTTGGGGCATCGACGTGCCAAAGTTCAGTTTCCACAGTTGACTTTTCATCTACGCAGCAATTCCCACGAGATATCCGGATGTTATCGTGCTTCGTATTCACACCACAGTCTCTAATTTTGTTTGACTACATAGATTTTATTACATTTCGTATGACAGTACTGTTAACATTAATGAGTATAAATGACATTGAGATCCTGTCTGTCTGTCTGTCCGTCTCCTCTCGCCTTCGACCGAGAGTTCTGATAGTAATGAGGGCTACGCTCTTTGATACCATAGTATAAATTACGACAGTTCGCAAACTATCGCGAAATTGCAACAAACTTATGTAGAAGTTATGTTAAAGTCATGTCAAAGTTGTGTTGAAATAATGCCTGAGTTACGTTGAACTCATGTCAAAGGTATGATGAAATAATAATAAATTTTTATTAATTCATAAAAACTTAAAAATACAGATATGAACAGTCAATGGAAAAATATAATTGGTTACATTTTCAGAAATTCAGGGATGTCATAGAAGCAGTTTTTAATTAGGTATAATTAACTTCCCATTGGAAGTTATTGTAATGGGTCCGAAAATCGAAATCAAAAAGGAAAAAAAATTTTTATGTTTCAAGGTCACTATACTATTTTTACACTACTTTTAGAAAGATGTCTGTGTGTGTGTGTGTGTGTGTGTGTGTGTGTGACGTACGTACGTACGTATGTGTCCATTTCTTTCTAAGACGAAATCTCGAGAATGAAAAATGATATCGACTACGTTGGGGTGCCAATCGACGCGTATTAACGTAAATATGATCTGAAAGAAATTTTTTCAAATCGGTTCAGCCGTGTCTTTTATCTTCAACCAAATAACCTCCAAAAAAGTGAGATGTTTATACAATATCTCGCGAATAAGCGAAGAGATTGAGTAGTCGACTTCGTAAGGGTGTCAATCGAGGCGTGTTAAGCGGTCAGTTGTGTAATCCGACACTAAATTTCTATAAAAATCGGGTCGAGCCGGTCTTTTTCTAAAGTTATTCGTTAAAACTAAATAATAATTATGTTTTAATGATTAAAATGATTACTTTTCTGTGTAATACCTAATTTAATTAGTTGCATTATTAAATATTTATCAAACTGGGAACTTCGTCCTCAAGGGTCCTCAAGGATCGCACTTTAGTCCTAATAAACGACCCACCTCACGGCTTGTTTCAAATGTTTGCAAAATAGCTTTAAGTCTAAAATTTCTTGCAATCGACTTGGCAAATTGTTAAAAAGAGTAGGTCCCGGCACATTTCGGGGACTTTGAATAGAATTTCGATTTATATTTGTAGATATGAATTTGCAATGCTTGTCTCGTGTTATGATCATGAATCATAGAGTTATCCGTATATAATGTCGAAGGTATGTTGAAGTCATGCTAAAGATATGCTGAAAGCATTTCAAGTTTACGTTGAAGTCATGATAAAGATACTTAAGATTTATGTTTTCATTGTTTTGCCTTTCGAGTTGAAATTCGAAAATTTGCCGGTTGTGTGATCGATAAAGGGACACAACCTGACGTAATAGACCGAGAGCTAGTGACAATTTTTTGGTGTTATTTATTCAAGGCCTTATTTTTGTGAAGATGTTGAGGGAGGCATATTAAAGAGCCCTGAGTAAGGGATTTTGCTGGATAGCGGTATGGGAGGGATGCAGACCGCCCCCAACATGTAACAAAAAAATGGTCACAATTATTATTGCTTCAAGGCTGAAATTGTTTGTATAGCTTGTCGATGACCCAATAATGCCATTATAATATTTTCAGATCGATTGGTCAGTATTAAAGGGGTGGCAGATCACCCTAAACGTGTCATGTAACCCGACGAATGTTATATTATTACTTATTAGTTCAAGGTTCAAATTTTAATATGTTGTTACGGCGACTGTTTTAAGCATATATTTCAATTTGCAGAACAAAATGTCGGTATTAACACCCTTGCAGAACGATATAAATACCTAGGAGAGCAAAATTGAAATATATGCTTAAAACAGTCGCCGTGACAACATATTGAAATTTGAATCTTGAACTAACAATATAAATTTCGTCGGGTACATGTCATGTTTAGAGTGATCTGCCACCTCTTTAATACTGACCAATCGATCAACAAATATTATAATGGCATTATTGGGTCACCGATAATCTATACAAACAATTTCAGCCTTGAAGCAATAATAATTGTGACCATATTTTTTTGTTACATGTTGGGGGCGGTCTGCATCCCGCCCATACCGCTATCTAGCAAAATCCCTTACTCAGGGCACTTTAATATGCCTCCCTCAACATCTTCAAAAAATAAGGCCTTGAATAAATAACACCAAAAAATTATCACTAGCTCTTGGTCTATAAGTGTTGGGTCGCTGCGGGGTCCCCCACTGCCACCGACGCATTCAAATTTGTAACCCTATATGTTTTTTGACGGAATTAGAAGAAGAATCTCATTTTGGGAATATTGGAAATTGCTGATGTCAAATTTACTTCAGAGTCATGTTAAAGTTAATGTATTATTATTGTAGGTAATGTGTTAAATAAGATTTTTATGAGTAAATAACATTATTTTTATATAATTTCACCAATTTATGAGAAATAGTAGTCACGTTACAAGTAATATAAGACCCCTATCTTAACCGTAGGGTAGTTGGGTAAAAAGTAGGTACCAATTTTTAACCGACTTCAAAAAAAAGAGGTTTCTCAATTCGACCGTATATATGTTTTATGTGGTTATGTATGTTCGCGGATAACTTCGTCGTTTATGAATCGATTTTGAAAAAAAAATTTTTATTTGAAAGGATATACTTTCAGATAGGTCCCATGGAAATTTCATCAAAATCGATTCAGTAGTTCGGCTGATTTTAATAAAAGTAAGTAACGGCGTGTGATTCTTTAAGGTAAATGTCACTTTTTGACACTAAAAAGTAAAAAATAAAAACTTTTTAACAAAAAAAAAACCTCCTTCAAAAAGCCACTAAAAAGAGGAAAATAATGAAATTTTGAGGTCTGTGCCAATTAAAATATGAAGTCGGTTAAAAAGTATAGTATAGTGATTAATATTTTCTTTTTTTTAACCAACTTCATATTTTAATTGGCACAGACCTCAAAATTTCATTATTTTCCTCTTTTTAGTGGCTTTTTGAAGGAGGTTTTTTTTTTGTTAAAAAGTTTTTTTAATTTGGGTATCGATTAAAAATATTGCTAGGGTCATCAAAATCGGCGCAGTCGTTTACAACCGGCAAACATTTCTGGGAATTTAGTTATCATATAAAATACTCGAAATTAAAGACAGAGGTCCTGTTACTGTTTTGTAAATCGATTGTCGTACTACATTGTCCACTTGTACTTTAGATCACTTATGCGGGTGTCTCCGGAACTTTGACCTATGAACATAGCGTGTGACCTCTATAATACATTTCACTCTAATGCATTTCGCAGTATTTATGTAACCTCCCACATTATAGTCGTTACTGATTGATGACGTTATAATGAAAAATAATGTGTTGAAAGTGTATGTCTGTGCCGAAAAATTACTATACAATAAAAAAATAAATCACTAGTTTCAAAACCTACGCTTGGAATAATGTGATGGAATATTTTTCATGCAGCGTTATCATGAATTATTTATTGTGATTTGAACACGTGAAATTTCGTGTTCAACTTCTATGTTTCTAAAACTTAAAATTCTTACAATGCGATGTTTGAAATTATACCAGTTTTGTTTTATTTTATAATGCATTTAGGTATTTAAATTTAAAAAATAGTAGAATGTATAAATAAACAAAGGTTTGAGTTCTTGTGGACAGTAATATTAGGTAAATGATAAAATCAAACGATTTTTTAACCCCTTATATCCACAACAATATTATTCACATAACAATTAGAGGTGAAAATAATATATATCAGACAATATATATCAGATTGTAGATTATTTAAATAATCAGCTCTCGCATGTAGTGAGTTTTCATATCTGAAATTGCTATATATAAGAGGGGATCAGTTACCACTCTCGAGCACTGTGGAGAAATTGGTAACTCACCTAGCCGGAAACTGGGAGTTTCGGGTTCAAGTCCCGACAGTGGTCATTTGATTTTTTCTTAGATATAGCTTATACAAATCATGGCAGCTTGGCTGTCTGATATATATTATTTTCACCTCTAATTGTTATGTGAATAATATTGTTGTGGATATAAGGGGTTAAAAAATTGTTTGATTTTATCATATACCTAATAGTGGATTGTATGTCTAGATACGTAATGGGACATATTACGGCGAGTGATGACAGTATGTAAAAACGAACGATAGCGAGTTTTTACAGTCACACGAGCCGTAATACCATTACGTATGAGACATATATAGAATTTTTTGCCATACCCACTACAAAATACCTACTTTTTACGTCATTTTCAAAAAATTTTGACAGTTCATTTGCGTCGCCATCTTTTCTTCTAGTGTGCCGCGAAGTTCGTGCAAGTAAGTAATGACAGGCGCACGCAAGCGTACGCAGGCGTATAGTGCGAATTAACAGAAGTTGCCATGGAAACCGTAATTTGGTATCCATCGGTTTTTAGGACAGGCAAAAAGAAAATTTTAACAGATTTGAGTTTTTAAGAAAAGGGTGCTTGATGCAGCCTATTGGAAGCACATATTTTGTGCCCCAATTTTCCCCCCAAATTTTATAAGGAAAGTTAGGTTAAATCTCATTATTTTCATATCTAGAATATACGATTACTTTTTGGTGCATTCTTTACGGAACACCCTGTATAACAGAAATATTTTTCCATTGCATAAAAAATAGATTGAATTCGGTGATCGACATGATCGTACTTTTTTCTGTTTATTTTTATTTTCTTTTTTTAGCAGCACATATTTAGATCTTAGGCTAAAAATAAATTTAAATTTTACCGAAATATTTAAACGTTTTAAGAAGATATTTTTACTTTTTTCTCGAAATTCTGTTTTTGATGACAAAATCTTCTTTAGTTTGAACCTATTTAAAAAAGAAAAGAAATGCGCGAAAAAAAATTACACTGATTAATCGGAAAAATCATCGAGGAAAATTGTGAAAAGAAAACTGGTCTTAATGCTTTTCTGACACGTAAGGCGAAAGAAAAGTGTCACAAGGAAAAATGTGAAAGTAAACTGTCATGTATTAAATTTGTAAAAGGAGAATATAATAGCCGTGGAAATTATCACTGTGCATTGTATTTCCATAGTTTTCCGAGGCATTTTCTTACATTGAAATTACACAATACAATGGAGCAACAGGGTGGACGACCTCAATACTTTAGGTACTGTGCAATATTATATACTGCACGCTTACCTGAGAATAATCAGTGGCGTACAGCCTATTTTTCGTTGGATTTGCTGAGTCGAATTTACCAAGTATATGACAGAGTTTTATATCTATGTTTGGTAAATATAGGGCACAATTTCAAGGGGTCATTCCCTGAGTTATTTTAAGAGTATTTTGTCCTGTGATGATTTTGTGCGGGGGAAGGGTTTTGAACACCTAATTTTAACAGGAAAAATTAACCGGCTAAAAAATAGAGGTCGAAGTAGACTAATGTTTTTAAAAAGTCTAAGAACTAATTACATCCCGATCGACATTTTAAAAATGGCGGATAGTCGCGAAGGGTGGAAGTCCATGATTGCCGACGTCTGTAGCAGACATGGCAGATTTGATTGATTGATGATTTTTTTTTGAAAATAAAGATTTTAAAAATCGGATGTATTGCAATAAGAAACAACCCTTGTGTTTTTGAAAGAATTCGACAATCAATGAGGAGAAAATTGGATCCATGCATCCTAGCTGGTGATAGTTATTGTCGCTTGTATCTTTGAAACAAAGCGGCTTTCCGAAAATAATCGCTCCACAATTGAAATTGTTCTAATTTTGGATACACATGTTCACAGGCCCTGAAGATGACATTAAATATTTCGAAACGTTGGCCACAAGCGTTATTTTGGTAAAGCTTCATTATTTTTAACCCTCAACCAAACCTTGCTTCAATTATTAACATTCATTGGGTCAACACTAGATATATACTGAAGACATTATTTGTTGTGTTGAAGACGCTAATGACCTGAGTTGTCGACGCGTCTATAATCTACAATTAATTTATTAATTAGTCACACCAAAAGCTAGACCTAGTTCTAAATAATTTCGTTCTGAAATATTGACAACCTGTGTACTTTTTCTTTCTTGATCTATCATTGAGGCGAGAACCTCTTAAAGAAATCGAAACACCTGTGGCATGTGAAGAATGTGAAACAATTCAACAGAGAACTTTCTTAAATCGTTCAAATATTTCGAATAGCTGCCGTGCCGACGGAGCGATTCCGGGACTTCACTGACCTACAGCATAATAAAACATCACCTCTGGAGTTTCTCTCTTTTTATATATATTTCCGTTGGCTGCTTAGCTTTTTTTCTGGTTTCATTTTTCGTTATTTCCACTCTCATGGGTATAATTTCTGGAACGCGATCTTCAGCTTTTTATACCTACTATATGTGCAATTGTTATATCCCACTATTTTAAAAGGGCTTTTACGCCGCGTAAAACATTTTTTTTATACATACAAATGATAACAAAGTTTGCATTTGTGTTAGAAACACTCATCGAATTGACGTAACAATATGATGCAACAATGGAAAAATTAATTTTTCAAACCTGTCACCGTCGGGACTCTAACCCGAAACTTCCACTTTCGTGATGGCTGAGTTGACAATTACTCTACAGTGACACGTTTTTAAACAATCAATAATATTTCCTACTGAAGCAATTTGTCACTGAAATATCACTACCTGCGAGAGCTGATTTAAGCTAGGTACTACTGTAGGTTGTACCACCTCACTTGCGGGAGCTAATAATAATAATCTAAGATTTTTATATTTAGCGTTATAAATATCAAGTTTGTTGAATCGCAGATTCTAAAGAAACTCGTGTTTTTAGGGTTCCGTACATCCGATGAGAAAACGGAACCCTTATAGGATTACTCTCGTGTCTGTCTGTCCGTCAGTTAGGTAGGCACAGCTTATTTTCTCCGAATCTACTGGGCGAGAAGAGTTTGTTTTTTTAAACCGCCTTGGCTTCAAGGATTCAATTTGGTACATATATATAGTTAGGCGACCCAATCACGGATGTATAGCGTAAATAAACGAATTCTGATTTTGGAGGGCAAATTAGAAAATTAAAAAAAAAATGTTGTGACGTATCAAATGAAAGGACTCGTTATGAGAAATACAAATATATTATTTTTATAATATATATATTTTTTTTTATTAAAAAAAACAATGTGTGCATCGACCTTAAGGTCATTAGCACTGGTACAATTTAGTTACATTTGTTAGTAGGGTAAGTATGGTTTTATAATTTTAAAGTGCATAGTTTAAAAAATAGAAAATACACGAAAATCGAGCAATCCCCCCCCCTTATCGCCATAACTACTGAGCCAAAAATTTTGAAAAAATAGGGAATAGGCCTCACGCATAGTTTACAGGAAAACCTAAACGAATTTTCCCACGGTATACTTAGTACGGAACGTGTAGATCTAGTTTCCCCGTCAACGCACTACCTGCAAGCCAATCCCGATCGGTTCCCCTCTAGCAGCTCATATTATTTCATCCACTTCTGACTGGAAAAGTTTCACTTCAAACAAGCCGTGAGGTGGGTCGTTTATTAGGATTAAAGTGCGACCCTTGAGGTTCACACGACGAACTTTCCAGTTTGATAAATATTTAATAATAAGTAATAATTAAATTAGATATTACACAGAAAAGTAATCATTTTAATCGTTAAAACATAATTATTATTTATTTTTAACAATAATTAAAAAAAAAAAAGACGGCTGAACCGATTTTTATAAAATTTATGTCGGATTAAAATGACGTTAACACGCCTCGATTGACACCCTTACGTAGTCGATATAATTTTTTATTCGTGAGATATTGTGTAAAATCTACTTTTTTGGAGTCTATTTGGTTAAGAAAAAGAACGGCTGAACCGATTTTGAAAAAATTTCTTTCAGATCATACTTACGTTAATACGCGTCGATTGGCACCCTAACGTAGTCGATATCATTTTTCATTCTCGAGATTCCGTCTTAGAAAGAAATGGACACATACATATGTACGTACACACCCACACAGACATCTTTCTAAAAATAGTGTAAAAAGAGTGTAGTGACCTTGAAACATAAAAATTTGTTATACATTTTGATTTCGATTTTCGGACTCATTACAATAACTTCCAATAGGAAGTTAAAAATTAGTTACATTTTTAGCGGCTGGTACCAGATTCAGATAACCCTGGCAGTCGCTGGAATTTTCTTAAAAAAATCAGTTAAATTTTTAGCGGCGTTAAACTCATACTTTAAAAAAACGGTGTCTATTTGGTTTTTGTGTACATTTCAAATACAGTTCATTTTCATTATGCACACATCGCGTGTTTATGGCGTACGTATTTATATCTCTGTCTTACAGCTTTAATATAATGGATCGTTATTCTCATGTTTCTCATTCTCTCTCTGTCTTGTACACAGCACTAATGTAATGACTTCTGCAACGAATGAGCACTATTACCGTATATAGATGAACTTCGAGTTAAAAATATTATCTGACAAGGGGAGACCAAAACGGACGAGTCGCCGACTTGTCTTTTTCTTTTTTGGGGAATCTAGATTTTTAACATTGGAAATGTTTATGTTCGTATATGGGGGCAGAGTTACGAGTTTTCGTTCAAGGCCAAAAGATAACGGAGTCGCGATCAAGTGAAGAGCAATCATGCAAAATTGAACAAGTGCAATTTTTTCGAAATGTGTTTTATATCATGTCTAGTTAATTGAGAGGTATTTGCGACGATCTGCGGTGTTATTTTTGAGCAAATGTTATCACAGAAAAAGTTTTATTAACAAACAAATAAAATACTTAAAGTCGAATACATCTAGGTAATAAAGTTTAATTAACAAAAAAATAAAAATTAGTAAAAATAAAATTAAAGTAAGTTTTCAAAGTGTCCTCCATTGGAACACGACCCCCAATTCTATTTTATTTTTACTAATTTTTATTTTTTTGTTAATTAAACTTTATTACCTAGATGTATTCGACTTTAAGTATTTTATTTGTTTGTTAATAAAACTTTTTCTGTGATAACTTTGCAGCCTGGTATTTCACACAGTGACACGCAAGTCAGAATATCTCGGAAACGGACGCTTCTGGGCAAATGAAACAAGTGTACCTTTTTTGTTGTATTTGAACCAATAATACTAAAAAAATAAAGAAAAATGGAAAAAACCCAACAGCAACTTTTTTTGGGGGGAAAAAGTGTCACATGACCCCCAATTCTACACCACTGGGTTGTTTAAATGCAACAAAATTTTGTCCGTTTACGGTCCTTATTATGTAGTGGATGTCTACCAAAAATGAATTAAATTATTCAACCCAGTTAAAAGATACGATCAAATACGTGTTCTCCAAATCGACCCTTTAACACCCTGTATCTTGTTAGGGAAGCACTTTTGGAAAAAAAGTTATTCTTGGTTTTCATATTATTTTGACAGTAGGTACATCCTGTATCATTTATGGTACTCATTACAGAATCACCTTGTATAATGCTTATAATATATTCTCGATAATAATTACTAATTAGCATACCTTTGTTCTTTGAGGTGACATTTCAACAGAAACTGGCTATCAAAAACAGTTCACTGTATTGCGATACCGATTTTTCCTTCCTCAATACAATATTTATTAAGCTTTCGTTTTTAAATTTTACTTTGTTGAAGCATTCAGTAAAAATCCTTTGAAAGTAGCAGATTAAAATTTCACGTTATACATCATATAGACCGAGAGCTAGTAACAATTTTTTCATGTTATTTATTCAAGGCCTTATTTTTGTGAAGATGTTGAGGGAGGCATATTAAAGTGCCCTGATTAAGGGATTTTGCTAGATAGCGGTATGGGAGGAATGCAGACCGCCCCCAAATTGTAACAAAAAAAATGGTCACAATTATTGTTGCTTCTATAGGCTGAAATTGTTTGTATAGCTTGTCGCTCAATAATGCCATTATAATATTTGCAGATCGATTGGTCAGTATTAAAGGGGTGACAGATCACCCTAAACGTGTCATATACCCGACGAAATTTATATTATTAGTTCAAGGTTCAAATTTTAATATGTTGTTACGGTGACTGTTTTAAGCATATATTTCAATTTGCAGAACAAAATGTCGGTAATAACCCCCTTGCAGAACGATATAAACACCTAGGCGAGCAAGTTTACCTCTAAGAGAGGGTGTTAATAAACACATTTTGTTCTGCATCCCTCCCATACCGCTATCTAGCAAAATCCCTTACTCAGGGCACTTTAATATGCCTCTCTGAGCATCTTCACAAAAATAAGGTCTTGAATAAATAACACCAAAAAATTGTTACTAACTCTCGGTCTATTAGAGGAAAGAGTAATGTTATACCAAAAGCACGTATATGACTTTGGATTTAATCCGGTGAATCAGTAGATAGGCATTGTGTTGTGAACTGCCATTTTCCAATCCTCACCAAACTATTTCTCTTTGCCGAGCTTCGGCATACTGGATCGATTTTCGATTAACTTAACGCGGTGGATGCCGGTGCCATTATAAGAACAGTGGCGTTGTTCTTAAGCCGACATGCATCGATCAAACGTTGACCTGACCGACGTTTATCATGCCGTCTCAATGATATCTTAGCATTACCTTTGTTTTAAGCTGGAAATTTCGCCCATAGATTTTTGCTATATTATAGTACCCTAGCAATACATCATAAATAGAAATTTTAATTTTAATTTCCTTCCTACATTAAATTTTCACTATATGCGCGAGCTATTTTAAAATTGCAAGGTAGTCGAGTGACCCAACTTGTCTAGCGTCTATAATCTATCATGTATGTGATAATATAGGCGTATGTTTAAGGATTTTTTTGTCGTTAGAATTCAAAGTGTTTGATTTATTTGGAAGTTATTGTAATGGGTCCGAAAATTGATATCAAAATGTATAACAAATTTTTATGTTTCAAGGTCACTACACTATTTTTACACTATTTTTAGAAAGATGTCTCTGTGTGTGTGTGTACGTATGTACGTACGTACGTATGTGTCCATTTCTTTCTAAGACGAAGTCTCGAGAATGAAAAATGATATCGACTACGTTAGGGTGCCAATCGACGCGTATTAACGTAAATATGATCTGAAAGAAATTTTTACAAAATCGTTCAGCCGTTCTTTTTTCTTAACCAAATAGACTCCCAAAAAGTAGATTTTACACAATATCTCGCGAATAAAAAATTATATCGACTTCGTAAGGGTGTCGATCGAGGCGTGTTAACGTACGTCATTTTGATCGGACATAAATTTTATAAAAATCGGTACAGCCTTTTTTTTTTAATTATTGTTAAAAATAAATAATAATTATGTTTTAATGATTAAAATGATTACTTTTCTGTGTAATATCTAATTTAATTATTGTTATTAAATATTTATCAAACTGGGAAGTTCGTCGTGTGAACCTCAAGGGTCGCACTTTAGTCCTAATAAACGACCCACCTCACGGCTTGTTTAGTTCGATTCGACGACGACACTGTTTTTAAATTCCTTGTGAAATCAAATGTCCGACAATTTATATTCTTTTTTTTTCTAATTTAACCTTTTAAATTTTTATCTCTGTCGTTTTCTCAATTACCGTAACCATTTTGAATGTAAAATCCATTTACTATAGTTACTTGTTTTTTTTTTCGACACTACCTAAGTATAATTCTTTTTGGTATTGACGTTGCTGATTTGATTCTCTGTGGAAATGAAAATGACCGTCAATTTATAAACCTTTTTTTATAATTCAGTGTTCTGAAAACGAAGTTCGGATGGGATATATTTTTTGTCGTAGCCACTATAAAATAGCTGCTTTGCATACATGTATGTATGCATGTAAAGTGACTTTTGAAAGGCCGGTGTGCGGGAACGTATCTTTTTCACACTAGTGTTGGAAAGGAAGCCATTTCCATAGTGATTTAAGACGCTAATGACCTATAATCTATAATAAATAAATAAATCCATAGTGTTTTGTGTTCGTTCGCCTGATCCGTCCGCTTTTTACATACTCCTGTGCGTCACAAACTGTAAAATTTTTCAAAATACTTAAAGTGAAGTGAAAAGCAGCTATTTTATAGTGGGTATGGCAAAAAATACTATATATATCTCATACGTAATGATATGACTCGTGTCACTCATTATCACTTGTTTTAACATAATGTCACTGCTCGTCAGTAATATGCCTCATTACGCAACTAGATATACAGGCTACTATTATAAAATTTGTATAAAATTCATGCAAGTATTTTTTAGTGTATTTGCCATATGGCACATACACTATTGGCGTCCGTCGGATGGCGGGACCTAGGGGTCGGACCAAAATTTCTCGACGTTTCATAGCCTCCTGAACACTTTGGCACCATTTTTGGAAATGTCTGTTTATATATGTATATTTATATATATATATATATGCGGGCTATAACTTTCGAAAGAGTTAATTGATTTTGACGAAATTTGGTACGCACGTTGAAATCCATCACCGCACGAAGCCTATTTAAAATGGGCCTAATCGGACTATTTTAAGGGTGGTTTTTAGGGGTTGAAAAATGTTTTTGGGCCCAAAAATGCCGAAAAAATTCTCAGAATCGTTTCAAAATTGAAATTTAACCCTTTAATAACGATTAAAATGTATTGCTAAAATTTTAAAAAAATCGGCCCGACAGGACCGGACTTACAAATTTTATGAAAACATTAGTATGCGGATAGTGCTTTACTTACTGAAGGGTGTATTTAATTTGGTACCGAGGTTGCATTGATAAAAATATTGAAATTAAGAAAAAAAATATTATTTTAAGGGATGTATTAAGGGGTTATATTTTTTATTTTGTCCAAAAACAAACTTAAGTTCACATAATAAAGGCACAATGCCAGTATTAGCAAATACACTATATTGTCGGCAGGGTTTTGGCACTGCGACCCGAGTTTTTTTATAATTTGAACTGCCCTAATGGTAATTTCATACGTATAGGTTCAAACTCGCTGGTACGAGGATTCACTTCATATCATAGCTATTGAATTAGCATATATGAATTGACACTCGCATGTAGTGAAAATCTATTGATTCTGAAGCATATAAGGAGAATATTAATTTAGCAATCATGTCACGGCTGAGTATTGTAAGCTCATTCCGCCGCGAAAGTGGAAAGGTTCAGGTTAGAATCCTGACTGTGACCACTGGTTGGTAAAATGATTTTTTCCAATATGTTTCGAAACAATTATATAATTGGCTGCTCTCCAACGAAAAAATTTTCCAAAACAAAATGTGTCACCATATTGCAAAATGGAAGCTATATATTTCATATAGGTAATATATTATAATACTGTCACTTTCAAATTTTTCAAATATTTTTTAATCTTTTTTAACATTTTGTTCTACATTATAGATTATTGTATTATTTTTATTTTTGTACTTGAAAAGGACAACCATATTTTGTCGAAACGTTGACGAATATATTATTATATCTATTTATGTCTGTTTATTTGATCATTTTCTTTGTTATTTCAATTATTATACACACGAAAAATCATTTACATCTATATATTTCATGTTTGTTCTCAATTACCTACGAAAATAAAGCGAAAGTCAATTCTCTAAAATTACGGAAATATTTTTCGAACATCAAATTTGTTCGGTAGACGTGTCATCAATCAAATTTAATAAAGTCTCAAAAGAATAAACTATTATTGTTTGTGTTCTGAGTTTTGCTGAAGATTCTATTTACCTAAATGACTTTATATCCGGATTTGCACGAGCCACAAAAACCTTGTTTTATTCAACGTTGTTCAGGCTTGGCGAAATACCGAGTGTTTAAAAAAATCATTGCCATAGGCCAGCGTTTTTCAAACTGGGTTATGTGGAACTTTCCGGTTCTGTATCAGTTATTTTTGATTCCGTATGGCGACTTTACATACATTGCTGTGAAATGGATGATATTTTATTTGACGAACAAGTGAATGAAATTTTTTTTGAAAAATCAATTAACGCTATTTTAATTAAAATTAGTTGCGAGCACTTTTTGATCGGCACCTTGTGAAAAGTGTCTTATTCTATTCATAAATATATGTAAAAATTAGAGTTTGATTACCTACGTGATGAACGTACTAATTTTGCAGCCGGATCTTAGACTAAAATAAATAATTTCGAGTGACATCTTGAATAAAAAGTCAAAATTTCATCCCCACTATTTTTTTTTTTTAAGGCCACCAACAGCTAAGGTTATTTGGGCCTTGCACGAATTCATATATTTTCATTTTATTATTTGTTAATAATAATTCGAAAAACCAATTGACACTGTTACCAGCTTTCGGGCGTGAACCTGGGTACTGGACTCTCATTAATTTTTGCTAAGAATTACTACTACTGTCGAATTACGATTTTATTTATTTCTATTGATATTAAACAGCAGGATTTCCATATGAAAAACGCTGTCTTTTGTACGCGCAGCAAAGTTCGTGAAAATTAACCCCGTCACGCTTTGCGGCGTAGCTAAGTTTTCCGGAAACGTGTAAATCCAGCCTGAAGAAAGAAATCTTTTCTGGGGATATCAAAAAAATCTTCGTGAAAATATACATCAGACGAGATGCGAGATTGAAGTATAAAAAGAAAATGGAAATAAAAGTCTTTGAAGGTTACAATACAAATATTGGACTTTTTTCTCTATCAACCGTGTCCATCTTTTCAATGCAATACCTAATCTGACATTTGAGATATTTCTTTACATACGCTATAAAATGGAAGCAACATCAATCTAGAGTATTCCGTATTTACATTATATTTTGCATGCAATGTGGTGCACTTTTTTTTTCATACCATTCGGATCTCGGCGTACTTACCATTTCATATATTGATCAAGTGATCAAGTAAACCAACTGAGCTGCTAACGATGTGGGAATAAAAACAACTCTAGTCTTTATCAAAATACAGATTAAATGTGAGAAAATTACGTACGGTTTTTAATGTGAAACATCTTATGTCGGGCAGTGAACAGGCGCGTGAGGGGAAATATGCAACGAAATGTTTGGTCCGCTCCTTTGCTGCTGTTCTCCCCACCACTGCGGCACTCTCTCTCTCTCGGCTTCCGCGCGCTCGGACAACCGCGTGTGTTACAGTGCAGTATATAGGACTACGTCAACATAACAGTTAGTTGCTGCTTTTTAAAAAATATATACTACTACATAGAGAATACCACCGAGTTTAATAACGTTTTCATTGATGTTTCACATCTGTCGGGGGTCCTGAGACCCACACTCTTTTTTTTAACAATGAAATTACTAATCAATATTCTAATTTTTTCTAAAAATTTTCTATAAAAATTAAAAACCTCGTTATTTTCTTTAAACAGTGTTGATTTTCTTTTTGATATACTTCAGTAACTGCAATAAGCACATTTTAGTTCTTTAGTACCTATATTGCTTAATTTTTTTTTATTCTTACATTTTATTATTGGGCTTTTGTATCAGTCAACAGCATTGTACATCATTAATAGCTTTGTACTGATATGTCCACCTCAGGTCTTCCTTGGGAGATATCTAATTTCCTTAGTTAATTTTTGATTTCTTTTATAATTGTTTATATCATAAAAAAAATTTTGAAAATGGAAATAAATTCTTATTATCTTTATCTGATATGATTAGACTTGGCGCACGATTTTTAAGTGCATCTGTTAGTCACAGCCGAAACGCCTCAACCGATTTCGAAAAACTTTTTTATTTTTCTCTAGTTTCCGAGATCTGACTGGCGTTGAAGTGTAATAGCGTATACATAAATGCAAGGCATCAACTATATGCCATCCTCGTGTCTTGTAATAACAGTCTTTTGTTTTTCGTTATGTTTTTGTTACCAACTGTTTGTGTTTTGTCAGTAGATATATTTTGTTTCGTTGCTTTTGTTTCGGCTTGATTTTAGATCCGTATACTTTCTTTGTTTTTAGACAGAACACCTGACATAGTTTATGCATATTTTAAAATGTTGTTTAGTATTTTTGCGTATCAAACAGGAAGAGAATTTTTAAAATGATAACAAGATCCAAGACAGCTGTTTTGAAACTTTTTTGTGCACGAAAACTCGTTTATATTTTAACATAGACTTCAAGGATTTATGCTGGGTTGCAGAAAGCATTGTCAGAAAATCTTATTTAACAATGACCTTAGTGATCACACATATTTCTCCATAAGAAAAGCATTGTGGAATTTTAAATCGATGTTGCTAAAAAAATTATCGATCTATTGAAACGATATTTTTTTAAACTGTGTATACATTATTTTACATCGTTTTTTGCCATTTCCAAACAACATTTTTCTACGCATTTTGATCAAAAGTTAGCTTGAAAAGCGATTTTCTTCTATGTAGATCAATTGTTTACTTCCCATTGGAAGTTATTGTAATGGGTCCGAAAATCGAAATCAAAATGTATAACAAATTTTTATGTTTCAAGGTCACTACACTATTTTTACACTATTTTTAGAAAGATGTCTCTGTGTGTGTATGTGTGTGTGTACGTATGTACGTACGTACGTATGTGTCCATTTCTTTCTAAGACGAAATCTCGAGAATGAAAAATGATATCGACTACGTTAGGGTGCCAATCGACGCGTATTAACGCAAATATGATCTGAAAGAAATTTTTTCAAAATCGGTCAGCCGTTCTTTTTCCTTAACCAAATAGACTCCAAAAAAGTAGATTTTACACAATATCTCGCGAATAAAAAATTATATCGACTTCGTAAGGGTGTCAATCGAGGCGTGTTAATATCATTTTGATCCGACATAAATTTTATAAAAATCGGTTCAGCCGTTTTTTTTTAATTGTTGTTAAAAATAAATAATAATTTTGTTTTAATGATTAAAATGATTACTTTTCTGTGTAATATCTAATTTAATTATTATTATTAAATATTTATCAAACTGGGAAGTTCGTCGTGTGGACCTCAAGGGTCGCACTTTTGTCCTAATAAACGACCCACCTCACGACTTGTTTATTTTTGTGTGAGTACAATCTAATGTTTTACATACTTAACAGAGAATTTTACAACATTAGATAGCTCCTGCATGTTTAAAAGATATGATCGTCAGTCTAAGGTTAATGTCAATTCAAATTTTTTGACAATCCTTTCTTCAACCCAGCATTCAAGAGAAACAAAAAATAAATAAATAAATAATATTTACATTGATATTTTGAAACCGACGCGACGTGGTAAGTTCAGTTTGGGAGTTATAGGCAGTGACTAATACGTATTTAGTTACTAAGGAGCGGCAAAGCAATAAAACAATGTAAAGCATACCCGTTCTTAGATTTTCCTATGCATAAAAACTGTGCCGCTTATATTGCATTGTGAAACTATAAGTATATATTAGTCACTGCTTACAACAGAACTGAATAGGCTTGTAACTGTTAAGTGGGTTCTCAACTTCTCATCGTGCGACCTTGGTTGAAGTGTCCTCGAAATCGCCCATAGAATCCTTCAAATTTCCCTACCAACAGACATAGGCGTACGCAAGGAGGCTAAATTTATTTGATATTGAATATTTTTTTTATTATCTTAGAAATTAAAAAAAATCGATTGCCCTGCTCTGCTCGTTGAACATTTTTACGAATGTAGGTATTTTCCACCAGGGATTCAGTTTTTTTTTTGTGAAACTCAAAACGCACTTACCTTTATCCAGGTGTGCAAGCTTTCACGGCCGGCATTGTTGCAAGTCTTCAGGATTTCCGGGCTTGTAGGCCGTGGTCCGGTGGTATTTCTACCTGACGTTTCGTCTACAACTGCGGTAGACATTCTCAAAGGCGATGTGGCAGCGGTCTAAGTGTCCTCCTTAACAGCTCACAGGTCAGTGTGTCAGTGACTGGTGTCCTCCCTTCTTTTATGCCTAGTACCAGTGTGTTCTCTGTTGAGAATGTCTATCGCAGTTGTAGACGAAACGTCAGGTAGAAATACCACCGGACCACGGCCTACAAGCCCGGAAAACATGAAGACTTGGCACTTACCTTTAGTATTTCAGACTCCTCGAATGAGGGAAAGATTTGGGACAAAAGTAATTAAAATACAAATAATGACATTTAATGTGTATTCATTTTTTCTACCCTGTACATTATTTATAATAAAAAATATATTAACAAAATTTGACTAGAAATTAATATTTTGTAAATCTGACAATTTCATTTTTGTTTCGAGTAACCAAATGAGCATTTTTAGTATCTACTTTACGAGTATTTTCAAAAATTATAAAGTTTTTTTTTTTGAAAATTCTCGAAATCAGAAACATCTTTAAGACTTTTAAACACTACTTATAGACAATATAGATTTTTCTTAGACCTATAATTAATAACATTGATATTTTTCTAATTTACAAGCTTAATAGAATTAGTGAAAGACAGATGTTTTGTGTATTTTGTTTATATTTATATTTTACAATAATTAATGCCCTTTTAGTTATTGCAAAACCAAAAATATTCTCAGACTTGTTTTTCCTTAAATTTATCATGCAAGCGAAAGAAGTGTATGTTAGACAATTAATAATTTACAAATTAACTAATAAAAAACACAATTAAAATTTTTTAATTTTCACTATTTAAAAAAAAATCCACACATATTTCAACATTTGAATGTGCGGACTAGGCCAGTCGATTGTAATCTACAGAACTACTTTTTTTCTTTCAAAACCATTTTTGAAAGGTCCAAGTCCAAAACGTACTACAGAAGAGATTAGAGGGTAGTATAGCCTAGTGGTTAGCATGCTTGGTGCCGCAGCCTCTAGACTGGACTGCCGTGGGTTCGAATCCCACCTGCGCTCATGGATGTTTTGTGATGTTATTTAGTTTTAAGTTAGTTGTTATTTAGTGTAGTTAAAAGACGCTAATGACCTTAGATGTCGGCGCGTCTATAATCTACAAAAAATAAATAAACCGAAGAGATTATTTAATACGTTCTGAACGCCAATAAAATGTGTAACAAAGAACGCTACGAAAATGTTCTTTCTCTCTTCAATTTCGCACTCCTGACAAAGATAGTCAATAAAAGGTGGATACTTTCGGATTTCTTGTTTATGACTTGTTTAGAACGAAGAAAGATGATTAAAAGCTGTAGCTTTCTTTGTTGCCCTTCAGGACATTTTAAAAAATCTCTCTAGAGCTTATACCTATATTTATTATATTGCCATAGTTTTTTTCAATTCAAATAAACGATTCTATTTGAATTAATTTTTCTACCGCCAAAAGAAGATGGCCGACGTTTGACGTCATTATTCGATACTTCACTCAAATAACAGATATATAACTTCACTTATTATGTCATCCTTATGTCATTTAAGAAATAAAAAAAAACTCGTAGGTATGGCTTGGCAATAAAGTTAGAAAGAGAGAAACATATATCTTGGCCAATTAAAAAATCGTCATATTACGTACCTGACCTAATATGATCGCGAATCTACACTGTAAGAAATGAGAAGGCCGATTACATAGATTATCGATGGTCCATTTGTAGCCAGCGATTAATCTGGTAATAGGCACGCAAAGAGACAATGGTGTCGCAAACATGGTATCGACTGCAAATCGCGTAGATTCCATAAAAACACATTGCGCATGCGTGGTTACTAATTTTACATTAATTTTTTGTGTATTCATCCATTTTATATATGTAACTATACATTTTATTTTGTAATTTTTACACACTTTATTGGAATATTACCTACACAAATTATGTAATTTTAATTTACTTTATGTAAAAATCACAAATTTGTTTAACTTTACAGTAAAAGTCCAAGTTTTTATAAAGTTTTCTGTGTAAAAATAAATAATAATGTAAAATCACTTAGAAAATTGAGCGAATTCTACCTTATCTTTCAAAGTATTTTTACATCTATTTTTTACAGTGTACAACTGGGCATGCAGTTAATTAATTAATATCCTTACTAAACCATATTGTCAACTGATGTCTAGAATAGAGACGTCACAGCAATGAAAGCTACATTTTATGTTACATGAATTATGCAGGGATTTTTTCATTGTGAATTTTGATTCCAATAATTTTTTTGCGCTTTGAATTCGCTTATTTAGAATCTTCCCCACTAATTACGTACCAAATGTAAGCCACTTTAAAATCAAGTAAATCCCTATTCTGCCGAATTTCCAGTTCCATACACTTTTTCTCATATTTACTCGTATTTATCCACGTGAAAAAAGTGAGGACTCAACAGATACCATTAACCAATTACAAACACAGTCGTATTCTTACAGTTAGTTCGTTTTGAATTGAACCCTTCGTTTGAATTGTACTAAGAACACATCCCCACTAAAGGTACGTGCAGTATGGAACTGGGATTCTAGATGGTAGCGTAGATCATAGCAGGGCTTGCTTAAATGCATTGTTATATATGCGAGCGTACACAACGAAGCAGTGAGTGTAGCAGGTATAAGCGCTGTTACAAGAGCTCGTAGATACAAGAATGTATCTCACCATTCTTTCAGCGCGTTGACTACTACAATCAACGTGTGACAACTGTCAAATGGCCGTTACAAGTTTCGCAATGGATGTGATTAGTTTAATAAGTGAAATTTTGCCAGTTTTTATTTAATTTGTTTTGAGTTTTTTCTAAGACGTATTTAAAAGTGTTAGGTTCCATACGTAAATATTCAAAAAAACCGGTTTGGGTAAAATTTTAATTCTTGATATAAATGATGAAATTCGCCATGTTTAGATCGTTTTCTATTAATAGGGTGGACATGAGAGCTCCTACCCAAATTTGTATTTAAAATATGCCACTTTGTAGCAGAAGAACACAAATATTCGTCTTCGCTATCTGACATTTCAAACGCGATTTAAGCTTGTATCAATGCTAGGTATCAAAGCTTCGTTGTGCAAACCTATAAGCGCTTATAATTTCAGCCACCATCTACCATACATGCTACCATCTAGAATCCCAGCTGCGTACTGCACGTATCTTAAAACACCATCGATTATAAGTAATTTATTTACAATAATCTACAATAAAAATATTCAAAGCATTTTTATTTTACTGCTGTATAAATTTTATACAAAATGTTTTTTTACAGATCTTTAATTTCAGATTGCGAAACAATCCATCATGATTGTTTGTTATTATAGTCTAAGAGGCAGCGACGGGTTTTCTTAAATGTCTACGTAAGGCAAAATAATCTCAACATAAGTGCAGTTTCCCGTTTGACTGTCTGTAAGTCTGGCAGCCTTTCTCCCTTGAATTTTAGGTGGCAGGCAGAAATTAGACGAATTTTTCATGTCGGAAACGATGTAACACTATTTTTTAATTATTATACGGGTATTTTTAATATTATTTTGCTTTACGTAGACAGTTGAGAAAAACCGTCGCCAACTCTCCGTCTAATATAGCTAGTCAAATTCAAAGCCATATTTTTTAACTTCTAATCTACGTAATGGCTCTCAAATTTTGGCCTTTTGTCTGTCTTCAGTTGTGGTCGTACATTGGAAAAAACTTTTTTTTCCTAGTATACATTGTAAGCAACGCTTACAACGGGTTTTACAAAATATATATATACACCTTCCCGAGAATTGATCTTCATTTGTCTTCGTTTAATTAAACATGCTAAACAAAAGACAGTCGAGGTTGTTATTTATGAAACCCATTATTCTACTAATGGCCGGTTACATAAAAGACTTGGTAATAAGAAAAAAATGACTATGCATACTGTTTAAATAAATACATTGCTTTTCAAATATTATGCAATTTGCTAAAAACTTTTATGTAACTAGCCATTTAATTCACATTTCTTGTGTCAGGCAGTTCAAATTTTCGTTTATATCAATGATAAGTTTTAATAAATTGAAAAAAAAATTGTTTGTGCATCTAGACCAGACGATGATATTTTACTGAGAGAAACGTATATATTTATGAGTACAGCGAAAATCACTTTCTGGTCGAGATGCACACACACTATTTTTTGTGCGATCTAATTAGAAAAGTAGTGTAAAAGTTCCCAGAAACATTTTACAGTGTGTTGTGCAATTAGCACGTGTTGCACATACTATTTTTTGCCACAAGTGCGTCAAAAGTGTATTTTTTATCAACATATAATTACTTTTTATACATAAAAGTGTTGAAAATAACACTTTTTTAATTTTACATTAGTACGTATACGTTTAAAAATGTTTAATTACACATAATTAAATAGTTAAATTAGTACCCTGATAAACAGTAGAATGGGTTTTTAAATATAATTAACCGTTTTCAAAATATATGTAATTTTAATGATCGAACGTCCGCCTGGTGTGGATTTTGGAAACAGCTGGTTAATATATACACCAACGGAACGAATGTACTTATTGCAGAATGTTTGTTTACGCGTCAAAAACTGTGCGGTAGAGTAGTAAACCGCCTTGTTCTGGTAATATGGTCTATACGTTCAAATAAAAAGTATCTTTTGACACATGTGGCAAAAAAAAATAAAGTCAATAAAATAGCAGATACCATGGTTGTGATGGATACTGAACACAATTAAAGGCTTCATAAAGCTTCGTAGTTATTTTTCTATCGCCCCTGCCAACGCACGAAAAAACTTTGTAGTACGTAGAAACCAAAAACACTTTGAAAAGGGGTTACCTTCTGTCAATTAAAATATATTCAAAATATCCTACTTGATAGATCGCACAAAAATATATATTTTTTATCGAAGCCGAACATTTTTAGTTTAAAAAAAACGATCAATTAATTTTGATCGTCTCTTGTTGCACTTTTTAAAAATTGTCGTCGTTTTGATCCAACCTGTGTACGGCTGTCCATAACTCATGTTACCAATTAGTAACGCAAAATGATACTGTTCATAAATCATAATTTAGATGAAAGATGCGATTACTTTGAACGGTTCAAAAGGTTATTAACGATGTAATAAACCTTTGCTGAATTGTTAAAAAAATCGATGAAAAAAATAGTCGGTAGGTACTATAGTTGTATTTTAAAATAATATATATGTATATTATATATTATATATTTGTATTACATTTATTAAGGTATATATTTTTACGGATAAAAATTCAAGTATTTTTTAAACCATATTTTAGCGTGTTGCAAGAGTAAAAATTTATCTTAAAAGTGGTACTTCTGATAACTTAGATAATTTAAAATACTTTTATATTTTCATTTTCAAGTAAATTTCTCTTTCTTAAGAGTGAAAAATTAATAATATTTATTTTTACAATAAAACATACTGCAACAATCAGCTTAATAGTATAGATTCTATTTCTAGTGTCGTAATGGGGTTTATTACTGACGAGTTGTGACAGTGTGTAAAAACGAGCGATAGCGATTTTTTACACACATGAGTCATAATATCATTACGCACGAGAAATATATGCTATTTTTTGTCATCCCCACTACAATATACCTACTTTTCACGTCATTTTCAGTATCTTAAAAAAGAAATTTTGACAGCTCATTTGCGTCGCCATCTTTACATTAAACAGTAGGCTGTGAGCAGCTGTGAGTATGTAATCGCAGGCGGATAGAGCGACTAAACATAAGTTACTGTGGCAACCGTTTACTTACAGCACTAGTGCGGTAAGTAAACCACTGTCGGCACGCATGTCTGTTAAATGACCCATTACAGGTCGGTATACATGCATCGGAAGTAGCTATTTTGTAGTGGGTATGGCTAAAAATAATGAAACAAAGTATTTATTCTAAACATTTATTTTTTAAACCAGTGAAATAATACTTTAAACAAAAGAAACGCACTTGAATAAAAGACAGTGTGAATATTAAAATAGCAGAAAAAGTGTACGATGATTTAAAAAAAAATATTTTTTTTAATTTCATAAAATTATTATAAAACCAAATCAATTATTTAAATTAATTTTACAAGCGTAAAAGAAAGAAAAAAGTTTTAATTTTTCGTTTGCTTATAATTTTTCAATAATTGATTTTCTTTTGAGTCTTCTCTTGTTTTAAATTCATTTCTTACTAATTAGCGTCGCTAATTAATAAAAACACTAATCAGTTTTCTTTAAAAATTGTTTGTTTATCACAGTTTTCTTTTTGATTTCGATAAAAAATCTGTTTCAAAAGTCGTCAAGGCTTTATTTTTTTGATGCTTTGAACTGCTAATTAATAGTTGTATACTCTGTAATCGTTTACTGTTTATGTAAAAATGTTTTGTTTGTTTGATTTAACGAAAAATCTAAATAAATTTTAAATAAATTAACGATATCGCTAAATATTTAGCATTGTTCTTAGGAATCAGCTGGAGGACAAAACACGATCGTGACAATACGAGATATAGCGATTTGTCGTTAATTTATATCGATACCATTTTAAACGATTTTTTTCTATTTTTTTAAAACAAAAAATAATTACATGAATGCATAATGACTGCATAAGTATATACGAAACACCCATTTTGACAATGGCGTAACATAATGCTGTAGTCAGGAAAAATTCATTATTTCAAACCTGTGTCACCGTAGGGATTCTAACCCTAAACTTTCTACTATCGCGGCGTACTGAGTTGACAATTACTCACACAGTGACACATTTTCAAACGACCAACTCTTTCCCTTTAAAGCATTCTGTCACTGAAAAACCATCACATGCGAGAGTCGATATTTTAACACAGATGCTAGATTAGTGAAACATCTCACATGCGAGAGTTGAAAAAATAATACGCATTAAATTTATTGCCTTTGATTTTTTATATGTAGTTTGTCTTTACTTTGTTTTTTTTTTGCTTATTTTAGAGCAATACGCTAGTTCTTAACTTTTTCTTCACGCATCATCTAAAGTCAAATAGAGCAAGTTACTGTAAATCTCAAAAATGTATTTACGTGTCGACCCATTCTTTAATAGGTACTGTATTTTTCACCTCAAAGTACTCCCTACCAGTGGTATGCCTCACAGATTGAGAACCACTGTTTCAGAGTACGAGTATATTTCTCAAATTATTATCAACATCATTCGATTGTAAAGACTTGACATTTGTAATTATTAATTCAGCATCAGGCACCTTATCAACAAATCCTGCTACAGTATGTTGATAGTTAAAAGACTCACAAAAATAGTATTTTTTCAATTTCGACTGTTGTTGAAAAAATGCACATTATTGTAAATTTCGCTAGTACTTATATATTATTTTGAATTTGTAAAAATAAGGAAGTCAAATATTTTTTTAATGAGTACGATTCAATTTTCTGATTTAATTTTCATGCTTGAAATTAAATACCTACCGACAAAATATCCACTGTTATTAATTTTTGATAAGCAAACCATCATAGAATGGGCAACCGAACTGACGTAGATAATATTCAGCCAGTGATTGGCTGACTATAGATCTACTGATATCAGATATGTGCGAGCCACAAGATAGACAGTTTATATACATCTCTTTCATATTATAACATCTAGAATTCATTTATATTTTTTTTTACCTATGTTAATACGTGACATTGAGAACGTTTTTTTGAATATCTCAGGATCCACTGAACCGATTTGACTCAAAATCTAATCAGATCTAAGTTAAAGGCTGATAAACACAATAGAACAATCGGCATGCCCGTATGTTGTTCCGTTCTTATCGAAGGCGAAAAATTGACCACATACACACATACACACACACACACACACACACACACACACACACACACTACACACACACACATACACACACACACACACACACACACACATACACACACACACACACACACACACACACACACAGACATCAGTCAGAAAATGATCTTAAACGATTGCTAGGGTCTCAAAACGTGAAGATCTGTTAAAATCTCGAAATATTTTTTTCGGACTAAATCCATTACTTCCCTACCATAGTAGGGTGGGAAGTAAAAATGTCTCGAAGATTGACATTCCATTGGATCAAGATTATATACTGAAGATATTTTTACAATGCAATGTTAAAAGAAGCCTAATATAAAATGTCTCTAACATAATTTTTCTTATTGTTTCAGGGCAATTTGGACGAAACCAGCATCATGGACAGACTATAGAAAACGTTTAGCAAGATGTAGTCCTAATATAAGGTAATATTAACACTTTAAGAGGCGTTGACAGCATGTATATGACCTTAATTTGTAGCAATCGTGCACTTAATATACGTGTTGACGACACTATATCTCTCCTTCTTAGTCCCTATTTCGGTCTCTCTCACTCTCTTTCATCTACTTAAACTGCATTACCTAATGCTTTCCATTAAATTCCCAGACCCCAGCGTTATGTGTCTCGACTCTCGGCTAGGTGCGGGCCACTGATATCGATCAGAAAAAATATCGGAGAAAAATTTTAACCACATACACCCATACAGACGTTAGTCGGAAAATGATCTTAAATTATTCCTAGGATGTCTAAACGTGAAGATCTTTGAATATCCCGGAAAAAAAAATTTCGGAATGAATCCAATTAGTCCAAGCGGCAGGTAATAAATGAAAGGGGTTACCTGGAAAGTATTCCGAAGTTATTGATATTTTGGTATGTTGTTTGCGGGTACTCTATGGAGTAAAATCTGAGTTTTCGATCTCGAAGACCCTGTGCTATTTTTCGAAATCTCTCAGAAACGGTCGACTTAAGCAATTCTTTAATTATGTAATGTTTTAAAGAGGATTATATTTCCTACAATTTTCATTTCCACAACTTTTCTGTGGTACTAATGGTAAGCGCGCTGCAGCTACTTGAAAATCACCCGCTCCGCTTTTTGTAACCTTGGTAACCAATGTGTAACATGTGTATTTTCAATTTAAAGTTCGATGAAGAAGAAAATAAATAAAACTATTGAAAAGAACATTACATTTTAACCATTGGTTACCAAGGTTACAAAAAGCGGAGCGGGTGATTTTCAAGAAGCTGCAGCGCGCTTACCATTAGTACCACAGAAAAGTTGTGGGAATGAAAACTGTAGGAAATGTAATCATCTTTAAAACATTACATAATGAAAGAATTGCTTAAGTCGATCGTTTTTGAGAGATTTCGAAAAAAAGCAAAAAAGGTGGTAAAATTTCGTGGTTTTTCGGCTCCCCTCACGTTAGCACAAGATCTTCGAGGTCGAAAACTCAGATTCTACTCCACAGAGTACCCGCAAACAACATACCAAAATATTTGGTATATGATAAAATCAATCGATTTAAAACCCCTTATATCCACACCATATTATTCACATAACAATTAGAGGTGAAAATAATAAATATCTCAGACAGCTAGGCTGCCATGATTTTTGAGCTATATTTAAGAAAAAATCAAATCTGTCGGGACTTGAACCCGAAACCCCCAGTTACCAAAATATCATTAACTTCGGAATACTTTCCAGGTAAAAAGTACCTGACTGCTGGACTAAATACTTTCTTACCAGAATAGAGGTGGAAAATAAAAAGTCAACTACACACACCCATACAGACGTCAGTCGCAAAATGACCTCCAATGATTCTTAGGGTGTCGAAACGTGAAGATCTTTTAATAACCCGGAAAAAAAAATCGGAATGAATTCAATACTTTCCTACCATAGTAGAGGTGGGAAGTAAAAAGTCGAGTTTAACGCTATTTAAAAATCCGAGTAGTGTATAAATAGAAGGTTAGGTGTATTCAGGAATGTTGGGCTACAAGATTTCTCCCCTACAGAGTTGAAACGATAAAATGAACACCCTGCTCTTTTTTCTAGTCATTTAAATTATGAATTGTGACATGTTTGCATTTGTAGATGTCAGAAATTGCTAACGTCATCCGTGTTTTTCTTGGTGAAAATGCATTTATTTAATGGTTTTTGTAACACATCCAAATATCTCTGACACTTTCGACAGGCTTATTTTGAATTCACTTTGCAGTGTCACCCCGTTACATCCACAGTTTTAATTTACACAGACGTTTCCTGTACGCGATTTTGAAACGTTAATTAATTTTATTGAAATTATTTCTGACAGATGCAATTTTAAAATGTCAAAGTTTATTAATATTACTGATTTATAATACCTACTCTCGTTATTTCCTCTCTTTTTTCTCTTAAATTCATTAAAAATATTTTAACGTGATATAGTTACAGTCGCGGATTTGTGGGGAGGGTCATATACTTCCTCTCCCAGAACAAAATATTTTTTTTTAATAAATGTAAAGTGCATTGCCCAATCATCAAACTTTACCAATAGTAATTTTGAGATAACTTTTAAGCCTGCCTCTCAGGGCCGTAGCTAGAGCTGAATTCAAGATAGGGCACTGAAAGTTTAAAGTAGGGCTGAAGCAAAAGACTACAATTTTTTAATTGGAATGCCCACCTCATCTGGTGATATCAAATTACAAAAGCAAGAAAACGGTAAATGACAATTTAATCAAAAAAAAAAATAAAATACAGAACTTGCCATGTTATCAAATTTCCGAAGAACTTCATTTAGTCAAACGAATTTAATCTTGTTTTTCCAAATGCCAGATAGATCAAGTTTGTCATTCTGTCGTGACAGTCTTTGCGGCTTGTTTATAATTCCTTAAAGTAGGGCACTGGATGTTTTAAGGTAGGGCATTGCCCCTTAATGCCCCCCCTAGCTACGGCCCTGCTGCCTCTGTGTTACATTTGTTGATATTTCATAGGCAAGATGGTGCTATATCTTATAGTTTTATATAACTGAGTACGTAGGTACAATTTATGAACAAATCCGTGTTGTTTTTTTAACGGTTTACCTGATGGCGGTAGGCCATCAGGTTTCGAACCGAGGTTCCTATGAGTACAACTCAAAGACGCTGCCTACTACGCTATCGGTGCAACTGTACCGGGTCCGTTTTTATGATATAAGTATGTCAGCCGCGTCACCTTTGGGTATGCGAACGGGCGAATGCGAACGCGAACGACTCACTTTATTTCACTACCCAGGCAAAGAGTGCCTAACGCGCCTAAGGAAGTCTTCACTTCAAAAATAGGTCTAATTATTTCTTTGTTGAATAACCAAAGTTTACGTCATTTTATAATTTTATAATAATCATTTTCTTTTGACAGCTATTGTAATAATACGGTAATAATGCGGCAATTATGATGGACAAATGAATAGTGTCTGTATATTTCTTTTGTAGTGATATAACAAGGTGAACAAGTATTTATGAAAGGTGTAATATTCACGGTTAAGTTTAAAAAAATCTATAATGGAATATTTCTGCTATATGCATACGTAGATAAGTAGTAAGTACCTCTGTAATGTGTACTTTGTACCGCGGGGAACGGTGTGTCTATTGACTGACAAATCAAGATAGTGTTTTTCAATTTTCTGTTAGTACGAAATTTGTTGTAAAATCACTACTATGCAGGGTGATTCACAATATCAAGAAACTTTTGGGGGTTTCTGGTGGACCTTTGGGGGTTTCTGGTGGACCTTTGGGAGTTTCTGGTGGACTTTTGGGAGTTTCTGGTGGACTTTTGGGGGTTTCTGGTGGACTTTTGGGGGTTTCTGGTGGACCTTTGGGAGTTTCTGGTGGACTTTTGGGAGTTTCTGGTGGACTTTTGGGGGTTTCTGGTGGACTCTTGGGGGTTTTTGGTGGAATTTTTGGGGGTTCCTGGTGATTTTTTGGGGGTTTCTGGTGGACTTTTGGGGGTTTCTGGTAGACTTTTGGGGGTTTCTGGTGGACTTTTGGGAGTTTCTGGTGGATTTTTGGGGGTTTCTGGTGGACTTTTGGGGGTTTCTGGTGGAATTTTTGGGGGTTTCTGGTGGACCTTTGGGGGTTCCTGGTGAACTTTTGGGGGTTTCTGGTGGACTTTTGGGGGTTTCTGGTGGACTTTTGGGGGTTTCTGGTGGACTTTTGGGGGTTTCTGGTGGACTTTTGGAAAAATTTCATAGGGTGATACCTATGAGTAATTCAAATAAAAATCTTCAATTAAACATGTGTCCGAAAATGCTTTCTAATGGAACTGTAGCCCCTCAAAATTTATTACATATAACGTCCCAATCAGGCCCGTATTCACCGAGCCTAGTTAGTTATTTATTCCGTTGATTTATTCCCCTGGTAACTATTACTCGGAATAAATAGCGATAATTCAATTCACCAAACGTAGTTAAGTTTACTGCAGGTATAAATCGTAAGAATAACTATTCTGTCCAATTTCAAGGGTATAAATATTTATTCGCCTAGTAAAATAGGATGGCCACGAAATGCACAAATTACTTTATGACCTGGCGACCGTTTCAGGTAAATATTAATTCCATATCTTTCAGGTAAATGCTTTTGTAGTAAAATAAAATAAATTTACATTTTCAATCGATGCGCCATCGGTCGGATCTTTGGTAAACGTGCCTTAGACTCAAAATATTTGACAAAATGTCCAAGGTGTATGGTATAAAGTAAATTTGTACATGAAGTTACTATTCTATCGAATGAGTTTGCTTGGTGAATTGAAACTTAATTTTATTCCAAAGAATAAATTTATTCTAAGATTAGTAACTTCTATCTATAACAGTGTTTGGTGAATACAGGCCTTAATCATAGGAATCACCGCGTGAAATTTTCTCACGACGTTGTGAATCACCCTGTATACTGTATAACTATGTCTAGCCGTCTATGATGGGTGTTACATAATTTTCTTTTTAAAATTCCCATTCCAAATTAATGTGTACAATATTTGGATGACCGAACTTTCCTCGGATGAGTTCAAAAAAAATAGTACTTAAAGTTCCCATTTCATCATTATTGTTGTTATTTTTTTTACTTTTCAAATAATTACTGATTATTTTAATAAGTTAAAGATTGACTGTCAGAGTAATTTGACATAAATAATGAAAATAGTTTGTTTTTTCCAAAGCCTACTCACCATACGACACTGTTTTATAACGTTAAAAAAACTGTTTTTTAAAATGATAAAATCGATAAGAAAACGAATTTTTCCAGGGATGAGACCTAGCTAGATCGATTTTTTGCCCCCCGAAACCACTTTTCGGTAAATTTGATCAAAATCGTTAGAGCCGTTTTCGAGAAAATATTTATATAGGTACATATATACAAGATTTGCTCGTTTAATAATATAGGGATTTCTACAGAAGGAATACTAATTTTCGGAGTTATTACTGTAGTAATTACGATAATATATTTATTCAAATTGCATCAATTAGTTAGTCGCTATTTTTAACATTTCGCCGTGCCAGTTCACCTTTTTTATTGTTCGTCACGACAGATAAATTAAAAACAGATTCTTTTATAACAAGTTGTCACGACTAATTTCTATTTAATTTTTTACTTCAGTTATTAATTAGTTTACATCTATATTTTCTAACGACAGAAATAGTTTAATACAGTAATTAAAATCAAATCAGTGTTTTTTTCTGTCTTTAATTGAGAAAATTTTTGTAATGAATGGATATAAAAAAAGCGGCCAAGTGCGTGTCGGACCACGCACAGTGAAGGGTTCCGTAGTTGGGAAGAACATTCATGGTTAAAATTCAAATTTAATAATAATTTATTGGGATCCGTCAAATGAGCATAATATGACATCTGGTGGCACAAAATTGTACTCAAAACGAGGGAAAATTTTACATGCTAACAGTGCAAATTTATCGTGAAATTGTTTATTACAAATATAAAACAACTAAAATAAACAAAAAGTTTATCGAAAATGAAATTCGCGACGTTTTCTAATATCATGGCATTAAACACTGTCAATTATTGCCTTGTAAAACTTACTTTACAGCGAATTATTTTCTAATGAAATGTGGAAAAACTGTATTTATGAATTAAAAAAATATTTTATATTAATAATAAAATGTACTTATTATCATACTGTACTACAATAGTAAAATCATTTGATGATTGACAAATTTATAGGACTAACTTTGTATAAAAATATTTTGAGGTTAGTAATGTACCTACTTATTACAATATAACATATTATGTTGCAGTTATGTGTTTACATTATTCACCTAACCCTGCCTTAAAGAAGCATTGAACGGATGATTAATTTCGTGGAGATTTTCTTTTAATTTCGATGCAAATTGCACTTATATTTATTATTTCTTATCACTTTGAAAATCACAAAATTACACGCAAAAGTATACCCCGTATATAAAATTTACCCCTCTTTGCGCCATGTTTTTTAAGCTCCACCCATTTGACGGATCCCAATAGTCTTTTATTTTAAGATGAACATAGTTTTCCAAAAATAAGTTTGTATTTCTCAAAGACACTGTGAAAAATAAAGTTATTTCTGCGGTCAAACTCAAAAAAATAGTTTGTAATCGAAAATATCCCATATCTCAAATACTACACAACAAATCTTATTCAACCCAATTTTCGTTGGAAGTGTTTTTTAAGTACTTAAATTTTTTCAGAATTTTCCACTCCATAGTTGACAAGTTAGAGGGGGGGGGGCACACTTTTTACGCCTTTATAAGCGCATCAACTATTGACTTAAAAAGTCAATTAGAAACTTCTATATCATTTTTCAAGACCTATCTAACGATACCTCACACGCTTATGTGGACTGGAATTTTTTTTTCATCCCTCAGTTACATGTATGGAGTGCCACCCATAATTAACTTCCCATTGGAAGTTATTGTAATGGGTCCGAAAATCGAAATCAAAATGTATAACAAATTTTTATGTTTCAAGATCACTACACTATTTTTACACTATTTTTAGAAAGATGTATGTGTGTGTGTGTGTGTGTATGTGTATGTGTGTGTGTACGTATGTACGTACGTACGTACGTATGTATCCATTTCTTTCTAAGACGAAATCTCGAGAATGAAAAATGATATCGACTACGTTAGGATGCTAATCGACGCGTATTAACGTAAATATGATCTGAAAGAAATTTTTTCAAAATCGGTTCAGCCGTTCTTTTTTCTTAACCAAATAGACTCCAAAACAGTAGATTTTACACAATATCTCGCGAATAAAAAATTATATCGACTTCGTAAGGGTGTCAATCGAGGCGTGTTAACGTCGTTTTGATCCGACATAAATTTTATAAAAATCGGTTCAGCCGTTTTTTTTTTATTGTTAAAAATAAATAATAATTATGTTTTAATGATTAAAATGATTACTTTTCTGTGTAATATCTAATATAATTATTATTATTAAATATTTATCAAACTGGGAAGTTCGTCGTGTGGACCTCAAGGGTCGCACTTTAGTCCTAATAAACAACCCACCTCACGGCTTGTTTTTTGTAATTTCACTAGGTAGGTACACCATTGTATAGCGGTACATAGAAGACACCTACCGTCCAAATTTCAATTTTATAATGCCAATAGTCTCCGAGTAAAATGGCTGTGACATACGGACGGACATGACGAAATTATAAGGGTTCCGTTTTTTCCATTTGGCTACGGAACCCTAAAAAGATCTCTCGCACGTGCTAGAAAAATTAGCATCATGTGAATGGAACAATAATGCACTTTTCCCTTTCCAATTATAATAAAAAACGAAACGAATTAAAAAAATTTAATTACAAAATCATGTTTAATTATTGTTTCAATTACTCAAAACCGTTATGGAATATAATGCGAAATTCAATCTACGAACACATATACCTAGGCACAAGTAACCGATAAATTATGCAACTTTGAATACGGGGCACGTTGAGCGGCATATATCGAATTTTTATACGGTTTTCGATTATAAAATGTACACAATGTTGGCTTGTATCGGCTTCAAACTCGTCATCTGACATATTATAATGAAATTTTGTTGACGCCGACATTTTTCACATGCGTTATATGAAATTTTTCATAAATATAAAATGTGTACAGTTATCGTCTATATCGACTCATCTTCTCCATACACGATGTGTTCTATATTATTTATGTAGACAGTAGCTTATACAATAACAGTAAGCAAACAGAATTTTTTTTATTTTTTTTTTTGGAAACGGTTTTATTTAGCTTGACCCCGTATATTTGATTGATTGTTGGTTACTATGTTTGTTTCAAATCTTGCGACAGCTTTTTCAACTACTTCTACTTAACCGATTCTTATGAAATTTTGCTCACACATAGAGTTCCTGTGACAATACAATATTATGATAATTTCAACTTGGTAACGAGGCTCTGATGATAGAATCAGGAGGTGGACAGTTGAAAGGATGAGGAGTTTGCATTATGATACGGGCCAGAAATCAAACTAAAAACTAGAGAATAAAAATAGGTAAAAAAACTTTTAAATTAAACGGTGGTTATTTTGAATCATCAGCTGTACCAAAAACTAGAAAATAATTAGTACAGAAACCAAGGGGCACTTTGTGTCGCTGCGTCAGCGGAATAAGTAATAAAAACGTGGGGCGCATAAAAATATGTATAATTACTGTATAATTATTAAATAAGAACGGCTTGTCTAGAAAATTTTGTTTCCAAGCCCACCCACAGAAATATTTCAAATGCGCCCCACGTTTTTATTACTTATTCCGCTGACGCAGCGACACAAAGTGCCCCTTGGTTTGAGTCCTAATTATTTTCTAGTTTTTGGTACAGCTGATGATTTAAAATAAAACCGTTTAACTTAAAAACTTTTTTACCTATTTTTATTTTAGCCGAGAGAGACCCGAGGTGACCCCCTCCCATTAGTCCGCCACTGGCGATATATCTATTATAGGTTTTTGAAGTTTTGCTTCGAAATTGCTATTTTTTTATTAAATATAATAACTGATATGATATAAAATATTCAAAACGTCATACAATTCTATAGAAATAGTTGATGATATGAAAACCACCTGTTGAGAAACACCGGGCTTGCCTGGCTAGAATGCGTTTTGGATAGTTCCTAAGCTAAAAGGAAAAATGGAAATATTGAACAAACAATATTTTCTATATTCTTCTTCTATTTTATATACTTCGACCTACGTATGTTTTTTTTTTAATATATTTTTTTTAGCTTTGTGTAGACTTTCAATAGAAAATAACACCGGTGTTTTTACACACGAACTGTTCTTAGGTATTTGAATTTTAAAAAGAAACCCTAGCGCTGCAAATATACATTTTTCGTAGAAAATAAATACTCAGCAATTAGTTACTTCGTTGACTTCAGTCAATATTTATTGAAGAAAAAGTTGAATGAATTTTTAAAGTTATCACTTAACTAGCTCTGAATTTTTTAGCATTTTCCTTGAAGTTCGAGTTATAATAATAATAAAAACAAGCCGTGAGGTGGGTCGTTTATTAGGACTAAAGTGCGACCCTTGAGGTCCACACGACGAACTTCCCAGTTTGATAAATATTTAATAATAATAATTAAATTAGATATTACACAGAAAAGTAATCATTTTAATCATTAAAACATAATTATTTATATTTTTAACAATAATTTAAAAAAAAAACGGCTGAACCGATTTTTATAAAATTTATGTCGGATCAAAATGGCGTTAACACGCCTCGATTGACACCCTTATGAAGGCGATATAATTTTTTATTCGCGAGATATTGTGTAAAATCTACTTTTTTGGAGTCTATTTAGTTAAGAAAAAGAACGGCTGAACCGATTTTGAAAAAAGTTCTTTCAGATCATATTTACGTTAATACGCGTCGATTGGCACCCTAACGTAGTCGATATCATTTTTCATTCTCGAGATTTCGTCTTAGAAAGAAATGGACACATACGTACGTACGTACATACGTACACACACATACATCTTTCTAAAAATAGTGTGGTGACCTTGTAACATAAAAATTTGTTATACATTTTGATTTCGATTTTCGGACCCATTACAATAACTTCCAATGGGAAGTTATTAATAAAAGAATTTATTGCTGAATAATAAATAATTCCCACAAAAGAGATTCTAAACTGTAATTTAAATTTTAAAGGTAGCTCCCATATAAGATATATTGACTTCGACAGCTGCTAAAGCCTTAATTACACTTGGCGAGTTTACTAGCGCGTGAGTCAGCTAGTAAAGTATTCCAATCTCTACTCGCACTATACGAGCTAGTAGCGAGTTTACTTGGACAACTATATTACACAACTTTGATTCACTAGCGGCTAGTAAACTCGCCGACTAGTAGCTAATAAACTCGCCCCGTGTAATTTCGGCTTAACCAATTTCCTAATTCGTAGAATGTTTTTTCAATCAATAAATTAATTGATTAAAAAAGGTGACTGTGCCGCTTTATTATGTTCCTGGAACGTGCCAACCATTAATCACAGTTTTTTTTTTGCAAACGGTGTTTTTATTGCTTGAAAATTGTATTTTTTTGATACAAAAAAATAATGTTTCAGTGAATTAATACGTCAAATGTCACGTGGTATTGACGTTTAGGTTAAATAAAGTGACGGGGAAAAAATGCTGTCGGTTTTGTCATCTGTCAAAATGTCGTCTTGGAGACTTGGTCATAATATTAAACGTGAGATATGATGTAAACAGAGTTAACAGACTGTTCTGCAACTTTGCATTTTTAACTTCCCATTGGAAGTTATTGTAATGGGTCCGAAAATCGAAATCAAAATGTATAACAAATTTTTATGTTTCAAGGTCACTACACTATTTTTAGAAAGATGTCTGTGTGTGTATGTGTGTTTGTGTACGTATGTGACCATTTCTTTCTAAGACGACATCTCGAGAATGAAAAATGATATCGACTACGTTAGGGTGCCAATCGACGCGTATTAACGTAATTATGATCTGAAAGAAATTTTTTCAAAATCGGTTCAGCCGTTATTTTTTCTTAACCAAATAGACTCCAAAAAAGTAGATTTTACACAATATCTCGCGAATAAAAAATTATATCGACTTCGTAAGGGTGTCAATCGAGGCGTGTTAACGTCATTTTGATCCGACATAAATTTTATAAAAATCGCTTCAGCCGTTTTTTTTTTAAATTATTGTTAAAAATAAATAATAATTATGTTTTAATGATTAAAATGATTACTTTTCTGTGTAATATCTAATGTAATTATTTTTATTAAATATTTGTCAAATATAAAATTTTTATAAAATCATGTATTTTTTAATTGTTTTAGTACTTGAGAAAGTCGAGAATCTATTGACGAAACGTTATACAAGATTTGAGTTTGCGTAGAATAAATAATTTTAATATTTCCTGTACTTATATCTAAGAATGGACGCCATGAATCAACTTCAATATCTGAGAATATTCTTAGGTATGTATGTGTGACGAGAAAAAAATGATAATTATTTTGTATTAATTAAAGAGCTAAGTAAAACAACAATAAACTCAGCTAACACAAGGTACAAAACAAGTCGATTTTTTTGTTTCTATCAAACGTGGAATTTTAATATAAATTGTCTGTAAGGTGTCAGATCTGTTAGCCCTTTAACCCCGACAGAATCGTTTTATGTCGATGCCTTCATCACGTAATATTTGACGTCCGAACGCTTTCAATGTTATGAAAATTTTCTCTCGCAAAGTTATTTTTAATATCCCAATTTTTCAGCCTGCAGTTAATTCTGCAGAGTATAGTATTATTTGCCTCAAGTCATATAATTTTTATTGTGAAATTTAAAAATTGTTCAATATTCTTCAATTTTTTTAACCTTTCACTGGACATGCGTCTTCTTACTTTTGGCATTATTAAGATAACTCAAAAATCTCTCAGATGCTGTTTATATCTTTGAAACTAAAAGTGCGGGTTGTTGGAGTCGATTCAGCGTTGTTTTGTCTATAAATAGACTTAATATCAAACGAATCGGGACGAATTTATTTTTCAAAAATTTCGCAAATTTGTACAAAGAGAGGGGTCTTCTTACTTTTGACATTTTTAAGAAAACTCAAAAATCTCTCAGATGCTGTTTATATCTTTGAAACTAAAAGTGCGGGGTGTTGGAGACGATTCAGCGTTATTTTTTCTATAAATAGACTTAATATCAAACGAATCGAGTCGAATTTATTTTTCAAAAATTTCGCAAATTTGTACAAAGAGGGGGGTCTTCTTACTTTTGGCATTTTTAAGAAAACTCAAAAATCTCTCAAATACTGTTTATATCTTTGAAACTAAAAGTGTGGGGTGTTGGAGTCGATTCAGCGTTATTTTTTCTATAAATAGACTTAATATCAAACGAATCGGGTCGAATTTATTTTTCAAAAATTTCGCAAATTTGTACATAGAGGGGGGTCTTCTTACTTTTGGAATTTTTAAGAAAACTCAAAAATCTCTCAGATGCTTTTATTGTTTTTTAAAGCCACCAATAGCTAGGGTTATTTGGGCCTAGCACCAATTCATATTTTTTTTAATAATTTATATATTGATACTTTTACCGGTTCTCGGATTAGAACCCTGGAACTGGGGGCTTGTAATAGGGAAGCCACAAGCTCGGCTAAATATGTCGTCAACTGTAAACATAATTATTAAAGGTAGTTCACAACTATATTTCATTGATAAACACGACACGGCGTCATTCAAGGTTTGATGGTTCATTCACAGTTTAAAAATAATGCCAAATTAACACCAACCCAGCGAATTTTAACATCAAACGTAAAATATTTTGGAAATTTGTTAGGGAAAAACCATTGTGTTTTCGAGGTTCAAATCATCACTGGCGGTCCAAAAATGCTTCCTATACCCGGTTGATTTTTTTATTGTCGAATGAATTACTAAAAAAACATTTGACTTCCATTATCGCACATTTTTTGAAAATTATTTATCGTTGCGTTTATTTTCGTTTCAGTAAGTTTCAGCTTACAAAAAATTAAATAGCTGATTAATTATGGTGAGTTTCTGTTGAAATGTTACCTGCATGTTTAACTGAAACGCGTGTTCATATAACAGTACAGACACTTTCTAATCCAAAAAATGGTGAATGGATATGTCCGATTTTGAATTTAATATTATATTTAAATATTATGGATTAATACTAATTTATTATCTTAATTTTTTTTTTAAATAACCTTTATTAATTTAACATGGTGGTACCATTTCTATAGAAACTCGTTATCATTATTATTATTATTATCATTTTACAGTAGAACCCCGATTAACCCATCCCGTTTTATCTGAGTTCGCGATTTACCGGGGTTACTCCTATAATTTAATCGAGCTTTCGCGAGAAATAACTCGGGTTATTCGAGCGATGCGATTGTTTTTGTATGATTGACAAAACAATTTAATGAGTAAATGCTAATTTTAAATCCTTAAAAAGTTCGTATTACCCGAGGTTTTAGATTATTCGAGGTATAGCATCGGTCCACAATAACTCGCATAATCGTGGTTCTACTGTATTATAAAAAAAATGTTTTCTCGTCGAATTTTTCTCCCAGTTGAGCATATATTATTTTCTCCGCCTTTGAGATTTGAGATAACCAATTGTATTGAATCTCAATATCGGAGCTGTTTTGGCCTAGGCAAGTAAAATTTTTCTTATCAGAAACACGTCTTAATAAATTTTTGTTCCGTTTGGAATTTCTTTGACACAATTTATTGCTCGTATAGTTATATTAATAGATCAGTTAACACGTTGACAACCACGTAAATTAAAGTTACAAACTGAAAAAATAGTTATATAGGTATATTCTTTATAATTTTCATTTTTAATTCGACAATTGATTTTTTCGTCGAAATATTTGTTTTGTTAATTTAATGAGTAAAGATGATTGTACATCATTTATTCTGTGTAAGTAATCACCTTTTATCCCTAAATTAAGTACTTTTATTAACTGTGATACGTTATTTCAGTTATGTATCTGTAATTCAAATGTTTTTCGATGACTGGTCGACGACACGTTAAATTTCAGCATAAACAACATCAGTCATTTTAATACCTCGGATTTTGTTTATCCACGGATCAAAAACACCGATGGTTTTATGATTGTTTTAATAGTACAATTGCACAAAACAATATAACCTGCGTTCCACTTTTGTTTTGATACGTTTTTGTTTTTATATATTGAAGCCATTTTCGCGTTCTTTTATTATTATTTAATCATAAATATAAAATTTACTTGTAATGATATGGTTTTTTCAAACGTTTATTATCTATTATTATTATCAAAATTATTTATTATTTACATTATTTTAGAGTATTTACACAATCTAACTTTTATTAATTGCACTCCAAAAACTATAAGAAGCTAATTTTAAATCTAAATGAAAAAAATCATTTTCAATATTATAGAAATGCATTTTTCTTTAGACTATACAAATAGAAGTTATTTTTCGAAAAAAATAATCACAATCACCATTTTATCAGTGTTATATTCATCAAAATAATCTCCGTTGTGGCAAACTCACTTTCACTTCAATATTATTAATTGTTACACCATTTAAAAATTAAAAAGAAATAACATTTTTGGAAGCTTGAAGAACAACTTAATTTAAAAGTTTCAACTTTGATTAAAACAATATTTTAATTAAACTATGAAAAAGGAAGAATATAGACATTTTTCTAAATGGATAAAGTTTCGGTATAATTCCCGGAAGATAATTCCATCGAAGATCATAGGAACGATTCGTGTGCCGCCTCGTTAACTTCTAAATTTTTATTATTTGTATCACCTTCAGCCTCAATATATTCCACAACACCTTCTTCCGTATGAGTGGTCCTATTCCCGATATTCCCGCAGTAAATCTGCTGGTCTGGATCACCGTACTGGCTATGATAAAACTCTTCTCGCATCATGTGATTCAAACTTCCGCATCGAAAATAAAGAATTTCTTGAAACGGTTTTCGAAAATCACGATTGAGCGTCGCGTAAATTATCGGATTCAGAAGACTGTTGGCATAACCTAACCATAAAAATAAGCTGCTCAAAGATTTGGGAATTTTCTGTGGATCGTATAGAAACGGTCGCACTAAAGCCAGAACGAAAAATGGCAGCCAACATATTGTGAAAGCGCTCATTATTATGCCCAGTGTGGTACTGGCTTTGCGTTCTTTGGCCAGTTGAAAACGTAATTTTTTCTGTGTGGAATTGACTACGATCGGACTGGCCTTCAACGACGACAGAATGTTCGAACCGACGGACATTTTGTTTGACGGTTTGCGATCGTTGTTTGGTGATTTCTTTGGCGCGAGACTGGATAATGGTTTTGGTATCATTGGACATTGGGATTCGTTGCTTCTCCTCGTCGTGAAGCAACGCGCTATGCTGGTTTTGTCCAAACTGCACTGAAAAAATAAGAAAAAAATATGTTAGAAACATTTTATGATACATTTTTAAAGTGTTAGGTCTCCAAGTCACTATATGAATATTGTGAAGTATTGGAAATACCTTGTATTTTTGATTAACCACACCTGAAGATAGCAACTCGTTGCTGAAAGAAACGCGTCGTGTTAAAACACAGGAAGTCAAAAGACGGACATCAAAAAATACAAGGTATTTCCAATACTTCATAATAAAAATTTTATGTTGGGTTTCTTTTCGTGGGATTGTAAATATATGTGTTCTTAGGCTCACAATTAATTTCAAAGAAATACAGTTTATGATAGTGATGCGCGATTACGAGATATTTTAGTCGATTGTCTCGATTGTTCAAACATCTCGATGACTCTCGATGGTTGTCACTTGGACTCGATTGTTTCATAATTCATCGAGACCGAGTCGCATAGTACTGAATCGTACACTGTCGAGAGCCACATAATATTATACAATCGTTCATCACTCAACAACTGCGTGGTCGAGTCGATGGTCGATTGTGCAGTAATCGCGTGATACGAATTCAATAGTGAAGAGATCACAGAGTAGTGAGTACCGACTGAACTGTGTGAACAGTCACCAGTGAACAAGCAACGAGTCGCGTGAACGTCGGTCGACTAGCATATAACCTTGAATCGCGATTATATGTATTCTCATTCGCTGCTATTGCTATAACCTATGTGGCAAATAATCGAACATTTCGATTGTAAAATCAAACTCCGAGTCGATTGTGGACTCGATTGTTATTATGAACGATTACAATTGTTTCGGTTGTAAAAACATCTCGTATCCCCCATCACTAGTTGAGAAAAATAAACTAGAAGGAAGTTAGGAATGAAACAGTTGAGAAAAATTAGAACAATTTTAAGTTGGTTTTGTTTTCATGCGACATTGTATGAATGAATTGTGAATTACAGACGCTCGACAACAGAGGTCATTAGCGTCTGCGACGTTGTAAATATACTGTCATATAAATGCCCAAAATTGATTTCAAGAAAATAATACTATAAAGAATAGGGGAAAGGGCACCAAGGGAAACTGGAATTAAAAAATTTGTAAGAATCATTTTCGATTGAGTTTCTTTTCACGTAAATGTAAACATGTTTCTTTATAAATTTCTACCCTTAGTTGCAGAGAATAATCCCATATGTCAGACAGAAAAATACTTAATTTAGGTACACCAAAGAGAAATGGGGTAAGTCATAGAAAAGCGACAACTCGAAGAGGGAATCTGAATTGGCTGACAGCAATAGCTATAATAGATAGAAAGATTTATTAGTCTAGTTGTAGTCATTGGTTAAAAACACGTCGATTTGAATAAATTTCTGGTAAAATGTTGCAAGCTTAAAAGTTTTCGAACAGACAATCTGCGCAGAATTGAAAATTTTGACTATTTTAAATTTATTACAAAAAATCAAAGTACTGCTTCGGAAGGCATATCATAAAAATTAACAAAAAATTCATATTTTCAAAGACAAAAATTGACGTATTTTTAAAATTTAATTAAATTCGACCAGCCACTTTTCTGTCAGTGTCTCAGTTGGAAAAATTAATAAAACGGGGTTTCGAGCCTTCGCGGTTTAGCATTTTAATTGCAAATTATTCAAAATCAATCAATAAAAATTTAATTAAGTTTGTGTGTGCGTCTAACGAATAACAATTGAGTAAAAGAAAGAAACTTAAGTAATAGAAGGGTTCGTTTATAGTACGTTGTCATTCATAAAATTAAACAAAAAAGACGAATATAGTAAAAACTTGATTGAATCGATGTTAAAATTATTATAGACGCTGATGACCTCAGCTGTTGAGCGTCTATAATCTACAATCTCCTTCTTCTTCGATTTTAAATGTCAGTACTTTTGGAATTTAAATTTTACAGTCGTAAAATCGATTTTTGAATTAAGTAAATATTTTTTTGCATAAATTGTATTAAGGTATTATTTTACTCTTCCAAAAAAAATATTCAATACAATTCGGATCTGTCAGATGGGTGGAGCTTAAAAAAAATGGCAGATTTCGAGAAAAATTTAAAATATTGGATATAGTTTTGCGTGCAATATTGTGATTTTCAAAGTGATAAGAAATGATAAACATAAATGCAATTTGTGATTGGGCCGGTACGAATCCTAAACAAAGGAATTTCGTAGAAGGCGAACGGATTCTCAAAGCCGGTCATATTATAAAATGTGCGAAAAATAAAGATAAAAATGAGCTGTCAAAAGTAGTGAACTTTACGGCATGTTGCTTAAAAACATCAAAATTAAAAGAAAATTTCCACGAAATTAATCATCCGTTCAATGCTCCTTTAGCTGGATTAGTTGAATAATGTAAACACATAACTGCAACATTGTTACCTATATTGTAGGTAATAAGTATGTTTTTAACCTCAAAATATTTGTATACATATCGTTAGTGCAAAATTTGTCAGTCATCAGTGATTTAACTATTATAGTACAGTATAATAATGAGTACATCTTATTATTAATATAAAATATTTTTTTAATTCATAAATACAGTTTCTTCACATTTCATTAGAAAATAATTTGCTGTAAAGTAAATTTTACAAGGCAATAACTGATAGTGTTTAATACCATGATATTAGAAAACATCGCTGATTCCATTTTAACACGCTTTTATTAGCTTCACCTGTATGTTTGCTTGCTTGCTTGCTTGTTTGCAAGGACCGATGACAATACAATAATTCAATAAGTTTGTCCCATTATCCTGACCAGGATCTCCAGGACTAAAAAAAAAGCAAAAAACTTCAGATTGAACTGAAACTTTGCACACTTATCAAGGACCGATGACAATACAATAATTTCATAAGTTTGTCCCATTATCCTGACCAGAATCTCCAGGACTAAAAAAAAGCAAAAAACTTCAGATTCAACTGAAACTTTGCACACTTATCAAGGACCGATTACAATACAATAATTCCATAAGTTTGTCCCATTATCCTGACCAGGATCTCCAGGACTAAAAAGCAAAAATAAATTATAATTTAAAAAAACTAAAAAACACGCTTTAATGAACTAAAAAGTAAAAAATAATTAATTTTATTGTAAAAAAGCGTGGGGTGCTTTGTATCATATTTTCATACCACCCCACGCTTTTTTACAATAAAATTAATTATTTTTTACTTTTTAGTTCATAAAAGCGTGTTTTTTAGTTTTTTCAAATTATAATTTTTCTATAAAGTTTTTGTTTATTTTACTTGTTTTATTTCATTTAATAAACAATTTCACGACAAATTTACACTATTATCATGTAAATTTTTCCCTTATCCAAGTAAAATTTTCTACCACCGGATGTCATATGCTCATTTGACAGATCCCAATACCTTGCAAGCGATTTCTGTGATTATCAATTCCTCTATGTTAGAGCGAGCCCTAAGGTTGATAATACTGATACACCTCAGGTTAAAAACAGCCCTTTCCCCGCCGCCCGTGCTCCCCATTGTTACACGTTTTAATTAATTAAACTGCTACTAACATTGCACCTGGCGGTTGTCGTAAAAAAAGCTTATAAAGTTCACATTTACAGAGACCTGTGTTACCTACAAAGCTTACAGAAGTTCGTGAGAATCGATCATGCTCCCTGTGTTTGTCTGAAGCTCTGGAAAGCGGGAATTCCTTTGTTTTAATTCCGAAGTTGTGAATTTTGTGGCAGTTTCTTTTTTTTAAGTTCGAATTTTCTATATCGTTCGTTTCCCGGTTAGGTGACGGTGTCGGGTTCGATATCCGGTGAATGTCGTAATCGATGACCCAGAATGTTTATAATATTTAGGTTGATGAAACCTTGAATTCAGTAACCACTGTGCATTCTTAATTATTTGTTCTGAATAATAGAATTTATCATTCTTGTTCGAAAGAGAATATTCGTTACAGAATAATCACATTGTAATTATACTATTATTTCGGCCTATCGCTGTGCAATACATATCATGTTCTGCTGATACCTACCTACTATTTATTTTTTAGATAGTCAATACTTTGTTACTGAGATAGTTTACGTTTATGTTATCCTGATTATCAGAATTAGAAGACAATATCATTTGAACATTTTTTTTTTCAATTCAGGTACAGAAATTACTTTCTTCGCGTTCGTGTTTTCCTGATTATTAAGAGAATATAAATCACAGGAGGTATTTTAAACTAACGACCAAATACATTAACAATGTTTTTAATTCTAAAATCTAAATTAGAAATTGGAAATTGTGTTTTAAAGACCACCAACAGCTAAGGTTATTTGAGCCTAGCACCAATTCATATTTTCAATTCATTATTTTTACTTCCCACCTCTACTATGGTAGGGAAGTAATGGATTCAGTCCGAAAACAATATTTCGAGATTTTAACAGATTTTCACGTTTTGAGACCCTAGTAATCGTTTAAGATCATTTTCTGACTGATGTCTGTATGTGTGTGTGTGTGTGTGTGTATGTGTGTGTGTATGTGTGTGTGTGTGTATGTGTGTATGTGGTCAATTTTTCGCCTTCGATATCTTAAGAACGGAACAACATACGGGCATGCTTTTTAATAATAAATTGAAAATCCAATTGACTAAAATCTAAATTAATTAAAAAAATATCAATCTATGTTTCACAGATGTAGTTCATGTTTTTTCTCTATACTAGGAGTACATAAATTACAACAGTAAACTAACGACGAAATACATTAACATTTTTTCCTAAAAACATCATGTTTTCCTGATTATCAAGAAAATATAAATCACAGGAGGTATTTTAACGACGAAATGCATTAACATTTTTTTTTTCTAAAATCTAAACTCTGAAAGAACTGCATATTACATACATTGTGTTGTTTCACGGATTCTTGACTCTTCTCCCATGATGACAGTATTATCATACCCGAGATCTTTAAGTACCTACTTAGTCTCTCAGGAGGTTAAAAGTTGGTAATGTTGCAGAGAGAACTGTTTATGTACTTTAAACTGACATTGTACTAAAGTTAGATATGAAAAAGTATAAGTGGATACAACAATATTTGCTGACAGTCGAGTTCCGAGTTAACAACGAAGGTGCTTTTTGATGTGAAACATCTTATGTCGGGCTGTGAACAGCCGCGTGAGGGGAAATATGCAACGAAATGTTTGGTCCGCTCCTTCGCTGCTGTTCTCCCCACCACTGCGGCACTCTCTCTCTCTCCCTCTTGGCTCAGGCGTGCACTGTAACACACGCGGTGTTACAGTGCAGTATATAGGATTACGTCAGCATAACAGTTAGCTGCTGCTTTTGAAAAAATATAATTACTACTACATAGAGAATACCACCGAGTTCAGTAACGTTTTCTTTGATGTTTCACATCTGTCGGGGGTCCCGGACCCACACCCTTTTTTTATAAAAAATAATGTTGCGTGTATCGCGGCACTCGGAGTAAGTGTAACTTTTTACAAGCTTTTATTTAACTTGCAATGTATGTTAGTTTGTTTGTTTAAGTCAAATCTTGCATGTAAATTTTGAACGATTTCCACGTATCCGATCGATTTGAAATTTTGTACACATAAGTATTCTCGATGATAATACATGAATAAATCGTTTTTAGAAATAAATTCAACCCCTAAGGGGTTCAAACGGGGACGTAGGGTTTTTTTGACTAATTAACGCCCAGGCCAAATCGCTGAAGTTAGAAACTTGAAATGTGGACAGTTGGTTCCTTTTCTGATGTAAGCATCCACTAAGAAAGGATTTTTCGAAATTCAACCCCTGCGGGTGTCAAAGGGGGGTAGAATTTTGAAAGATTATAAAATGTACAAAATAAATATTAGTAAAAAAAACTTTTTAGAGACACGCTTTTGTTTAAATGCACTAAAAAGGAAAAAATAATTTTTAATAATTTAGGTTCATAATTATAAAAGCTTGGGTCGTGACTAATAAACTATCATAGAGTTCACGACCCACGCTTTTATAATTATGAACCTAAATTATTAAACATTATTTTTTTCTTTTTAGTGCATTTAATTAAAAGCTTGTCTCTAAAAAGTTTTTTTACTAATATTTATTATATAATGCTCAAAGATTGCACAAGAGGGGCTTGTCTCTAAAAAGTTTTTTTACTAATATTTATTATATAATGCTCAAAGATTGCACAAGAGGGCAGTATAACCTAGTGGTTAGCATGTTTAGTACCGCAACCTCTGAACTGGACTGCCGTGGGTTCGAATCCCACCTGCGTTCATGGATGTTTTGTGATGTTATTTAGTTTTAAGATAGTTGTTATTTAGTGTAGTTGAAAGACGCTAATGACCTGAGATGTCGACGCGTCTATAATCTACAATAAATAAATAAAAAACAAAGATTGCACAGTAAAATTTAATTTACTTATAAAATCGTGTAGTTTACACTACACACTACTGAAATGTAAATGCGCAGGTTTTTGTCTTGCGCAGAAATGGTTTTGACTTTTGAGTAACAGGCATGTTTGTATATATTGCGCTTCGCTTGTATATGAAACATTAGCATAGTAAAACAGATTGAAGCGGATCGATACGATCTCTTCTAAAAATAGATACAATAGGACAGTCACTGCAGCTTGGAACACACGCACGCAATTGTCATATTATTTGTATACGACAAAGTTACAGTTTTATACACTAAACGCTCGCCAATCCGAACTATTCGGTAATCCGAACGGGGAAAATTTCAGAACAAAAAATATTTTTCAAAAACAATTCCAAGTAGAAGAAAATGGAGCCATGCATAGCCAATCCGAACTATTCGGTAATCCGAACGGGGAAAATTTCAGAACAAAAAATATTTTTCATAAACCATTCCAAGTAGAAAAAAATGGAGCCATGCATAGCCAATCCGAACTATTCGGTAATCCGAACGGGGAAAGTTTCAAAACAAAAAATATTTTTTATAAACGATTCCAAGTAGAAGAAAATGGAGTCATGCATAGCCAATCCGAACTATTGGGTAATCCGAACTATTCCGTAATCCGAACTATTCGGTAATCCGAACGAGGAAAATTTCAGAACAAAAAATATTTTTCAAAAAGGATTCCAAGTAGAAGAAAATGGTGCGATGCCAAGATTTTAATGTCGTCACAGTCTTATACATAGTAGGGATTCGTTACTTGGCCGAGCTGTACCCAGTACCCGTTGTATAAATTTTAGGTAATACTCGGTACCCGGTGCATCCCTAATAAATAGTACACGTTCGTTAATCCGAACCTATTTTGTCCGAAATATTCGGTAATCAGAACAGGGAAAGTTTCAAAGCAAAAAAAATAATTATAAAAACGTTTCCAACTTAGATTTTTATAACATAGTTCGGATTAGCAAGCGTGTACTGTATGTGTATTAATAGTAGGTAAATATAGTTACTACTGAATAATATTTAATGTTTGTAGTTAAACCATTGATGGGCTATAAAACCTATATGCGATCGAAAATATTTGTAACGATAGTGATTTATGGATCATAATTTTTTTTAAATATTATCAGATTCAAAATTATATAAGTTTTTGTAGAGGAGATGAAATACACATTGTAATCTGAAGAAGAAAAAAATGGACCGTGTAGTTTATACTACACGCTACAGAAGTGCTAGTCGCATGAGGCATTACAAACACTAATATGTATATACATATACTAGCGGCCCGGTCCGGCTTCGCCCGGGTGCTAAGAATATTAGTAATCCATTTCGCTACGCTCGTTCGCTAAGAATATTATTAATACATTTCTCACTCGCTGCGCTCGTTCGCTCGAATTTTATTAATACACTACTCACTCGCTGCGCTTGTTCGCTCGAATTTTATTAATACACTACTCACTCGCTTCGCTCGTTCGCTCGAACTTTATTAATATACTACTCACTCGCTGCGTTCGTTCGCTCGAATTTTATTAATACACTACTCACTCGCTTCGCTCGTTCGCCCGAATTTTATTAGTACACTACTCACTCGCTTCGCTCGTTTGCTCAAACTTTATATTAATTACACTACTCACTCGTTTCGCGCGTTCGCTACATTTCGGATCAAATTGTGAATCTAAACCATTCTCGAATCAACTTAATCACACACACACAAAATTTCATCAAAATCAAACCAGCCGTTTAGGACAGAAGAAATATATACAGTATGTAAACAGGTAAGCTGCACATAGGGAAATTAGCATTGGGAAAAAATGAATAGATCAGAGTGAGCCATGACTCATATAATGTACGTATTTATATAGGGTTTCTATGGTTATTTTAGTGTTTTTGTTTTAGTTACAATTATTTTTATTTTATTTGACATTTAAACGGCAAGTAAAATGAAAATAATTGAAACTAAAATAAAAACACTAAAATAACCATAGCAACTCTATATAAATACGTACACTATGAGTCATGGCTCACTCTGATCCATTCATTTTTTCTCAATGCTAATTTCCCTATGTGCAGCTTACATGTTTACATACTGTATGTATAAAGATAATGCGGCCAATCTGCACCCGCGACCGGCGGCATGCACTGAGAAAACTCTATATGGTCTTATAACTATGTATAAGTTTCTCTAGCTATATATATTTCTACCTGAATGAACCGAACACAATGCCGATTTTCCTATACAGCTTCACATTATTCTACGCTGAAAATTTCGCAGAAAGGGGCGGCTGCTACTGAACGGCCTAGCTCGGTCAAGACGCTAGTCCGCCTCTGACAAGGGAACGAGACATGTGATGATGCGACACGGTGACTTCTCGGCTTTATTACCGTAGTTGTCGAAACGTTGATCCAACCCTGTACCGAAATTGCATGCTCAATTAAACCGAAACAAGCCGTGAGGTGGGTCGTTTATTAGGACTAAAGTGCGACCCTTGAGGTCCACACGACGAACTTCCCAGTTTGATAAATATTTAATAATAATAATTAAATTAGATATTACACAGAAAAGTAATCATTTCAATCATTAAAACATCAATAATTAAAAAAAAAAAAAAAAAAAAAAAACGGCTGAACCGATTTTTATAAAATTTATGTCGGATCAAAATGACGTTAACACGCCTCGATTGACACCCTTACGAAGTCGATATAATTTTTTATTCGCGAGATATTGTGTAAAATCTACTTTTTTGGAGGTTATTTGGTTAAGAAAAAAGAACGGCTGAACCGATTTTGAAAAAATTTCTTTCAGATCATATTTACGTTAATACGCGTCGATTGGCACCCTAACGTAGTCGATATCATTTTTCGTTCTCGAGATTTCGTCTTTGAAAGAAATGTACACATACGTACGTACGTACGTACGTACGCACACACACACACACACACACACACAGACATCTTTCTAAAAGTAGTGTAAAAATAGTGTAGTGACCTTGAAACATAAAAATTTTTTTTCCTTTTTGATTTCGATTTTCGGACCCATTACAATAACTTCCAGTGGGAAGTTAATAACGGTTCAAATTAAACTCAAAACGTGTAGTACATACAAAATATAAGGTTATGTTTATAAATAAATAACAAAAGCATATACACGGAGACAAACATTAATTATATATTTTTTGTATTGTAATGCATAATTTCCGATGCACAAATTACCGACATGCATCCCCATTATCAAATAAATTATATTATTGTTACTTTGTTACGAGGAATGTGAGGTTATGTCGACGGAGCAACATGGCGGCCGGTTTAATATAATGAACGCGGCGTTGCATAATATATTGATAATGCGATACATTAAATACTCATCAGTGAGAATTTCCGCTCATTTATCACTGATATACGCCATCCATCAATCAGCGTTGTTTTGTATATATGTTGAAAACGCGTGCCGGGTATTCCCTCCCAGCCTACTACGACGCTCTATTGTTTGTACAGGCCATACAGTGTGTACTGATTATGTAACTGCAGCTATAAAATTTGAATAAAATGCATAACTTTTTAATCAGTTCCATTAGACCTCGCGCGGCGAAAGATGAAGCCTCCGCGGCATAGTAACGTGAAGGCCGTGCGCCCGCGTGGTAGCTTGCTATTGGCTGTTTATTGTCATGAATAGCAGTTTGCCGAACCATCGGACCTACACGCCCGGAAACCCAATGTGCAGTCTTGTGTACACGACACTGTCTACGGCCGTGCAGGCGTTGCACTAGCATATTATTGATGACGTGACTGGCTTCATCTCTCACCGCGGGCACTCTACTGTTTGCTCTGCCGTGATATTCTTAAAACACGATAGGTACTTATCACATTTTACGAATATAGAAAAAGCAGACATGGTTTTATTATACGATGAAGCTGGCGAATATTCTGCGGAAGCACGCAGACGGTGTGCTAACCGTTTTTGTACGGACCCCTAAAAATTGAACGTTTGCTGTCTTGCACTGTGATGTAACTGCAAACACTAAACTGTGGAAATACTATTTTAATAGATTAGGAAAGGAAGGCGTGGCGGAGTCGCAACTGTCTCCTTCTAACTAGAATCTGCGTTAAACGTACGTTGTGAATTGAATCAGTCTTTCCCTTCCCCTTCACCCATTGACACGACACAACTGTCAAATTTCTTCAGTCGACAGACATAACCTCGTTTTTCTAAACGCGTCGTCGTTAATAATTAAAGCAATTTGTTATGGGACGGTGTCGTGTACCTGGACGCAGTTATAATTACTTAAATTAACGAGGTTAAGTTAGGTTAGAATAAACGTCATTAGCTGAATTAAGTTAGGATATTCATTTTTCATAAATTTTTAATTTCAAATAAAAAAATATTTCACACGAAATAATATAGTTTTGTAGCTAATAATGACGGGATTTATTATTTATTTTTATGAAACAGCCATTGTTTTAGTAAGAAATGTGTTTTAAGAGAATAGCAATAAATATTCCGTTAAACCCCATACATTTTTGAACGCCAATCGATTTCACTTTAAATTTCGCGCTCAAATTAGGACCGCCTACTTCTGCGGTCTATTATTTATATACTGATATCGGGCAAAGACCATTAAACATTTTATTATTATTATTATTATTATTCTGTTTCATTTGTTTTTTTTATGTATTGTTCAATTGCGTGTCGATCGACATTAAAATTAATGTAATTAAAAAAAATCCTTGTCAGGATTACAGGTGGCTTTAATTACGATAATAAGGTAAATAATACCATTTAATTTAGTTAATGTAAGTTCCATTATTACTACGCTTTGATGTAGCACTACAACTTTAATATATGAAGACTAATTTAATAACAACTTTGAATTATTTACGCATGACTGTTTTGATTTGATTAATTAAATCATAATATTGTTGCTTCACTGAGTTGTTATAATTGTCTAGATGAGTGGCATAAAAATAGGTTTTTCAGTTTGCTTATATCTTCCTTGATGCACTCATTAATTTTCTGTATATGTTACAGGGACGTACCAATATTATAATAAAAAAAATCGACTGATGACTAGTTCTATACTTCCCACCGAGGGGTAAACCGCCGGCGAAAAAGTGTACACCTAATACCTTCTCTTGAAAAAATACCCTTTATTTCCTCATAATTCCTTTATTTCCTCTTAATTCTTATTTTCTCTTAATGCCTTTATTTCCTCTTAATACCTCATTTAATGCTCTAAATTCCCCACAATACCTCCTGCAATAGCTACTACCTTCATTGATATTACACTGATTTCTCCTCACGGGCATGAAATTTTACCAATATTATCTAATTAACTACGTGATATTAGCTGTACCTATTATATGAATTGAATTAAAAAAATTGGGAAATATTGAAAATTATTTTTCTATGTCCAGATAAAATTTTATAGTTGGAAGGCATTTTTGAAAATATTCCGTAATACTAAAATTAAGAAAAATCGCAGGATAGTGGACAAAATATTTGATTTATTAAATTAAATGTACGACGTTTCGTCTATATATTTAGACTTTTTCAAGTAAATCTGATTAGATTTTAAGTCAAATCGGTTCAGTGGATCCTGAGATATTAAAAAAAAACGTTCTCAATGTCACGTATTAACATAGGTAAAAAGAATATAAATGAATTCTAGATGTTATAATATGAAAAAAATCCTAAATATTTTTTTTCTCTAAACTGCACAGTTTTCGAGAAAAAAATTTTTTACTAAAAAAAATAAAAATTGTACGTAAATCAAGGTAACCATGATTTTTGGTATAACTAGCCATCAGTAGATCACTAAACAAAAAAGAGGGCCATGCTTTTTTTTCAAAGAATAAAAAAGAGCATTTATTTTTTGAAAATATTTACTAGGTGGGAAGTATAGGACTGGTCATCAATCTAATTTTCTGTGTAGTGATCTACTGATGGCTAGCTTAATATAGTAAAAATCATGGTTACCTTGATTTACGTACAATTTTTATTTTTTTTAGTAAAATATTTTTTTCTCGAAAACTACATTTTAGAGAAAAAAAATATTTATATTTTTTTCATATTATAACATCTAGAATTCATTTATATTTTTTTACCTATGTTAATACGTGACATTGAGAACGTTTTTTTTTAATATCTCAGGATCCACTGAACCGATTTGACTTAAAATCTAATCAGATCTAAGTTAAAGGCTGATAAACACAACAGATCAATCGGCATGGCCGTATGTTGTTCCTCATAATTTCAATTCTGTGGTAGATTAGCGCATGCGCAAATTTTGTTTATTACCGCCAATTCCCTTCTAATACCTTTTATTTCCTTTGAATTCCGTTCCAATACCTCATAATACCTTTTAATTCCCCGGCAATTCTCATAATACCTAATAATTCCTTTAAATACCGTCGAAATACCTTAATTCCATCTTAATTCCCCCTGCCTGTACACTATTTCCTTCGGCGGTTTACCCCTCGCTTCCCACCTAGTAAATATTTGCGAAAAATAAACACTCTTTTTTTTATTCTTTGAAAAAAAGCATGGCCCTCTTTTTAGTGTATTTGCCATATGGCACATACACTATTGGCGTCGGTCGGATGGCGGGACCTAGGGGTCAGACCAAAATTTCTCGACGTTTCATAGCCTCCTGAACAATTTGGCACCATTTTTGGAAATGTTTATATATATATATGTAAATTTGGTAGACACGTTGAAATCCATCACCGCACGGAACCTATTTAAAATGGGCCCAATCGGACCATTTTAAGGATAGTTTTTAGGGGTTGATAAAGTTTTTGGGCCCAAAAATACCGAAAAAAATCTCAGAATTGTTTCAAAATTGGAATTTAACCCTTTAGTAGAGATTAAAATGTGTTGCTAAAATTTTAACAAAATCGGCACGACAGGACCGGACTTACAAATTTTATGAAAACACTAGTTTGCGGATAGTGCTTTACTTACTGAAGGGTGTATTTAATTTGGCCGAGGTTGCATTGATAAAAATATTGAAATTAGGAAAAAAATATTATTTTAAGGGATGTATTAAGGGGTTAAGTTTTTTATTTTGTTCAAAAACAAACTTAAGTTCACATAATAAAGCCACAATGCCAGTGTTAGCAAATACACTATATTGTCGGCAGGGTTTTGGCACTGCGACCCGAGTTTTTTTGTTTGGTGATCTACTGATGGCTAGTAATATAGCAAAAATCATGATTACCTTGATTTACGTACAATTGTCTTTTTTTTAGTAAAATATTTTTTTCTCGAAAACTGTACATTTTAGAGAAAAAAATATTTACATTTTTTTCATATTATAACATCTAGAATTCATTTATATTTTTTTCTACCTATGTTAATACGTGACATTGAGAACGTTTTTTTTATCTCAGGATCTACTGAACCGATTTGACTCAAAATCTAATCAGATCTAAGTTAAAGGCTGATAAACACAATAGAACAATCGGCATGGCCGTATGTTGTTCCGTTTTTACGATATCGAAGGCGAAAAATTGACCACATACACACACACACACAGACATACAGTGATGTGTATTAGAATCCGCCAGCCGGCATACACAAACCGACTGGTACGACCTCGGATCCCTGGGAGCGCTAATTCCCAAAGAACATTGGAATGCAATTTGCAACAGCAATCACATTCCAATGTCCCCTCTGGGGGGTTGATCAATAGTGTATGGTCGAAGCTTGGAAGCTTGATTTGTAGTATTGTGTTAGCGCAATAGTCTGGTTATTTGTTTCATTTTTAAATATTTTTTTATTCTTATTAAATACAGACAAACCAATTTATTTCGCGTTATTGTTAAGTTTTCTAGAAAATCAAAGTAAAATTTCGCGTTAAAATATTCATTACATTTTTTGCACTCGCGAATATATTAATACGTTTTACAGTCAACCGTAAAAAGCGTTTCAAAGTGTTAAAATTCACTAAAAATAGCTTTTGATACGAAACCATAATCTTTAAATTTTCTGTCTACCTTTTCTCCACATTATACTTTCTCTGTATTTTGATACATAAATTATACACCTAACATAGTGATGCGCGATACGAGATGTTTTAGTCGATTGTCTCGATTGTTCAAACATCTTGATGACTCTCGATGTTTGTCATTTGGACTCGATTGTTGTTGTTTCATAGTTCGCCGAGAGCGAGTCGCTACTAAATCGTACACTGTCGAGAGTCACACAATAATATACAATCGTTCATCACTCAAATACTGTGGTCGAGTCGATGTTGATTGTGCAGTAATCGCGTAATACGAATTCAATAGTGAAGAGATCACAGAGTAGTGAGTACCGACTAAACAGTGTGAACAGTGAACAATCAACGAGTCGCGTGAACGTCAGTCGACTAGCATGTAACCTTGAATCGCGATTATATGTATTCTCATTCGCTGCTATTGCTATAACCTATGTGGCAAATAATCGACTTGAACAATCGAACATTTCGATTGTAAAATCAAACTCCGAGTCGATTGTGGACTCGATTGTTATTATGAACGATTAACAACTGTTTCGATTGTAAAAACATCTCGTATCGCCCATCACTAACCTAACAATAAAATACCGTATCATAGAATAAGGTAGAGTAAATGTTATTAAAATGTAATAATATTTGGATACGAAAATCTTGTATAATATCTCGTCTTACAGTTTGCTTAATTCAACCTGTTACACTCTACGCAGCCACTGCATGTTATCATTTGATCTTTTTTGTTCGATTTTTACGCAGTCGGGTTTTTTGTTTTTTTAATATTTATTTTATTTCCTTCCTTTTAGTTGAATCTACTCATCAAGCTTTTTCATTTGATACCCCACACACAAGGTTTTACCGATTTTTTGCGTACTGACAAAATGGCGTCTAGCGCCCGCCATATTGAATTTTCCGTGACGTCATGTACCCAATTTGAAATGTCAACGAAACCTTTCTTTTGTTTTGATTTTGATACCTATATCAATGTATTTAGAAGGAAAATTACTTTTGCATTCTGACAAAATGGCGTCTAGCGTCCGCCATATTGAATTTTCCGTGACGTCATATATCCTATGTCCTATTTAGACGAATCTAATGACACCTCATTTTTCAAAATCCGTCAAGCTGTTTAGGCTACAGAGCGTGATAAAGAAATATACATACATAGATACATACATAGAATACATACATACACTAGAAAAACAAAATATATCCTCCTTCTGGCGCAGTCGGGTAACAAGCGACAAGCGATGCTGCTTCATAAATAATCTACTCGATGATTCACATTCCACGCGAAAGAAACGCTTTATTATTCAACCCTTCATCAAATATAGAAGCCAGTCAGATTATTGTAGTTACGTAAGCAGTATCATCTCTCTAATCTTTTCATAGCTGCGTATATAGCGATTTTGTACAGTAATAATAATAAAATCTCTTTGTTCATTGGATGTGCAAGCGAAAAAGAATATTTTAATAACAGGCTATTTTGTGTGACGAGAAAGATGGAACGACATACGAGCGAGAGAGATGACCGATGCTTTCACCGTAATCTTTCCACGCATTGTATATTAACATCGGTTTCGTAGTCAGCCATCACGAGAAAGAGCGCCATTTCGAGTCCCAGATGTTTATTTCACGCATCGACTTATTCGTAATTAAAAGCGAAGTGACTGACATCTGGTGTTTGAATCCGAAGTCGTCGTATGTGGGGTCTACGAAAAAAATGACAGCTCCCGTAATGTCATTATGTCATTCCCTGCTGATGTAACCTCAAAAAAATAACATTCAAAAGAAATGACATAAAAATCTAACCTCATCTTAAAAATTCACCTTACTTACAAAACCATCAATGAGCCATTTTCCTGAGAGTGCTTCTTTCAATTATCCACGAGAGGCAGCACTTGATTATTTATTCCCCATTTTAATTTGGTGAACGCATTGGCTAGTGACAGCTATAATGCTTTTAATGTTTTATATAAATTCAAGTTTCCGTTCCTCTATGTTTCGTAAATCTTTTTTTTATATTTTAATATCTTCACTTAATCTTAGTTCCATTAAAGCAAAATATGTTTGTATCTTTCCGCTGAGTTCCATAATTAAAAATCTATCTTGTTGCTAATTACTAGCGTAATTAAAACGGAAATTATTTGTTTTGTCGTTTTTTTAGTTCATCTTCCATTTTTTTAAATTCAAAGCAGGCCTCATTTCAAAACAACGGTATAGTTCATTCCATTGAAGTTTTTGGAACGGAAACGTTCAAGATTCAAATTTTAATATGTTGTTACGGCGGCTGTTTTAAGCATATATTTCAATTTGCAGAACAAAATGTCGGTATTAAACCCCTTGCAGAACGATATAAACACCTAGGCAAGCAAGTTTTCCTCTAATATTCAAAACAACCTTAGTTCATTCCATTGAAGTTTTTGGTAAGGGAACGTTTTAGGTTGTCTATTTCGAAAAGCCTTTTTAATAGACCGAGAGTTAGTGACAATTTTTTGGTATTATTTATTCAAGGCTTTATTTTTGTGAGGATGTTGAGGGAGGCATATTAAAGTGCCCTGAGTAAGGGATTTTGCTAGATAGCGGTATGGGAGGGATGCAGACCGCCCCCAACATGTAACAAAAAAATGGTGACAATTATTATTGCTTCAAGGCTGAAATTGTTTGTATAGTTTGTCGGTGATCCAATAATGCCATAATAATATTTGCAGATCGATTGGTCAGTATTAAAGGGGTGGCAGATCACCCTAAACATGTCATGTACCCAACGAAATTTAGATTATTAGTTCAAGGTTTAAATTTTAATATGTTGTTACGGCGGCTGTTTTAAGCATATATTTCAATTTGCAGAACAAAATGTCGGTATTAAACCCCTTGCAGAACGATATAAATACCTAGGCGAGCAAGTTTTCCTCTAAGAGAGGGGGTTAATACCGAAATTTTGTTCTGCAAATTGAAATATATGCTTAAAACAGTCGCCGTGACAACATATTAAAATTTGAACCTTGAACTAATAATCTAAATTTCGTCGGGTACATGACACGTTTAGGGTGATCTGCCACCCCTTTAATACTGACCAATCAAGCTGCAAATATTATAATGGCATTATTGGGTTCCCGACAAGCTATATACAAACAATTTCAACTTTGAAGCAATAATAATTGTGACCATTTTTTTTGTTAGATGTTGGGGGCGGTCTGCATCCCTCCCATACTCAGGGCACTTTAATAATATGCCTCCCTCAACATCTTCACAAAAATAAGGCCTTGAATAAATAACACCAAAAAATTGTCACTAGCTCTCGGTCTATAACCGTGTGCGAACCTACATTGAAATACTAGTGCTAGTAAGTAGTAACTGATTGGTAACTCGAGTTAGTAATTGGTTTCGTTTGAGTAGCTCCGTGTGAGAAGAGCCTCAGTGTAATTGAAATTTTAAAGTTAAGTTGCAATTGTTTCAGACAACAGTCGCGTATTGTTTTGTTAACGTTCAACAACACTTATTAGTTTTAACAACTCCTTCAGGACTTCAGTTTCTGATAGCACGCAATCCTCTATGTATTTATTTTCTAGTGGAAAAGTTTCTTTAGTATCCGAGAAGTTTGTTAGTACATCATATGCTATATTAATGTATAGAAATTATTTTGTCACCAAGAAATACTTCAGCAAGAAATATTGAGGTAGTTTCTTCGGATAAGGTCATGACCTAAAACTGCCGTAGCTCTACTAATATATAAAAAAATCAATATGATTCTAAAAAATCATAACCCTTCCTTTTTTGACTTCGTCGTAGTCGGATAAAAATGATATTAAGTGGTGCCTGTTTAGAATGAGCCATTTTCCTGAGAGTAGTTCTTTCAATTATCCACGAGAGGCAGCACTTGTGGTAGGTACAAACATTGTTTATTCCCCATTAGTGTCGTGTCAATTTAGTGGTATAACTTAATTATTAAATTAATTAAATAATTAAGTTATACCACTAAAATGACACGGCATTAATGGGGAATAAATAATGTTTGTACCTACCACAAGTGCTGCCTCTCGTTGATAATTGAAGGAACTACTCTCAGGAAAATGGCTCATTGGATATCTTTGCCAAGTCACCTTCTCATGTATGTTAAACTGTATCTTTGCCAAGTAAGAATGGCTGGGCTATAACAGAAATGTGAATTTTTAACCGACTTCAAAAAAAGGAGGTGGTCTCAATTCGGTTGTATTTTTTTTTTTATGTTTGTTACCTCAGAACTCCGTCATTTATAAACCGATTTGAAGTTTTTTTTTATTTGAAAGGATATACTTTCAGAATTGTCCCATAGAAATTTCATCAAAATCGGTTCAGTAGTTCGGCTGATTTTAATAAAAGTTAGTAACGGCACGTGATTCCTTAAGGTAAATGTTACTTTTTGATTTGACACATCAGACAGCGTAAGAAAGTCGGTTTAATAAAAGTGAGTAGCGGCGTGTGATTCCTTTAAGGTAAATGTCACTTTTTGACACTAAAAAGTAAAAAATGAAAAACTTTTTAACAAAAAAAAACCTCCTTCAAAAAGCCACTAAAAAGAGGAAAATAATAAAATTTTGAAGTCTGCGCCAACTTAATAAAATATGAAGTTGGTTAAAAAGAAGATAATAATCACTATACTATACTTTTTAATCGACTTCATATTTTATTAAATTGGCGCAGACCTCAAAATTTCATTATTTACCTCTTTTTAGTGGCTTTTTAAAGGAGGTTTTTTTTTGTTAAAAAATTTTTTATAACCCAATATCTTTGTACATCCCTAGACCGATCTATTTAAACCATGGAGGAAATGAAAAAAAAGAAAACTATTCTTTCAAGCATGACTAAAACACGTGTTAACTATGTCGAATAAAAAACACTAGTACAAACTTTTTTCACAAATGTTAAAACAATAAAATTCTCGAGTTTTTTTATACTCTTTAAGCTTAACCAATAGAAACGTTAGAGAAAAACTAATTTCCATATAAATGGAAATATCGGTCGTGTCTCAGTTGTTCTTTTATGGTCTAATAAAAATATGTACCAAGAAAACTTTCATAATTAAGTTTTTCAGTGCGAATTTTGAATAATGTAATTTTCTTTTATTTTCAGGACAACCGTCAAACCTCGAGCTGTAATTTTTGGGTATAGGTAAGCGTTTATCAAGCAATATTTTTTTATTACAGCCATAAAACTTAGGTCGGTTTTATTAACTATTTCATTTTATAAATTTAAAATTAGGTTTATTCTTATTTTTTTGTTATCGTTGAAATAAGTGCATCTAATCTGGGAAATTATTCTTAGAATTTTATTTCTATAGCTATCTCTGTTCTGAGTTTTCCTCCTTATAATATTATGGTGTAAAGCCCATATAGACCGAGAGCTAGTGACAATTTTCAGGTGTTATTTATTCAAGGCCTTATTTTTGTGAAGATGTTGAGGGAGACATGTTAATGTGCCCTAAGTAAGGGATTTTGCTAGATAGTGGTATGGAAGGGATGCAGACCGCCCCCAAGATGTAACAAAAAAAATGGTCACAATTATTATTATTTCAAGGCTGAAATTGTTTGTATAGCTTGTCGGTGACCCAATAATGCCATTATAATATTTGCAGATCGATTGGTCAGAATTAAAGGGGTGGCAAATCACCCTAAACGTGTCATGTACTCGACGAAATTTATATTATTAGTTCAAAGTTCAAATTTTAATATGTTGTTACGGCAACTGTTTTAAGCATATATTTCAATTCGCAGAACAAAATGTCGGTATGTTGGGGGCGGTCTGCATCCCTCCCATACCGCTATCTAGCAAAATCCCTTACTCAGGGCACTTTAATATATGCGTCCCTCAACATCTTCACAAAAATAAGGTCTTGAATAAATAACACCAAAAAATTGTCACTAGCTCTCGGTCTAATACATGATCTTTTACGAAATGAAAAAAATGTCAGATTCTGTAGAATTTATTAAAAAGATATTAACAGTCAATCCGCAAAGTTAAGCTTAGACATTAGAGATTTTTATTTACACGCAGCGCTGTATATTATGACGTCACAGTATTATTATAAATTAATTTAAATTCGTCTACATAATTATGTCCCTACTACACAACATAAAGCTTGACATGTAATTCTCTAATCGCGTTAAGTCACGCTAAAACTTAAAAAGCTATTTTTCTTCAAAATAGATTAAACAAGCCGTGAGGTGGGTCGTTTATTAGGGCTAAAGTGCGACCCTTGAGGTCCACCCGACGAACTTCCCAGTTGATATATAGATTATTTACGAAAAAACAGTATAATAAAATCATCTGCTCGGATAGCGAATATAATGCAAGTTTTTTTTACAATATATAGAGAAAAGTATATCGATAAACTTTTCTCTTTTGTAATAAACTTGGTTTATATAGCATATTGTAAATAAAGACATCTATTTTTTGCTTTGTCGTCTGCAAACTTTAAACGTAATTTACAAAGGAAAAATTTTCTTGGTGTGTTAATAAAGGCAAATGAATAAGTGCCCTAATTTTCTCTGAGAATAGTAAAATCTCTGTGGGAATTGGGATTTCAGACGCGATTATTACGTCAGAAATAAATTGCAATTTTTGTTCCAGGTAGAGAATTAATCAGGAAAATAATTTTAAAAATCAATCTCAAACAAAAAATTTCCAATTATATCCAAAATGTTCCTTAGAAGGATTTTCTTTTATTTAATAATTCGTATTATGGGCGCTCCAGAAGTACTTTAGTATTTTTAATTAACTTCTAAATAACCAAAAGAGATATTATAGAGTGCCCGCGGTGAGAGATGAAGCCAGGCACGTCATCAATAATATGCTAGTGAACGCCTGCTTGCCCGCAGACAGTGCCGTGTACACAAAACTGCACATTTTGTTTTATGACGTTAGGTACAATTTTGGCAAACTGCTATTCATGACAATAAATATGCCAATAGCAAGCTAGAAGGCGCGGGCGCAATGCATTCACGTTACTATGACGCGGTGGCTTCATCTTCGCCGCGCGAGGTCTACCTATATCTATTGGGATCCGTCAGATGGGTGGAACTTAAAAAACATGGCGCAGAGGGGGGAAAATTTCATATACGGGGTATACTTTTGCGTGTAATTTTGTGATTTTCAAAGTGATAAGAAATGATAAAATATATAAGTGCAATTTGTGATTGGGCCGGTACGAATCCTAAACAAAGGAATTTCGTTGAAAGAGAACGGAAATATAACGAGAAAAATACATGAAAAATGAACTGTCAAAAGTATAGTAATCTTTACAGCATATTGCTTAAAAACATGAAAATTAAAAGAAAATCTCCACGAAATTAATTATCCGTTCAATGCTACTTTAAGGCTGTGTTAGGTGAATAATGTAAACACATAACTGCAACATAATATGTTATATTGTAATAAGTAGGTAAGTTACTAACCTCAAAATATTTGTATACACATAATTAGTCCTAATTTTGTCAATATTCAGAGATTTAACTATTGTAGTACAGTATGATAATGAGTACATCTTATTATTAATATAAAATATTTTTTTAATTCATAAATACAGTTTTTCCACATTTCATTAGAAAATAAATCGCTGTAAAGTAAGTTTTACAAGGCAATAACTGATAGTGTTTAATGCCATGATATTAGAAAACGTCGCAAATTCCATTTTTCGATAAACTTTTTGTTTATTTTACTTGTTTTATTCTTGTAATAACCAATTTCACGATGAATTTGCACTGTTAGCATGTAAAATTTTCCCCCGTTTTGATACAATTTTCTTCCACCAGATGTCATATGCTCATTTGACGGGTCCCAATAACATTGTGTTTTTCTACAAATATGATAAATTTAAAAAAATAACTGAGAGATCTTAATTTCTTAATTTAACTGTAGGAAGAATTCAATCCCTGCACTGCAATGTGTACTCGGTCTCCAGTACTCGAATACCAATTACGAGTACTCGAGTACAGAGAGTACTTTGAAGAATCGAGTACTGAATTGATTCTTGTACTCGAGTACCCCCACATTAAATTTTTTTCTATAATTTTTGGACTTTCAACGATACGAACGTTGCATAAAAAAGTACCCACATTTGCATTAAATCAAATTAAATTACAAACGGTGTTCTTATCAAACTTTAGTTTTAACTTTACATTTTTCCCTGTCACTTTTTATCAACGGACAATTTCAGTTTATTTTCAACTGTGAAAACAGATCATAAATATAAAACTTCTTGTAAACTTTTTAATATAATTTAGCATTTTATATTAATTTTATTTCAAATGTTGTTAAAGATACATTAAAATAATGGCTTGACTCTTCAAAAGAACAAACATAAAAATGTTTTTGGAGATAATCTGAAATTTACGGCTCCAACACTTGAAACTTTTAGGGACAGAGATAACTGAATCAAAACGCGTGTTTAATTTATTTTAATGATATGAGATTACGAAATGATATTTCAGCAACGTACTCCAGAAATTTACAGGGGTGCGTTGTCTATTTATTTTTAACTATAGACTAATCCCTTCGAGATTCGACAGAGTAAGGATATATATTTGTAAAAGATCTTAGAATTAAAAAAACATATTCGTAATTGTTTATATTAACATTGGAAATGTTTATGTTCGTATATGGGGGCAGAGTTACGAGTTTTCGTTCAAGGCCAAAAGACAACGGTGTCGCGATCAAGTGAGGAGCAATCATGCAAAATTGAACAAGAGCAATTTTTTCGAAATGTGTTTTATATCATGTCTAGTTAATTGAGAGGTATTTGCGAGGAAGACAACGGTGTCGCGATCAAGTGAGGAGCAATCATGCAAAAGTGAACAAGTGCAATTTTTTCGAAATGTGTTTTATATCATGTCTAGTTAATTGACAGGTATTTGCGAGGAAGACAACGGTGTCGCGATCAAGTGAGGAGCAATCATGCAAAATTGAACAAGTGCAATTTTTTCGAAATGTGTTTTATATCATGTCTAGTTAATTGAGAGGTATTTGCGACGATCTGCGGTGTTATTTTTGAGCAAATGTTAATAAATACTGTAGAAAAATTCATTTAAAAGTTAAGTAATCAAGCAAAAGTGAACGCGTATATAACAGAAGAATAATAGGGTTATTCCTGACAAAACTACACAGTGCATTGATAAATATTGTGTGTATAACAAACAGTTAATTATGTTTCATATATGCTGTTATCATTTCCAATGTCCTTGATGGTTGCAAGGATTGCGAAATCTGTGAATTTTATTATAAGGAAACGACTCTGAACGCTCCCTTTTAACATGCTTGGGTGCTTGCTTTCGACTTTGCCGAGCGGTTATATGTGAATCCCGATTCACATCATATTTGTTCCGTCGCTCGCTTTCGGCTTTGGACTTCTTCGAGCAGTAGCGGACAGTTCCGATGAAACCCGATTCATACACCTTTCAGTTACACAAGTCAGTTTTGGTGTGTGGGTAAAACTAGACTGATAACTTCCCATTGGGTGCCCTTAGAGATTAGAGACCAGTCTACCGTAGAGAAACTATTTGCAATACATTTTACAACCATTTTACAGTACTTAGTTTTTTTGTTATAAAAAAAAACCGTCAATTCAAATTTTTTGCAAACCTTGTGCTCATTATGCATTTATGCGTCGAATGAATAGGTTCATGAATTCTTAGCACTCGGGCGAAGTCGGGCGGGACCTCTAGATTACCGTACATGGTGGAAGTACGTGTATATATGGCGAGAAATTCTTAGCACTCGGGCGAAGTCGAACGGGACCGCTAGATTACCGTGCATGGTGGAAGTACGTGTATATATGGCGGGAATATCTTAGCAACGGCGAATCCGTTCGGACCGTTAGCAGTTAATTAAAAACTAGTACCGTTGCTGACAGATAAACAACAACGCCGCGAGCGACATTCTCAGTCAGTATCAACATTTTCATTTGAAGCTAAATCGTTGGAAAATGTTTAGTAAATAGAACATGCATGACGATAGCTAGTGTAGCCAAAACTACGTCTAGGAAAATTTATTACATTTACGTTTGATGCATAGCTGTATAGGCCTATAGAGATGGCTAGAAACGAGACGAAACTTTATTTACAGGCTTGTATTAGCTCACTGACTTTTTAGGGTTCCGTAACTCCGATGAAAAAACGGAACCCTTATAGGATCACTCTCGTGCCTGTCGTTCCACTCATAGCGTAGAGGTAACGTCGCAGCACTCTACGCACAGGGACCCGGGTTCGGAAACTGATGGCATCGTAGAATTTTTAGAGGGCAGTATAGCCTAGTGGTTAGCATGCTTGGTGCCGCAACCTCTAGACTGGACTGCCGTGGGTTCGAATTCCACTTGCGCTCATGGATGTTTTGTGATGTGATTTAGTTTTAAGTTAGTTGTTATTTAGTGTAGTTGAAAGACGCTAATGACCTTAGATGTCGACGCGTCTATAATCTACAATAAATAAATAAATCTCGTGTCTGTCACAGCTTATTTTCTCCGAATCTACTGGACGAAAAAAGTTGAAATTTGGTGCATATAGTTATAGACCCAATCACGGACGTATAGCGTAAATAAATTCCCCCCGGGGGGAACATTGGGATGTAGTTGTTATCGCAATAATTGCATTCCAATGTTCTTTGGGAATTAGCGCTCCCAGGGACCCGAGCTCGTACCAGTCGGTTTGTGTATGCCGGCTGGCGAATTTTAATACACAAATATATTATATTTTGTTGTGTTGAAGACGCTAATGACCTGAGTTGTCGACGTGTCTATAATCTACAATAAATAAATAAAATATAGCGTAAATAAACGAGTTCTGATTTTGGGGGGCAAATTAGAAAATTAAAAATACACGAAGATGCGTCTTTACGTGAAATGAGGGACGTAATATGAAGAAATATGTGTGTTCATAATCCAAGGTCAAACCAGATTTTTTGACAATGCTTTCTGCAACCCTTGCTTGAGTCTGGACCTGCTCCCAGGTATATACTAACAGTCAAAGCTACGAGACAGGGAAGGTTGGCATACCGCAAGTACGTGACGGTCGAACGACAAGTACTAGAGTACTGTGCTCTGGCAGCACTTACTTCGTTGAGCAAGGAAATAGCGGTCCATTTTAATACTTAATGTTTTGTATAACATGATGTCTTCATATCCTGTCTGAGAATTCGACATTCTGTTGGAAGCCAAAGTTGAACTAAGAATTTAGAAGACGGAGATTTTTCCCGTGCGTCGTTTTTAATTAACCTGCAGACGAATGCATTTATAAACAAGCCGTGAGGTGGGTCGTTTATTAGGACTAAAGTGCGACCCTTGAGGTCCACATGACGAACTTCCCAGTTTGATAAATATTTAATAATAATAATTAAATTAGATATTACACAGAAAAGTAATCATTTTAATCATTAAAACATAATTATTATTTATTTTTAACAATAATTAAAAAAAAAAACTGCTGAACCGATTTTTATAAAATTTATGTCGGATCAAAATGACGTTAACACGCCTCGATTGACACGAAGGCAATATAATTTTTTATTCGCGAGATATTGTGTAAAATCTACTTTTTTGGAGTCTATTTGGTTAAGAAAAAAGAACGGCTGAACCGATTTTGAAAAAATTTCTTTCAGATCATATTTACGTTAATACGCGTCGATTGGCACCCTATAACGTAGTCGATATCATTTTTCATTCTCGAGATTTCGTCTTAGAAAGAAATGGACACATACGTACGTACACACATACACACACAGAGACATCTTTCTAAAAATAGTGTAAAAATAGTGTAGTGACCTTGAAACATAAAAATTTGTTACACATTTTGATTTCGATTTTCGAACCCATTACAATAACTTCCAATGAAAAGTTAAAAAACTTGACCAGACATTAAAAAGACGTGCATAAAACACTATAGTTTACCGATCCGGGTAAATTTTGGTTTGACAACGCAATAACCAAAAACAGGCGAAAAATTGAAAAAAAAAAAATCCTGAAAAAACGTACAACTTATTAAAAAATTTCGTAATCTTTCACACGTATCCAAAACTTTTTTCAAAAAAATCGCCTGTAGTATCTATAGTGTGATTCTCAGCCTTCATTTGACGTTTGTCCGAACCCTATAGCTTTAAAAATAGCGTCGGGAGAGCAGGAACCGTTTTATAGGCGAGAGGAAAGGATTTGAAATGAAGGATGCAGGGGATAAATTCCGCTATCGAATACTCTTAAACAAACGAAAAACAGTTTTATACAGGGTCCGGCAGAAAGAACTTTATACACTTTGACTTCGCTATAACAATTTATTGAAAATGTTTAGAAAAAAAATAAAAATACATTAATAAACTACAAACTTAGGAAATTTATCGACCAAAAATTGAATCTCGCAAATGCCCTCCTCGCTTTTCCACACACTCCTCTAAACGACCTACGAAATTATCCATTACCAACCGGAGCACAAGTGGAGAAATAGCGCGAATTTCAGTAGTAATGTTCACTTTAAGTTCTTCTAAGTTCCTGGGCTTATTCTTGTAGACTTTGTCTTTCAAGTAGCCCCAAAGAAAAAAGTCCGGGCGGCCACTTGCAATAATTACTAGTCTGACTATCTCTTGGTTTTCTGCAAATTATTTACAGAACGTAGTATGCCTGGTGGTTTCTTGTTATAAAGTGTTATAAAGTGTCTTTGAACGACGGTAATCGAGTTTGTATTTATAAATAGTTCTACGCAAAAGACACGTTGTGGTATTGTCCACTGCATTCTTGAACAACTGTCAAATTCGACAATAAAATTTCCAAACCCTCCTGTGTGATATGAAAAAAGAACCATCGCAATTTCTTATTTGGTTTCCTTGTAATTGAAGAAGAAAAGTGTAAAGTCCTTTCTGCCGGACCCTGTATATAAATCGAACTTTTTGATTACCGCCGGCGTTCGTTTTATTTTTCTATCGCAACTGTAAGTGAAAAACTATTAGTTGCAATCAGTACGTCCAGAAACATTATCCACTCAGAACAAACGACTGTGAAACAATAGAAGGTGTCATTATCGTTTACTAATAGTCGGTAAAGCAGGAAACATTCGTGCCGGTCGTTGTACAAACGCAATCTAACTTATCGACGTATAAAGAAGCAAAATCGATAACACTGTCTTGTCACGCAACTATAGAAAGTGTTGGTATATTAAATTTGTTTTCCCGGCGACGAAAATGAGTTTATGTTTGGTTAAGGTGAGACCATAATTGTCGATTATGCCAAAACAACTTGACTTATTTTCGTTTTTTAGGGTCCCGTACCTCCGAACGGAACCCTATTACTGCAGAGCCTACGATGTCTTTCCGTCCGTTCATCCGTCCGTCTGTCACAAGGCTCTACTCACAAACGGTAAGAGGTAGCTATTTAAAATTTTTACAGATTATGTGTTGTTGTGACATGAATCCTGGGAAATAATAAAAAATCAAAAAGTATAAGAGGTTCGCCAATCCTCATACATATATACCTATATACTCGTGTATCTTGTATGTATTTCTGTTGTTTTCTCTAGAATTAAACGCTGTATAAATATTATTGTGTGTTTTTAAAGACCACCAACAGCTAAGGTTATTTGGGCCTAGCACCAATTCATTATTTTTTTTTAATAATAAATTGAAAATCCAATTGACACTTTTACCAGCTCTCGGGCTAGAACCCGGGAACTGGAGACGTGTAATAGAGGAACCATAGCAACGCCATGTAAACAACAGCTTTGCTACACGCTCGGCCATTCTCAAGCCCTATAAATAATATTAATTCAGAAGTAGGTACTTTTGTTTGTCTTTGTCCTTCAGCAAACATAAGTCAAATTCACTAAATAAATTTTGAATAAATTCGAAAATACGACAGCTTGTTTTGGCATAGCAGACTATAATGTCTTTAAACTTGTTCCATGTATAAGCCGCTTTCACGTTCCTATATTATTATCTCTCAGACGCACCTGTCCCTGTGCTATCAAAAACGAGCTTTAATAATGAGATTTTAATTTAGTTTTATAGATAAACCTGCATCTAAGATGGCGTCTGTGGGAAATTACTTATAATTACGCCTTGGATATTTTTTATTAATGGTAGATTCCCGGTGCTTTTTATACGTCATTTTTCATTACTTATACCAAGCTGGTCTCGATCAGAGACTGCAATACTTCTTATATTTTATTGCTTTTATAGAAAGGTAACAACTGATAACCTCAGCTGTTTAGCTTCTATAATCTACAATCTAGAAAGGTAACTAGATCTGTTTGTACCAGCATCACTCAAAAACGGGTAGATCGATTTTGATGTAACTTGGTATATAGTGTCTACAGGTCTACTGATATATACCCAAACTTAAAATATAGATGATTGAAGGAAGAATTAGAAATTTTTTTCCAGTGGCAATAGAATCAATAAATTGCAATACTGATGTTAAAAAATTTGCATAATATATTCACCAACGTTTCGGCACTTTGTGCCATCCTCAAAATGTTCAATGCTTTTTTTTAAAGACCACCAACAGCTAAGCTTATTTGGGCCTAGCACCAATTCATATTTTCAATTCATTTTTTTTTTTTGTAATAATAAATTAAAAATCCAATTGACACTTTTACCAGCTCTCGGGCTAGAACTCGGGAACTGGAGACTTGTAATAGAGGAACCATAGCAACGGCATGTAAACAACAGCATTGCTAAACGCTCGGCCATTCTCAAGCCCTTGTTCAATGCTATACTGATATTATAATGACAGCATTTAACACTCGGAGGATGGCAAGTGCCGAAACGTCAGTGAATATATACAAATATTTTAATATCAGTACTGGAAAAAAAATCCAGTTCAGTTCCTTCATTCATCATCAACTAACGTCAGCTTAACCTTAAAATATAGGTTATTCTCGGGAGGAAGAAATCTATACATTCACACGAATAGAGCTACGGGCAAAGCTATAGTTTCTTTTTAACTTCTCATTGGAAGTTATTGTTTCTTAACCAAATAGACTCGAAAAAAGTAGATTTTACACAATATCTCGCGAATAAAAAATTATATCGACTTCGTAAGGGTGTCAATCGAGGCGTGTTAACGTAATTTTGATCCGACGTAAATTTTATGAAAATCGGTTCAGCCGTTTTTTTTTTTTAACTACTGTTAAAAATAAAAAAAACTCGGGTCGCAGTGCCAAACCCTGCCGACAATATAGTGTATTTGCTAATGCAGGCATTGTGGCATTATTATGTAAACTTAAGTTTGTTTTTTGACAAAATAAAAAATTTAACCCCTTAATACATCCCTTAAAATAATTAAATTTTTCTAAATTTCAATATTAGACATGGATTTTATCAGTACACCCAATTAAATACACCCTTCCATAAGTAAATCCGTATCAAAAAACTAGTGTTTTCATAAAATTTTAAAGTCCGGCCCTGTCGGGCCGATTTTATTAAAATTTTAGCAGCACATTTTAATCTTTACTAAAGAGTTAAATTTCAATTTTGAAACGATTCTGACAAATTTTTCGGTATTTTTGGGCCCAAAAACTTTTTGGAACCCCTAAATACAACCCTGAAAATGGTCCGATCGGGCCCATTTTAAATAGGCTTCTTGCGGTGATGGGTTCCAATGTGTGTACCAAATTTCGTTTCAATCGATTAAGTCTGTCGGGAGTTATCGTGTACACACATATATATATATATAAATATATATATATATAAATATATACATACATATATATATAAACATTTTTAAAAATGGTGCCAAAGTGTTCAGGAGGCTATGAAACGTCGAGAAATTTTGGTCCGACCCCTAGGTCCCGCCATCCGACCGACGCCAATAGTGTATGTGCCATATTATGGCAAATACACTAATAATAATTATGTTTTATTGATTAAAATGATTACTTTTCTGGGAAGTTCGTCATGTGGACCTCAACGGTCGCACTTTAGTCCTAATAAACGACCCACCTCACGGCTTGTTTTATATAAGTTTAAAAAATTGTGTCGTTCAACCGTAAAGAAGCCTTGAAACCTTGACGAAGTCACGGACAAAGTTTTCAGCGGACGGGAAACGCTTGTCAAATTATTGGGAAGTTTTTTTTCTATAGAAGGATTTAGTTTCATCTGTCTACGTAACACAAACAGTGAGCGTCTACTGTTTAACTGACAGATGCATTTGTTTTGTTTGTTTACGGCGATATTAAAGCTCAGCACCTTCAGTCTCAATTCCAAAAGCTATTTAATATATAAAGTGAAGCGTGAACATTATTGCACCGACTGAAAATCAATGTCTGCCTTCAAATGTCAGACGGAGAATGAAATATATTATAGCAGATGATACAAAATATATACTTAATAATTTATACACTCATCCAAAATCGAACTGGCAACAGTTTTTTCTCGCCGATTCACTCGCGATGCCAATTTTCCCAATAAAAAACAAGGTGAAAAAATTAAATTAAAAAAATAGGTAAAAAAACTTTTAAGTTAAACGGTTTTATTTTAAATCATCAGCTGTACCAAAAACTAGAAAACAAGCCGTGAGGTGGGTCGTTTATTAGGACCAAAGTGCGACCCTTGAGGTCCACACGACGAACTTCCCAGTTTGATAAATGTTTAATAATAATTTACATTAGAAATCGTGTCCATCGTGATTATAATAAAATTAAGAAAATATATATTGTCCATCCTGCGATTTTTCTTAATTTTATTTAATAATAATAATTAAATTAGATATTACACAGAAAAGTAATCATTTTAAAAAACATAATTATTATTTATTTTTAACAATAATTAAAAAAAAAACAAAAAACGGCTGAGTCGATTTTTATAAAAATACATGTTCGACGGTTTTTCAAAAAAAAATACCTGAACGGAGAAGGGTGGGTTTTTCGAATCATAAACGCACAAGCGAAACTGTTGGACCTTTTTCCATTAAAACGCTGTATAAATCACATTTTTAAAATCTCTGCTATTCTTAAACCTTATAGTTATTACGGATTGGTCATAAGCTTATGAAACAACTAATATAATAAGTGTTGTATTATACAAAAGGAAAGTAGGTTTGAGTATATAAGAAGCATTGTTACAAACCAAGATAAGAATTTGTAAGACTATCAAAATTAATTTTTCTCACTTCCGGAAAGATATCAAAATACATTTTTGTTTACCACATTTTAGAAATTGATTTTATATCCAGTATCGGTGACGCTTAATTAAAAATTCAATTTTAAAATAAAGATTTTTTTGTTTGTTTATTGTTTTTATTTAATTATTTGTCTGCAGCTTTATTATTACGATGTTTTCGTATTTTCAAGATAATAATAAAAACATGTTTATTTTTCTACATGAATAAAAAAAAACGTTTCTTTTTAAGAGCTTTCTTTCAAAAATAAGTAACAAGTTGAAAAGGTATACCGTGTGTGACGTGATATGTTTTTATTTACCTATAAAAAATTCGTGTTTATGTTTTTATAAAAAAAAAAACAAACGGACTTTGAAGGATTTCGCTAATAAAATAACGTAAATCTTTCCAAAACAATTAATTTTTTTATGGAAATTTTATTTCGCGAAAAAATTCATTTTATTTATTTATTTATTTCCAATTTACATAAATATACATTAAAATAACACACTGTTATGTGACCAGGATTTCCTGCCCAACTTGGCTAAGCCAGTGCTAGGGCAGGACATATAAAATATGGTGTCTGGACGTGTGTGTGATGTTTTATGTAGTTATGTAATATTTTTTCAGATTTGCATACCTAAATTTTAAAATAACAGACTTTTGGTATTACAGTTTATTCACATGAAGATATAAAACGGAACATTACGAATCTTTTAAGAAATAGAGTAAACCTGGGATAACTTGCTTTTATACAGTAGTTTACTTTTAATTTTATCAGATTTGCATTCTTAAGTTTTGGTACGCACGTCTTTTTTACATGTCACAGAAAAGACGTTTAATCTTTGCAGAAATAGCGAATTTAAACTGAAAACGGATTATTATTGTTATAATTTATATTAGAAATCGTGTCCATCGTGATTATAATAAAATTAAGAAAAATCGCAGGATAGTGGACAAAATATTGGATATATTTAATTAATTGTCCACTATCCTGCGATTTTTCTTAATTTTATAAAATATTGGATTTTTTTAATTAAATAAATCCAATATTTTGTCCACTATCCTGCGATTTTTCTTAATTTTATTGTTATAATTTTTTAAAACCACCAACTGTCAGGTTTATTTGGGCGTAGTTCAATTTATTATTATTTTTTTAATAATAAATTGAAAATGACAGCGCGCGCCCCTGGTTTATCAAGCAGCACTGATATAAGTGAATTACGCGCTGTGACCGACCGTACTGTGTGAACACTCGTATATATCTCCTTGTAACGCAATACAGAAACCGTGTAAATGTGTATATCTATGACGTATTCTACTGTGGGTACCTGCTATACATTATGATTTAGTGGCAGAGCGTCCCACAGCCCCGGCAGCGTTACTATCAGCTCTTCTGCAACTGTTTATGCTATATGTTGCTACACAGTGGCGCAGATTTGATAATTGACTTAGTTATAATTTTTTTTAAAATATTTTTGATCTGATGTAGCGTTTTTCGCGAAATGAAAGGGGAGGTGGTTTAGGGTGGAGTTCTCCAAAAAACGTATGCGGGGGGTGTTTGTGCAATGGTGTTTTTCGCGGGGTAAAGATCTAGTGAATTATTCGAACACAGAGTTCAAGTTTGCAACATTTACGCTATTGTGCGCATGCCATAAGTCATGACTGTTAGTTATGTACCGGGGGCTAGACGGTTGTGTAGATATGTATCTACAAATAATAAAATTGTATTAAATAAGAAGTTTTAATTTTACCGAGTTAGAACACGATCATCCACGACACAGCTGATCTTTTTTTTGTAGAACTAGTCCCTCTTTCTACGCCACTGGCAATATCTCAGAGTACACTTGGGTTATGTATTAAACTCGTGCAATTTAATTTCAGTTGAAACTGGAGACGTATGTTTTGGGGTTTGTAATGAGTGTGTCGCAAAATAATATATCTAAGCTATGAGAAATTTGACTGTAATAAATTATTTCATGAAATATATGACTCAATGTCTTCAATAGGGTCGTCCCACGTATCAAAATTTGATAATTTTGAATAGTGTAGAATGTTATTACACATACATAAGCAAATAATACAAACCGACTTTTTTGTTCTTAAACATCCTTCCTCTTAATTGCAAACAAGAATTAAAAAAATGTATTCATTTCAAACGGATGAGCTTAGCCGCCATATGATGACGTAAAAGCCAGAGCAATTTGAAGCCAGAGATACGTCTATGAAAAAAGAGGAATACTTCTTCGTCAGTTGTAACTCATGAAGAACCTAACCTAAGTTCTAACTACCGACTTGTCAACTGTACATAAATCAGTAGGTATAGTTTATTATTCTCTCCGTATTCTCTCTTTATCTATGGATCAGTGGGCGGATTCAACTACAGCAGCAAATCAAAGAAGGTTGGCTGTAAATGACCTATTTCGTGGCGGTATAATTCTATATTTAAAATTACATAAAAAAATACGCACTTTTGGGAATTTTTTTCTTGTAGAAAAACTTCCGAAAAATGTTTTTAAAATTGTTTTGTTAACTATTTGTAACGTATGTTCCAACCCTAAAAAAATGTGGGACGACCCTATTATTTTCTTCGCTTGGCATCGCCAGCTGCTTTTATCGAAGTCTAAACCGCGATAGCAATATATTAGATTTATTACTTAATTCGAAATTACTCAACGGATGATCAAGATTCGAATATAATATATACCTACTCACGGACAAAACTATGGAATATTTTTAAATGTTCGTAAATTATAGGGAATAAAAAAATAATCTTAAACTTAAGCTATAGTCCAAGTACTAACCATATTACAGTCTACTGGAAAACTGCTAAAATTTTATTATTGAATTAAACAGATAATATTATTATGATGGAAAACATCAAATCGGCGGTAGACTAATTCAGTTTTTTTTTATCAGTTTTTCTTGTCGGTATCCCAAATATGGATCAACACTACTCGATGAAATTTATACAGATTATAGCGAAGTATCAATTATTTACAATTATCATCGTCTTCCTTGCAAATTTTTTTTTTGCACAGTATACCTGGCAGACCTCATATATTCAACATTTATCTATTTGGAGAGAGGTCTGCCAGGTATCCAAAAAAAATTCGCAAGGCAGACGATGATAATTGTAAATATTTGATACTTCACTATAATTTATATAAATTCCATCAAGCAGTGTCGAATCGCATTTAGGGTTATCAACTGAGTTCTGACAGGCGTTTGCCGCATTTAAAGGTCTAGACAGGCGTGCGGCCGGTGCTGGTCAGAGACATTTTATTACCTACCTACAGCTTTTTTATTTTAGACAGCCATTTTTCTGAAAAATCAGGCATGCCAGGCACCCTAGACAGACATCTCTCCTCTTATCTATGCCACCGATTTGGTGTTTTTCATCATATTATCTGAAATTCAATAGTAACATTTTAGAAGTGTTATCCAGTAGAGTTTTGTACGGTCAGAGCTTGGACTATAAGAAATTTATATAAAAACTTTACTACATTTTCTGATGTTTAGCAAAGTTCGTAAGAATAAATTTAATTCATTTCATTCGCAAAATATTTTTCAAATAAAATGAAATCGTCGATTTCTTTACAAGAAATCCCTGAATAAGTTGGATTCGGGACGCAATTAGAGTTGAAACTGTCATTCAAAAGATGTATTCCTACGTTTAAATATAATCTCTTAATCTTCCACATCGAATCTACTTAATTTAACTTTGAAAGGTTGGTAGGACGTTTTAAATTATCTCCAGTTATAGGATGAATAACAACAGTTGAAATGAAAAGTTTCCTTCGATTTAGTCGTGACATCGATTAGAAATACTTGCGGCTAAATTAAATTTCAACATTATATTTAACTCTTTAGATAGATCTCTAAATTCAGATTGTAATTAAAAGGTTTATTTGAATTTATTTACAGAATAAAAGCTATCAGAAACAAAAGCAATTAAACTTTATTTAAGCTAAATGATTTGGTTATAAAAATAAAATACATATTAGTAAAAAAAAAAACGTTAATGTTTTTATTGAAATGTACGAGAAAGGAAAAAATAATATTTAATAATTTAGGTTCATGATTATTATAAAAGCGTGGGTTGTAAACTCGATGATAGTTTATTACTCCCGCTTTTATAATAATAATTGAACCTAAATTATAAATTTTATTTTTTCCTTTTTAGTACATTTCAATAAAAGCTTGTGTTTAAAAAGTTTTTTTTACTAGGTAATATTTTATTTTGTTCATTTTAGTCTTTCAAAATTTTACCTCATTTTGACCCCCGTAGGGGTTGAATTTCGAAAAGTCCCTTTTTGGAGGATGCTGACCTGTATAACGACTGTGTAATTATTAATAGTGGGGCCGCCAAGCGACGAATCCAACTTCAACCTTGCATTTTGTGATAGAGAGATGCCACTTGGTACGAATGTTGGTCGGACCCATATCTTCATTTTAAGAGGTGAAGGCATTTTGGGCCCCGCGACCGGGCCCCTAGACAGGGTGGTTGCGTAACTTTCAGGGGCAAAACGCCTGTAACTCAGCAACCGCTCCTCGCACAGCCCTGGGGGTAGTCTCATTGGATTCAGCGCACTCAACTTCATACGAGACGGCCCTCAGACTAACTCCTAAATCTCCACCAGCCCGCGTATAGGGGTGAAATACAAGTAGTTCATTAAAATTTTAAATTTTTTTAGGCTACGTTTGCATTTTGGGTAGGACAAGGTTTTCTTTTTCGTTGCGTGGGGGGGAGCAGTGTAAGTTTAAAAATGAGTTTTCGGGGTCGGCGGCCACCCCATTTGACCGCCACCTTGAAAAGGGGGTGAAGTGGGGCCGTTAAGTGTTTAAACCATGCACGACGTGATAGAGAGATGCCACTAGGTACGAATGTTGGTCAGACCCATATCTTCACTTTAAGATGTGGAGCTATTTTGGGCCCCGCGATCGGGCCCCTAGACAGGTGATGGTTGGGGCCGTAAAGCGCCTAATCTTGCACGACGTGATAGAGAGATGCCACTCTGTACGAATGTTGGTCGGACCCATATCGTCACTTTAAGATGTGGAAGCATTTTGGGCCCCGCGACCGGGTGGTTGCGTAACTTTCAGGGGCAAAACGCCTGTAACTCAGGAACCGTTTCTCGCACAGCCCTGGGGGTGGTTTCATTGTATTCAGCACACTCTCTTTTACGCTCTATTTTCATAGCCTGCTACCACGCGTAGCAGGCTAAGGCTCGTAATTTATTGAAATAATGGAATATTGGAATTATCAAATACTTTCAAAACATATTTATTAAATATTAGAATACTGTCAGAACAGATTTTTTCAAATATTCGAATATTCGACTAATCGAATATTCAAGTATTCAATATCTGAATACTCATATTTTAAAAACTCTAAATAACGGCCCCACTTCACCCCTTTTCAAGGTGGCGGCCAAATGGGGTGGCCGCCGACCCCGAAAACTCATTTTTAAACTTACACCGCTCCCCCCCACGCAACGATAAAGAAAACCTTATCCTATCCAAAATGCAAACGTAGCCTAAAAGAATTTAACATTTCAATGGACTACTTGTATTTCACCCCTATACGCGGGCTGGTGGAGATTTAGGAGTTAGTCTGAGGGCCGTCTCGTATGAAGTTGAGTGCGCTGAATCCAATGAGACTACCCTCAGGGCTGTGCGAGGAACGGTTGCTGAGTTACAGGCGTTTTGTCCCTGAAAGTTACGCAACCACCCTGTCTAGGGGCCCGGTCGCGGGGCTTAAAATGCCTTCACCTCTTAAAATGAAGATATGTGTCCGACCAACATTCGTACCGAGTGGCATCTCTCTATCATGTCGTGCAAGATTAGGCGCTTTACGGCCCCAACCGTCACCTGTCTAGGGGCCCGGTCGCGGGGCCCAAAATGGCTCCACATCTTAAAGTGAAGATATGGGTCTGACCAACATTCATAGCGAGTGGCATCTCTCTATCACGTCGTGCAAGATTAGGCGCTTTACGGCCCCTACCATCACCTGTCTAGGGGCCCGGTCGCGGGGCCCAAAATGGCTCCACATCTTAAAGTGAAGATATGGGTCTGACCAACATTCGTACCGAGTGGCATCACTCTATCACGTTGTATAAGATAGGCGCTTTACGGCCCCTACCATCACCTGTCTAGGGACCCGGTCGCGGAGCCCAAAATGGCTCCACATCTTAAAGTGAAGATATGGGTCTGACCAACATTCGTACCGAGTGGCATCTCTCTATCACGTCGTGCATGGTTTAAACACTTAACGGCCCCACTTCACCCCCTTTTCAAGGTGGCGGTCAAATGGGGTGGCCGCCGACCCCGAAAACTCATTTTTAAACTTACACCGCTCCCCCCTACGCAACGAAAAAGAAAACCTTGTCCTACCCAAAATGCAAACGTAGCCTAAAAAAATTTAAAATTTTAATGAACTACTTGTATTTCACCCCTATACGCGGGCTGGTGGAGATTTAGGAGTTAGTCTGAGGGCCGTCTCGTATGAAGTTGAGTGCGCTGAATCCAATGAGACTACCCCCAGGGCTGTGCGAGGAGCGGTTGCTGAGTTACAGGCGTTTTGCCCCTGAAAGTTACGCAACCACCCTGTCTAGGGGCCCGGTCGCGGGGCCCAAAATGCCTTCACCTCTTAAAATGAAGATATGGGTCCGACCAACATTCGTACCAAGTGGCATCTCTCTATCACAAAATGCAAGGTTGAAACGCTTAACGGCCCCACTATAAATAAGAACGGCTTGTCTAGAAAAATGTGTTTCCAAGTCCACCAACAGAAATATTTCAAATGCGTCCCAATTTTCTATTACTTATTCCGCTGACGCAGCGACACAAAGTGCCTCTTGGTTTGTGTCCTAATTATTTTCTAGTTTTTGGTACAGCTGATGATTTAAAATAAAACCGTTTAACTTAAAAGTTTTTTTACCTTTTTTTTGTCTTTAAAGCAATACTTATTCTAATAATAATAATAATAGATAAATTTACAGTATCTTGGTAGCAAGTGTTTCCGGGCTAGGTCTAGCCGTGGTCTAATGGATTTTACTCCGTACGTTTCGCCCAAAGCTCCGTTGGGCATTTTCAGCGGCGATTGGCAAAACGATTTGATCTTCTTGCCGGTCGACTGGTGACTGAGGCACTGTTTGCGGTGTCTGTATTTATTTATTTACGTAGCCCGGAAACACTTGCTAACAAGATGCCTACCGGCCGTGAAAGCATGAAACTCCAATTTAAATTTACAGTAGTTTCACAGTTTGCCAAGATCGAAATAACTAAATCTGATATTAGTATGGCAATTTTAATCAAAAGGTGTTCAACTAAGAAGCTTAAGTGACTCAAAGAACTGTCTCCTGGAAAACGGTGTCAAGCTATTCAGCTAATGCTTATAACGCACGTTTGTAAGATTTCATCATCTAAGCGTATAGTGTCGTATATAAAAGGTAATAGAGAAGCTATCTCGAAGATCAAAAAGGTTCAGCAATCTCTTTGTTAGCGCTTTCGAACTAATTCAGCCAGATTCTTATTGACAATACCCGAGATTGTATTCAAGGTTTGTTTATGTCAGACAGTATGCAACGTTAAATCTTCTATTCATTTGTTTTATCATTTTTGTAGTTTACTCCTTAAGAGTCGATTTTCATATAAAGCCCCCGATATGGAAATTTTATGAGGAGTAAAGCGTTAACTAAAAAGCGTTACGTTTTCCTGCGCAACGTACCTTGCGCACCTGTACAGGGTATGCTGCGCGACAGCTGACGCATGTAAGTATGGATGTTTGCCTACTGCATAGTCAAAGACAATCGTACTTAAGGAGTAAACTTCAGTCGTGCGTCGGAGCTGACATACACACTTTTTTTTTGTAACTTTTCAATATATTATTTTATTAAATAACAAGCCGTGAGGTGGGTCGTTTATTAGGACTAAAGTGCGACCCTTGAGGTCCACACGACGAACTTCCCAGTTTGATAAATATTTAATAATAATAATTAAATTAGATATTACACAGAAAAGTAATCATTTTAATCATTAAAACATCAATAATTAAAAAAAAAAAAAAAACGGCTGAACCGATTTTTATAAAATTTATGTCGGATCAAAATGACGTTAACACGCCTCGATTGACACCCTTACGAAGTCGATATAATTTTTTATTCGCGAGATATTGTGTAAAATCTACTTTTTTTGGAGTCTATTTGGTTAAGAAAAAAGAACGGCTGAACCGATTTTGAAAAAATTTCTTTCAGATCATATTTACGTTAATACGCGTCGATTGGCACCCCAACGTAGTCGATATCATTTTTCGTTCTCGAGATTTCGTCTTAGAAAGAAATTGACACATACATACGTACGTACGTACGTACGTACATACGTACACACACACACACACACACAGACATCTTTCTAAAAGTAGTGTAAAAATAGTGTAGTGACCTTGAAACATAAAAATTTTTTTTCCTTTTTGATTTCGATTTTCGGACCCATTACAATAACTTCCAATGGGAAGTTAAAAATACATGTTAATTATTCTTATTTTTTACCATACCCACTACAAAATATCTACTTTCCATGCGTGTATACCGGTCTGTATTGGATCATTTAACAGGCGGGCGTTCCGAAAGTGACACTAATGACCTCTGTTGTTGAGCGTCTATAATCTACAATTCGTTCCGAAAGTGTTTTCATAACATAACTAGTGCGATAAGTAAACGGTTGCTTTAATTTTGTCGCTAACATAACGCTAGGTGCTCCACGTTGGGCGCCAATTATATAAGATCATTGATGACTGAAAATAATGACTTAACTAAACCGATTGTAACGTGGCGCTGGCGCCTCTGTATCGTAAATGTACCCATATTAAGCAAATGAAATTGAGAAAGGATTTGCGTACTGACTCTCCGATGTCACTGTTGATTGAATACCCAAAGTTCTTTGAAATATTAGAAATTTGCTGTGCGCTACATCTTTACAAAATAATTAACGATAATAGAATTTCAAAAGACGGATCATCGTACATGTCAAACGTTTTGTAGCAAACAGAGATTTCGACTTGTGATATATTATATATTACTATAATATATCTACATCCTGCGATCCGGATCGTCAAAGCGCTAAGAAACGAGTTTATCGTCTTGTTTCTTTAATAGTTTTTTGCATCACAAGGTGGAGGACAGTATGGCTCAGTTGGTAGCGTCGCGGCCTCTGAATCAGACTGTCGTGGGTTCGAATCTCACCTCTGCTCATGGATGTTTTGTGATGTTATTTAGTTTTAAGTGATTAAGTGATATATATTTGTTGTATTTAAGACGCTAAGGACCTAAGTTGTCGACGCGTCTATAATCCACAATAAATAAATGCATCACAAGGTAAGAGCGTGCTTATAGTGCCGCAACCTCTGGACTGGACTGCCGTGGGTTCGAATCCCACCTGCGCTCATGGATGTTTTGTAATGTTATTTAGTTTTAAGATAGTTGTTATTTATAATCTACAATAAATAAATAAAATACAAGGTAAGAAACTTGACGTTTGCAACCAGTGTGAAGTTTGCTGCCCGAGGTACGAGGGCATGCAACCACACGTGCTGCAACACAACAACTCTATTGACAATTCGATTTGAGGTAGGTACCTACCTACAATTTGGGCGTGCAAGTCACAAAAATATTAGATTTGTCAGATTTATGTGGGGTTATGTCTGTCATTTTGACGTTTATGAATATTAAATGCGGATTCAATATCGCTCTATCTCTTTCTTAATTTTACGTTTTCGAAAATTATATGCGGATCCAATAGCTCTGTCTCCCTGTTAACAACGTTAAAAACAGAGAGAACCGACCTGAAAATTTTCTTCCCTAGAGATGAAAACGCTCAGTTTCAAACCGCTAAAAAAGGTACCGAAAATCGAATTTTCAATAGCGGCGTTGTAAAAAATTATTGTGAAAATATTATTATTCTAGTTTTGTGAAGGCTACTGTCTTTTTTTGTTTCGTTTTGTGGAACTGTTTATAATTAGAAACAAACGCAACTTTTCATTCATAAAATTTAAATAAAACTACACTTTTTAAAGACAGTCGAAAAACAATGAATTTTTCTTTGCGAAAAAAATATTTCATGTTGAAGAACTAATGTAAAAAAATTTTAAAAATAATTAATTTTTGTAAGTATCGCAGATGGCAAGTAAAAACAGCGGTTTTATAAAACTTATTCGGGAAACGAATGCATTTTTCAGAGCAATTTTTAATTAATTTGTCAAATAGAGTCGCCGACCAGCAATTTTCATTTTTTTATACTTGTTTCGCTTGTTTTTTTTAACACACTGGTTGTCGAGTAATTAATATTTTTGTTTTGCTCTTTTATTACACGTTTCAGTAACATTGAGTTTTTTTCATATTTATTAATATAAGTACATGAATAAAGTGCACTAGGTACAGTCGCGGACTTAAAAAAGTTTACACCTGTATCATCTAGGTATCGGTTTTTTTAATTTTTGCATATTGTAATTTGGCTTTTGTTAGTAATGTATCAATTACTAAGGTAACGCGCCAAAAGAAGTATATCTTCAATAAATCGAAATTTCAATTGAAAAATATAAATAAAATTATCAGTTATGGATTTTCAATTTATAATTAAAAAATGGGTCTTGAAAGACGGACACCCAGCCAGCCTGACGGACAAACGAGTGATCCTATAAGGGTTCTTATAGAGATATATGGAACCCTTAAAAGAATAAATCAAAATTTCAATTGAAAAATATGAATTAAATTTCGTAATTAACTCTTTATGGATACAGTTTTTTGTGTTTTGAATCGTCTCATTGAATTATTTTTAAAACATATGGTGGAAGTAAAATGCATGGTGGAGGTGAAATGTCTCCTACTTTTAATATTAACTATAGATTGTCGCATTTTCATTTCTAAAACAAATGACTTGAAAATAGCCGAGCATGTTGCGATGCCATTGTTTATAATATGAGTCCTCTATTGCAAGCCCCCAGTTCCCACGTTCTAATTTGAGTATCAATTGGATTTTCAATTTATTGTTAAAAAATAATAAATTAAAGAACAATGAATTTAAATATTGCCTTTGTTTATAACATGACGTTTCCATGAATCCTCTATTACAAGCCCCCAATTCTCACGTTCTAATCTGAGTATCAGTTGGATTTTCGATTTATTGTTAAAAAATAATAAATTAAAGAAAAAGGAAATTAAATATTGCCATTGTTTATAACATGACGTTTCCATGAATCCTCTATTACAAGCCCCCAATTCTCACGTTCTAATCTTAGTATCAGTTGGATTTTCGATTTATTGTTAAAAAATAATACATTAAAGAAAAAGGAATTTAAATATTACCTATGTGCTATTATTGAAAGGCAATAAAATTGTAAAGTAATTATTTTCAATGATTATTAAAGATAACAAGATGTCTGGAGAATCATATTAAATAATATTATGTTTAACAAAAAACCGTCAACTCAGAATGTTCACTCTATAAAACATTAATACCTTATTCGCCCGTCGTAATGCCATAAAGATTTATTAGACTGTGACTCTACGTTGTACACCAGCGATTTTTAAGAAACCGAGAGGTCGGCTATTTGCGGATTTTCGGTCATTAGTAAACGGTATTTTTTTCCAAATCAAATTGAATGGTGGCATATTGTAGGAACCTCATAGACTAAGAGCTAGTGGGCAGGCAGACTTACAGTAAATCAGCAAGTTAAGTATTGAGTTGAGACATTCTGTTAGACTTGCCGTACATACATTTTGTTCTGCAAATTAAAATGTATGCTTAAAACAGTCGCCTTAACAACATATTAAAATTTGAACCTTGAACTAATAATATAAATTTCGTCGGGTACATGACACGTTTAGGGTGATCTGCCACCCCTTTAATACCAATCGATCTGCAAATATTATAATGGCGTTATTGGGTCACCGACAAGCTGCACAAACAATTTCAGCCTTGAACCAATAATAATTGTGCACATTTTTTTTGGTACATGTTGGGGGCGGTCTGCATCCCTCCCATACCGCTATCTAGTAAAATCCCATACTCAGGACACTTTAATATGCCTCCCTCAACGTCTTCACAAAAATAAGGCCTTGAATAAATAACACCAAAAAATTGTCACTATCTCTCGGGTCTATAAGTCTGCCTACCACTAGTTCTCAGCCTATCAGAGCAGAGATAGCTATAGAAATTAGAAACAGCATATCACGTCGCTTGTGAAACCACAACTGCTTATTGAATTTACATTAAATTATTGAATTTTACTTTCTCACACTAGTGTGGGAAAGACACGTTCCCACAACCTGCTTATTAAGTGACCCATTACAGGCCGGTATACGTGCATGTACAGTAGCTATTTCATAGGAGGCATGAAAAAAAATATTTTTCACGGTAATAGGCTAATAAATAAGAATCACTGGTATAAATTTTTAACACATAAAACGGTCACAGTCTAATGTCAATTTCGTTAATACCATCATCGCAGTACTTTCAATATCACGATAGCACAAGACTGTAAAAACTTCTCCCACAGCCTACGAGATGGGTTTATGTTTTTAACGAGAATTGAACTGCAGTGGCGTAGTCTAGATAAATTGACAGGGTGCTTTTTTTAACTTCCCATTGGAAGTTATTGTAATGGGTCCAAAAATCGAAATCAAATTGTATAACAAATTTTTATGTTTCAAGGTCACTACACTATTTTTAGAAAGATGTCTGTGTGTGTGTATATGTGTGTGTGTGTACGTATGTGTCCATTTCTTTTTAAGACGAAATCTCGAGAATGAAAAATGATATCGACTACGTTAGGGTGCCAATCGACGCGTATTAACGTAAATATGATCTGAAAGAAATTTTTTCAAAATCGGTTCAGCCGTTCTTTTTTCTTAACCAAATAAACTCCAAAAAAGTAGATTTTACACAATATCTCGCGAATAAAAAATTATATAAAATGATTACTTTTCTGTGTAATATCTAATTTAATTATTAGGTATTATTAAATATTTATCAAACTGGGAAGTTCGTCGTGTGGACCTCAAGGATCGCACTTTAGTCGTAATAAACGACCCACCTCACGGCTTGTTAATATTGCTTAAAAACTTAAAATATATATATTTTTGTCCTAAAAATTGTATCAAAAAACGTGATTTTTGTCAATATTTCTTTACAGCACGATATATGATATTTCAAATCAAAGGTAGTCTAATTAACAATTTAAAGTTTTTTCTTAACAAATGTATGTTAAAAATACCTAGAAATGGCGCTTGTTCAACAATTTTTTTGAAATTTACATGTGTTAAACTTGTACTATTTTTATTTTAATACGGCTTGAGAATGGTCGAGAGTGTAGCGGTGCTGTTGTTTACATGGCGTTGCTATGGTTCCTCTATTACAAGTCCCCAGTTCCCGGGTTCTAGCCCGAGAGCTGGTAAAAGTGTCAATTGGATTTTCAATTTATTATTAAAAAATAATGAATTGAAAATATGAATTGGTGCTAGGCCCAAATAACCTTAGCTGTTGGTGGTCTTTAAAACACAATTTTATTTTAATATGTCACGAAACGTCACTTAATAAAATGTGTCGCAAATAAGCACAGATGTTTTGATCCTTATTCCTCCGAAAAACATATCATAATACACTATTTTTGTTATTTTTACCTGATTTTAAATAATTTATTTAGATCAAATAATGTACAAAAATCTGACTCAAAGTCATACGGAAAGAAAAAAACATTAAATTGTGTTTTAAAGACCACCAACAGCTAAGGTTATTTGGGCCTAGCACCAATTCATATTTTCAATTCATTATTTTTTTTATAATAAATTCATGAAAATCCAATTGACACTTTTGCCAGCTCTCGGGCAAGAACCCAGGAACTAGGGACTTGTAATAGAGGAACCATAGCAACTCCATGTAAACAACAGCACTGCTACATACTCGGCTATTCTCAAGCCCCATATGGAAAGAAAGATAGGTACACACTCGTAGTTTATTTTGAAAGCAATACCATCGAAGATTGAATAAGGTTTTTCACTGAACTTAGAGATTTCCGAAACTGTTTTTCAGAATTTCGTATGCACACACGCACATTGATATCCTAGTAAGACAAAGCTATGCGGGTAAATAGGGGGACGTATTGAACAGCTGGTGAACAGAATACTTACAAACTGCACCGGTATTTGATAAAGAGATTCGAATCTATTTGATTCAAATAGCCCGTGGGGTCAATTGTATAATATGTAGGTACAGAACTACAGATTGCGTAATCATTATACTATGGTTAACTATTCAGGTATTAACAACACTTCCTATTGTAACAATCCACAGTACACAAAGGAACTATATCCTAATCAAAGCATCTAATTTCTGCAAGAATGAACTCTAATTACTATTCTGTTGTCAATAATCAGGTTTCACAGTATCGCGGTATATTGCATTGTTTACTTAAACGCACATCAGGGTTGAACATAACCTCTTAAATCTTAATGTTTCTATGATCTAATGTTTCTATGACTTACTACTGGACCGTTGGGTATATCTAGGGAATGCAATCTCGAGCCGAGATTGGCAATTCGAGATCTCGCAAGATCAGTCTGGGTTCGAGATTGGCAATTCGAGATCTCGCGAGATTGTCTGGCGAGATCTCGATAAATCTCGACAATATCGAGATTTCGCCTACTTTTAAAAAGAACATATTATTTTGTATCTAAAATACTTAAACTTAATGAAAACAATAAAATTAAGAAAAATCGCAGGATAGTGGACAAAATATTGGATTTATTTAATTAAATGTACGACGTTTCGTCTATATATTTAGATTTATATATTTACCCTATCTTATGTTAATTGCTATGGTTAGTAATTAATATTAATTTTCATAAATATTGTTATTTTTATGTACTTGAAAAAGTCTAAATATATAGACGAAACGTCGTACATTTAATTAAATAAATCCAATATTTTGTCCACTATCCTGCGATTTTTCTTAATTTTATTATAATCACGATGGACACGATTTCTAATATAAACTTAATGAAAACTACTTACTTGGGACAGTGTGACTGTGTCACTGTGTACGTGTGTGATTTATTGCGTAGTGCACTGAGCAGATGATTATTATTCATTACTTTGCTTAAATAAACGTTGATTTTTTTATTCCAAGATACAATTAAAGTTTTGTTTTATTTTCAAAATATAACAGCAATACCCCAACTTACACAGCACACTATATGTCAATTAATTATTTTGGAAATAACTTCTTAGGAGTTACGAAGCATAGGGCAAATTACATAGAGCAAGTCACGAACATTTGGTTTGAATTGTTCTTAGACATATTCAGTATTCACTTAACTTTGAAATATGTTAGAGGACAGAGTGGTGTAACGGTTAGCGTAGCGGCCTTTGGATCACACTGTCGTGGGTTCGAATCCCGCCTCCGCTCATGGATGTTTTGTGATGTTATTTAGTTTTAAGTGAGTTGTTATTTGATGTAAACAAAACGCTAATGATCTAAGTTGTCGACGCGTCTATAATTTACAATAAAAAATAAATTGAAATATGTTAGCCATCTAATACTTGTTATAAGTTAAATAACTGTCCATTTTACTCAAGAAAACAATAATTAAAACAATATATGCAGAGAAACAAACAGAACCAATTAGCGTGACTGTCAAAAACTATTACGTATAAGTTTTTTTTCAAGCGCGTTCGTTCTTGAAATCGCGTTCGAGATCTCGACCCGATATGGTCGAGATCTCGAAAATCGTGTGTAATAGCTGCAAGTACCTACGAAATCCGGTGTGTACAAATGAACTACAATAATTTAGAATCTGAGGAAATCTGGCACGATTTTTCGACCCTATCAACATACTTCCATTCCCTTACGGAGCAGGGAAGTAGAATGCATAATATATAATATTTAGTTATGAAAATTGGGATTTAATATTTAATTATATTATTACTATCTCATTTTTCACAGCATTCTCAATTCTCTGCGTGTATTTCTCTTAGGAATAAATAACACTGGTTTTACATAACACGCATTTTCACTTTATGAATATTTGGTATAACAAACCTTAGACTATAGATACAGTAGACTCTAAATCTCGCCCACATAGTAAATTCGCGTTGACTTATTTCCCAGGTTCTAACTGTTAAAAGTATTAAATGGATTTTCAATGTTATTAAAAAAATTCTAAATTGAAAATATTAATTGGTGCTAGGTCCAAATAACCCTGGCTTTTGGTGACTTCAAAAAAATGTTTTTTATAAGAACGTCTAAAATAAAAACATTTTTTAATACTTATATGCAAAAATGATAGTTTTCTCTTCCATTTTATAGTCGAAGGTTTAATCTCTAAAATAATGTAGTAGCTTGTATGTCTAGATGCGTATTGAGGTATATTACTGACGAGTAGTGACTCGAGTCATAATATCATTACGCACGAGATATAAATGCTAGTTTTTTTCCATACCCACTATAAAATAGCTACTTTTCACTTCATTTTCAGTATTTTCAAAAATTTTTGACAGTTCATTTGCATCATCAACTTCACTCAATAGTAGGCCATGAGTATAGGTAATAGCGAGTTGATCAGAGCGAATAAACATAAATCACTATGGAAATGTCTTTATTTTCCCAACTAGTGTGTTTTGAAAACACTTTCAATACACCTGTGTGACCTGCCTGTTAACTGACCCATTCCACGCATGTAAAGTAGCCGCCAAGAAGGACACTTCGACCGCTGCCGCATCGCCTTTGAGAATGTCTACCGCAGTTGTAGACGAAACGTCAGGTAGAAATACCACCGGACCACGGCCTACAAGCCCGGAAACCATGAAGATTTGGAACAATGCCGGCCGTGAAAGCTTGCACACCTGGATTTTTTATAATGGATATTACAAAAGACAGAATAACTGATCGAACGTATTTTGTTCAACCTTGTTCAGTTATTTATAAACAATCGCATTGGTTCAACCGTACCGTTATTCAGTGCAGTCCAGAGAGGTAAAAGTTTATGGGAGGCGCTAGAAGCATTTAAAAGTGAAGCCAGTCGCCATTTTTACTCGGCCCTCATTTTTATATGTAAGAAGAAGAAGAGAATAATATTGCCAATCCATCCCGTGCTTTGCCGCAATGTTTAATCGGCCCTGTGACATCAAATCTGGCAGTTGTATACGGTATAGACCTCGCGCGGCGAAAGATGAAGCCACCGCGTCATAGTAACGTGAATGCATTGCGCCCACCTTCTAGCTTGCTATTGGCTGTTTTGGAGTTCCAATAGCAGTTTTCCAAAATTGTACCTAATGTCATAAAACTCAATGTGCAGTTTTGTGTAAACGGCACTGTCTGCGGGCAAGCAGGCGTTCACTAGCATATTATTGATGACGTGCCTGGCTTCATCTCTCACCGCGAGCACTCTATGTCTCCTCTATTATTTTTACCTCAGTGGTGCTGTCGATGTGTATTTGTTTCTGTGTTATCATTTGACAACACTACGTGTTTCGACATCATCCTGTTGTTAAACGAAATTCCACAAAACAGCGATGGCAGTACCGTCGCGCGTCGACAGCCTCGCGCACTATTAATTAATTTTCAAATTGGAAAATTTCAAACGTTAATTGAAAATTATTTCAGCACACAACAATACTTTTGTTTGTTCAGTATTTCCTATAAAAGCGATGAGTAGAGGAATGTTGGGTGATAATTTTTTTTAAATACATTTTCTTAATTTCACATTAAAGTTTTTTATACGGCATTTTCAGGGCTTCTCTTTTACAAGCCCCCAGTTTCCAGTTATCAATGTCGTACTGTAAAGAAACAATGACAAATATTACGTTTTTTGATACAATTTTTAAGACAAAAAAACGTGTTTTTTAGTTTTTAAGCAACAAACAAAATTTTGTGAAATGCTTAATCACAGCCAATAACAAGCCGTGAGGTGGGTCGTTAATTAGGACTAAAGTGCGACCCTTGAGGTCCACACGACGAACTTCCCAGTTTGATAAATATTTAATAATAATAATTAAATTAGATATTACACAGAAAAGTAATCATTTTAATCATTAAAACATAATTATTATTTATTTTTAACAATAATTAAAAAAAAAACGGCTGAACCGATTTTTATAAAATTTATGTCGGATCAAAATGACGCCTCGATTGACACCCTTACGAAGTCGATATAATTTTTTATTCGCGAGATATTGTGTAAAATCTACTTTTTTTGAGTCTATATTTGGTTAAGAAAAAAGAACGGCTGAACCGATTTTGAAAAAATTTCTTTCAGATTATATTTACGTTAATACGCGTCGATTGGCACCCTAACGTAGTCGATATCATTTTTCATTCTCGAGATTTCGTCTTAGAAAGAAATGGACACATACGTACACACACACACATCTTTCTAAAAATAGTGTAGTGACCTTCAAACATAAAAATTTGTTATACATTTTGATTTCGATTTTCGGACCCATTACAATAACTTCCAATGGGAAGTTAAAAACAGTAGTAAACTGTAAAATACATATTGTGCCCACAGTTTGAAATCTGAGTGAACCTTAAGTAAAAAAAATAAAACTTGTAGTATGTGATCTTTCCATTTATATAAAAAAAATTATTGAAAAAAAGTTCAATTTTTTGTATTTATTTCTGCACGCCAATGGCAGGACTTACAGAGGAGTCAACTGTGAATACGAAATAGAAATAGGCAAAAATTAAACTTTTATAACACAAAATGAGAACGAACAAATGCGGTCTTGTAGTAATTTAAACCAGCCATTCAAAGGATAAAACAACGCAAGACAAACTTTTTTAGACGAAGATAATATGATATTTGATGTTAAAGAAGTTAGCGAACACGATTCTGTAACTAATGATCTGAAAGAGTAACATTTTCTCATGACAAAGGATCTTGTTTCAAAAACAGTTCATAACTGCCATTGTAGAGTCTTTCAATAAAACAAATAATAGTTTGAAAACAAACGACAGACGATGAAAAGGGAAGCTTTCGCAATTGTAAGGTCAAAAGCGTTTCGGCTTTGTGGCATTATCGAACAGATGATTTCATTATTATCTTCAACATCGAACTGAACAAATTTCAGAAACAGTCTGTTAGTGTTTGGCGAAATTGTATTCTTCTGTTACGTTTTTTAGTCCGTTTTTTTAACATAATAATACAAGGTGTTTCACAGGATTAAGAAAAAGAAAACTCTGTAGTAAAAATCATTAATGATCAATGCCCACCTTTTTCATGTAAAAACCATGATAATTAATTTCATTTAGATAGTCATGATTACATTCTATCTTTGTCACAATCATTAATTTACACCCTGTATAGAAATAAGTTTTGATGAGGGTCCCTCAGGAAAAACATTGGAATGTAATTTGCATTCCAATGTTTTGTGGGAATTAGCGCTGCCAGGAACCCGAGCTCGTACCAGTCGGTTTGTGTATGCCGGCTGGCGGATTCTAATACATGAATGGATTATTTGTTGTGTTGAAGACGCTAATGACCTGAGTTGTCGACGCGTCTATAAAAAGTAGTTACAAAATACAAAAACAATAACAATGAGAGTATTATCAGGAAAAATAGCAAAAACTTATGTAAGTTTTTAGTTTTTAATCATCTCATGATGATGTTAACATGGTTAGCGAAACGTTCGTCGAGAAAAAAGTGTTCATGTTTTGGAATTTTGTGGTTACTTTTTTATTTAGTATTCAGTATATTAACCCGGCAGAGGGAATAGATACGAACTTCAAAGACTAATTATGTGCAATAAAATGGACGGCTTTGCATCAAGAGGTAGAAAGCGGATCACGTGGATCTCGAATATTAAAAAACATTCGAATATTAACTCTTTTTGTCATTTAAAGACAGCTACATCAGATAGGGTTCGATGGAATCGAGTGGTCTTCCAAATCCTGTAAAGGATACGGAACGTCATGATGATGATTATATTAACCCGAACTGGATAAACAATATCCTAAACTTTAAGTTGCGGTGCTACGTTTCATCACAGTTGGCTCAGGCGCAAACAGACAGACAGACAAAAGTAATTTCTGTTTGATCATACGAAACATCCCCAAAATAACATAATAGGGTTGATTTTCCTCAACAGACATAATACTAGCCATCCTGAAATTCTGAAATCTTGACAACAACGTGATTTATTTATTTTCATGAACATGTCCTTCACGATTGACAAGGAATTACTGTATAAAATCAAATGACATCCTGCCATGCTAAATTAATTTGTCCAGATATTTAAAGGTAAAAAAATTATTTTACTTACAGTTGTATTTGTGCTGGCCGAACTCGATCTGTGATGCTGAACCCTTGTCGATACATTAGCAGGCGATGATCCTTGACTTGCAATCTTATTCTCAGGCGGACCTCCGCCATTTTTGACACTAATTTCCAAATAGCAATGCGCTTCGAGATGACTCTGAGCTCTTTTTTCGTCCAACACAATCTTTCGAGCCGCACGAAATATCTTATAATAAACAACCATCATCACAGTCAATGGAATATAAAAACTTCCTAAGGTAGCGTAAATTTGGTACCCGAAATTTTGACACACACCACAAGTGGGTACACCGTCTGCCACATGTTCATTACCCAGAATCAACAACGGCGGTAAACTGATACAAGCTGCACCCAACCAAACCAAGAACACACAGAAAATCATCCTTTTCGGAGTTCTTTTCACACCATACTCCAAAGGTTTCGTGATCGCGTAGTACCGGTCAACACTGATCATGCACAAGTTCAAAATGGAGGCGGTACAACTGAGCACGTCGAAACTGACCCAAAGATTGCAGACTACCGGACCGAAGAGCCATGTTTCGGAGACTTCGTAAAGGAGAGCTATCGGCATCACTAGGATCGCGACGCATAAATCCGATACCGCCAGACTCACCAGAAGATAGTTGCAAGGACGACGGAGTTTGCGCACCAAACACACGGCTATACAAACCAGAATGTTCCCGATTATTGTACCCAGGATTACGACTGTCAGGATTATGGCTGTGAACACAGACTGGACGCTTAAATATGCGTGATTCAAATAGATTTCTTCGGCGGTGTCATTTACGGATGCTGGTGATGTTTGATTCAGTAAGGTTTGGTTGTAGGACGCCATACGAAATGGATGATTTCTTTTGGGTAGGAAGTAGTTTAGTGATCAACTTCTGCGTAAAAATTTGGCGATTTCTTCTGGTTGTTTTGTGGTTTGACGATTTTTTATGGTAACATCTAGATGTTTTTTATTGGTTTTGGTTTCGTCTTATAATTTTTACTTCGCGGGTTTAACACGATTCGGATGATTTTTTTGATGAGGTCAACTTTTTTTTGCAAATCCGGTGATTTATTTTGTTTTACGATTTATGCTGGGACCACATGGATGTTTTTTATTGGTCCAGTTTTTGTTTCACAGTTTTTAGTCATTTTTTTTTAGAGTATAATATATGATTGGATAATTTTTATTGTTTATGATCAACTTTTTTTTAAGTTAATTTTGCAAGTGTGATACAAACTGGATGCTTTTTCAAATTGACTAATTTTATATTTTAATCGATTTACTTTGGCGCCATATGGTTGTCATTTTTCGTTTTCTTGAAACTTATTTTTTGAAATTGCAGGTTTGGATTGTTAAATGCCACTAAACTATTTTTTTTTTAATAATGGATAACAGAAGTTGCCAAGTTTAATTTAAATATTGACTTTAATGTACAATTTTTTTACGAAAAATACATTGAAAACAACGTTGCACTTTTAATTTTTCAAAGTTCGAGTTGTCTTTAAATAATTAAGTAAAAAAAGTAAACAAGTCTTGTTTACTCTGATCATTTTAATTTATTAAAATAATTTGTTAACGGTTTTTAATTTATCAATATTAATTTTAAAGAAACGCCTTCAAACATATTTAAAATTTATCATCGTCTAAAAAAAAGAAAAAATACGACATCGCGGCCTGTGTTTTTTTAACGAAATGACGTTGAAAAGGAAGCAGAAAAGATTAATGAATTTTTGTTACGACAATATAGAATGATGTGTTTTTTATTATCTTAATTAGCTGAAAACAAGAAAAACTTTTTAATTATTAAAACGTATTTTAAAATTGTCTAGTTTTATTTTCACGTTAACAATTTGGCGAAAAGCTTCAACTGTTTCTCTTAGCTTTAATCAAGGCATTTCGCAAAGTTTATGAGTGTCGTTAAAAACGGTTTTATTTTGTTTTGAGGTTATGTTTCTCTGTATCGACTATTTGCGATCACAATTTTATAAAAGCCTATTATTATTTTCATATTTTATGACATTATTTATCATTCCTTCACTTTCATTATTTGCCTTCCAATTTCCTTTAGTTATTAAATTTAGTATCAGATTTATATAAATCTTTAATTGGAGCTTACTAAGTCGAATATTTATCGTAATATGTCGAACTTTAAAAAAAATCTTTTTTAATGTTATACTTTTATAATTTAATGTAGATATTAATATTATTTTGTGCAGATGAAATGGCTTATACAAGTATTATTTACATAACAAAAAATACTATTTTTGGATTACAATTTCGAAAAACACTAAAAACCGGCTTGGGAAAAATAGAAATCGAGTTTGCGCAAACTGGAGCATGAATTTTACAAAATAACTTAAAACCGGTTTGGGAAGAAATGAAAAAACGAAACAAATTTCGAATTCGTTAATTAAAATAACTAATTAACATTTTTAAAATTTCTTCACGAATCCATGTTCCCTTGAGTTTGCACAAATAAGTGTGTGCATGCTTGTCGGACACACCGACATGTGTTATGTGTTTTTATGTCCCAATGTAATCAACTCCATCCATCTTCATTTACGGTTTTATGTTCCTTTCTTTTTGTCCTGAATATTAATGATTCTTTTGTGCGTCATACTTTGTGAATAATTTCACACCACTATTATTTCTGTGCTTTTCATTCTTGATATTTTCTTTTACTTTAAAATCCTTTTCAGGATTCGATTTTCATGTCGCGTCTGAAACATTTTCCTCTTGGGAACTGCGAAGATGTTCTGTAACAAAAAAAATCTGTTTTTGATATATCGAAGAACATTTTATTATTTTCAGAAATTTTAAAGCGAAATTTTCACTTTATTAACACAATAGTAGTTTATACAACTAGTAAATTAAATATAAGACGCGAGGGGTGAAGTTAGTATGCGAGCCTCAGGTGAGAATACCAACACACCGAGCGTTTTATACCTACTTAATTTTACGTGTTGTTATACACTATTTTTTGTAACACATATAATATATGAAATGTACACAATTTTTACAAGCTTTTATTTAACTTGCAATGTATGTTAGTTTGTGTTTTGGTTGTGTGTTTGTTTAGGTCAAATCTTGCAAGTCAATTTTGAACGACTTCCACGTATCCGATCGATTTGAAATTTTGTACACAATTGTATTTCCGATGAAAACACATGAATAAATCGTTTTTAGAAATAAATTCAACCCTTAAGGGGTTCAAACGGGGATGTAGGTTTTTTTTGACTAATCAACGCCTAGGCCAAATCGCTGAAGCTAGAAACTTGAAAATTGGACAGTTGGTTCCTTTTCTGACGTAAGCATCCACTAAGAAAGAATTTTTCGAAATTCAACCCCTACGGGTGTCAAAGGGGGGTAAAATTTTGAAAGACTAAAATGAACAAAATAAATATTAGTAAAAAAAACTTTTTAGCGACAAGCTTTTATTTAAATGCACTAAAAAGGAAAAAATAATTTTTAATAATTTAGGTTCATAATTATAAAAGCATGGGGCGTGAACTCTATGATAGTTTATGAGTCACGACCCACGCTTTTATAATTATGAACCTAAATTATTAAAAATTATTTTTTCCTTTTTAGTGCATTTAAATAAAAGCTTGTCTCTAAAAAGTTTTTTTTTAGTAATATTTTTAATTTTAGATTAAGTTCCGACCTAAAGAGATTTCGAAGTTTCACTGTATTTTTATTAACGTTTAAATTAGTGCGTGGGCTACAACAGATCGTTTGAACGATAAATAAAATACCAAATAATTTTTTTATCGTTAACAGAAATTTATATAAACGAATATTCGACATATTTAAAATAACGCTGTTTTTTTTAAATAGTTGTTAACCTGGTTTCATGAAACACGAAATACAGTTGTTAATTAAGTAAATTTCTTTGGAAACAGTAAAAATATTACAATTTCAAATATAGAACTTGAATTTCATGTACGAAACTTTCCAAGATAAGAAAAAATTATTGCGCATGGTCTGTAATTAACATGCGTTTGTATTTTCGTTCCTAAATAAATTTTTATTATCTAGATAACATAAAATCGTATACCGCGTTTAACAGTACTTCTTTAATGAGGAGGTATATATTTCTGTGACCCGAATGAAACCAATCAATACAAAGAAATCAAATTGTAACATTAACTGCGATTTTAAGTTTTTAACGAAATTTCAACTTGGCTAGATGTATGCATAGAATACCTAGAAAACCTTTGAAAAGAAAAAAAATGATAAGGGGTACAGTAATTACTATTGTGTGCCGCAACCGAAGAACTACATTCATCAATTAATAGAGTGCCCGCGGTGAGAGATGAAGCCAGGCACGTCATCAATAATATGCTAGTGACAGCCTGCGTGCCCGCAGACAGTGCCGTGTACACAAAACTGCACATTGGGTTTTATGACGTTAGGTACAATTTTGGCAAACTGCTATTCATGACAATAAACAGCCAATAGCAAGCTAGAAGGCGGGCGCAATGCATTCACGTTACTATGACGCGGTGGCTTCATCTTTCGCCGCGCGAGGTCTACTTATCTTCGTTTTTCAATTTGGCATGACTAACGAGCATAAATTTGAAGTAGGAAACCAGCGAAGGCCATGATTTTTAGATATGTTGATCATAAAATCTGTAAAAATGAATTATTGAATGACGAATATTGGGATATAGCGGGTATAGCTATCTTCTAATTTTCATATCACACTGTGCAACCGACAAGGAACTATGATCACTTATGACAACTCAGATTGTAAAAAAAACTTTTTAACAAAAAAAAAAAACCTCCTTCAAAAAATCACTAAAAAGAGGAAAATAATCAAATTTTGAGGTCTATGCCAATTTAATAAAAGTATGATGTCGGTTAAAAAGTATATTATAGTGATTAATATCTTCTTTTTAACCAACTTCATATTTTATTAAATTGGCACAGATCTCAAAATTTCATTATTTTCCTCTTTTTAGTGATTTTTTGAAGGAGGTTTTTTTTTGTTAAAAAGTTTTTTATTTTTTACTTTTTAGTGTAAAAAAGTGATATTTACCTTAAAAGAATCACACGCCGTTACTCACTTTTATTAAACCGACTTTCTTACGCTGTCTGATATGTCAAAAAGTGACATTTACCTTAAAAAATCAAACGCCGTTACTCACTTTTATTAAAATCAGCCAAACTACTGAACCGATTTTGATGAAATTTCTATGGGACCAATCTGAAAGTATATCCTTTTAAATAAAAATTTTGAAAATCGGTTTATAAATGACTGAGTTATGAGGTAACAAACATAAAAAAAAAAAATACAACCGAATTGAGAACCACCTCTTTTTTTTGAAGTCGGTTAAAAAGTATTAAACATGCTCTTTTACCAATTTTGGGAAGCTTGACGTTACTTTGGCCACGCAGTATATGAGTAATATTCGTCCATTCCCGAATGAGAGTGCATATGTACTGTATCGAGCGTCTGGCATGTTCGGGTATAGGCTCGGCATTTTACACTATTCCTGCCCGTTTAGACTTCAAAATTGTGGAACGAGATCATTCCGCAATCCGCAGACACTTATAACATCATTTCTTTCCTTCAAACGCATTAAGGTGCCAGTGAAACAGTGCAGAAACGAGATCGTTCCTCGGACATTTTTCTCGGAAACATGTCCGCTCAACAACTAGGAAACGTTCCATGTTTGTTCCGGCTGTGGAACTGTTTTGCGCGAGCCTATAGAACTGTCGATTATAGACGCTCGACGGCTTGGATCATTAGCGCATTGCTATAGAAGAAATCGACTTTCTATGAAATGATATACACTGTCGATGAGAAGGGTCACGTGAACTTTCGACGCCTCCCGTGCCGTCACCGGACTACCTCGACGCCGCCCGGCGCCATTCAAATTCCCGAACGTAGATTCGCCCATGCTATAAGTGCTCTTTGAACACGCACTTCAAGTACCCCACTAAATATAAATGGTTATTGATCACAAATACACGATGTACTGACAATGAGCTGCGGTTTTTGTGTATTCCTCTTTTGAAATGTTCGTTTGAAAGTGTATGTTTATTTGCTTTTTGTACGTCAGAATTAAAGGCGAAAATCACGAAGAAGGTTTTTTAAAATATTTTATTCAACACACATGTACGCTTTTAGTGTTTTTTCGTGTCTGTAAAGCGGATCTTAAAAGGATGTATGGTACGTATGTCGTATAGTCACAGACACAAATCCCTATATTATTAAACGAGCAAATCTTGTATATATGTATCTATGTAACTATGTGCCTATATAAATATTTTCTCGAAAACGTTTTCCTATCGATTTTATCATTTTAAAAAACAGTTTTTTGGCGTTATAAAACAGTGTCGTATGGTGAGTAGGCTTTGAAAAAAACAAATTACTTTCATTATTTATGTAAAATACTCTGACAGTCAATCTTTAATTTATTAAAATAATCTGTGAATTATTTGGAATAATAAAAAAATAAGAACAATAAAAATTAAACATAATTATGTAAGTAGTTTTAACTAATACCTATTTAGTTATATTGAACTCATCCGAGCGAAGCTCGGCACCCAGATATTATGTATCTAAGTAACTATACTAAAAGATACAAGCATACTGGATTTTTAGCTAAACTTTTACCAGGCCCGGACTTAGAGATCCAGGGCCCCTAGGCATTTGACAGATGGAGTCCCGCAAGCCCCAAAAAATTGTAAAAAAAAAATGAAAAATGAAATTGGATTGGTTAGCAATTTAGCAAAAAAAGCACTATTATTTATATTTCAACATTATAATACAAAGTAGATAAACAGACCTAGAAATGTTTGGGCTTTTTTTTTATAATTCCCATTACCGTCCTGGCCGGGGCCCCCTCGACGGCTGGACCGGTGCCTTGTTGGCCTAATCTGAAATCCAAATCTGACTTTTACCCCGGTACAGGTTGTCACACCAACACACAGCTATAAATTATAAGACATATGACTGTATACTAATATATAGTAAAGACATAAGCACCGTCGCATTTGAAACGGAAAAACATCTATCAATTTTATTGGTTAGTTCTCAAAAACGGGGTGTAATAATATGTTAAAAACGTTTATATATGAGAGCGCTGTTGCCAAGTATAAACACGTATTTTATAAAGTACGCCATTTGTTTGATATATTAAATGCTCAACTTTAAAAATAAAATCAACCATTCGTACCACCCCTATAAATTTTTAACAAATATTTATGCGACTGGTAAAAAAATGTTTGTCCATAATTCAACGCAAGTTTGCATTGTCAAAATATAATAGATTATAGACGCTAGAAAACTAATAATTGTAAAAACAAATTGTACTATTTAATTAGATGAAACCATTTTGACTTTATTGCCAAAATAAACAAGCAATAAAAAATCCACTCTAATAAAAACAATTCGAAGTCAAGTTCACAATGGGGCACTTAAATCCAAAGAAGTAGAGCTGTCATTAAATTGACAAGACAGAAGACAGAAATAAGTTTTAATTGGATTAATTAAACACAATTTAATTAAAGCTATGAATCTATTAATCCATCGGTGAGTATGTTCGTTTCTCTGCAGAAATAAACGTTCCTTAGGAGAATCGGACTGCGCAGAAAGGACAGACGACATACAGAAAAACGTGATGACAATATCTATTATCGTCAGACGTTCGAACAGCGCGCCGAAAAAATATTGTTCCCATTTGTTTTCAAAACAAAGGAACAAACAATAACAGTTAACGTTTGACCAACGAAAGAAGCGGCATAGAAACAAACGAACGACTTGTAGCTAATTCTGACAATATTTGTTAAAACGCTCGTGTCAGATTGTAAACATTTTGTCCGCCTTAAGGTACGTGCAGTATGGAGCTGGGATTCTAGATGGTAGCGTAGATCATAGCATAGGGTTTGCTTAAATTAATGCATTGTTATATATGCGAGCGTACACAACGAAGCAGTGAGTGTAGCAGGTATAAGCGCTGTTACAAGAACTGGTAGATACAAGAATGTATCTCACCATTCTTTCAGCGCGATGACTACTACAATCAACGTGTGACAAATCTCAAATGGTTGTTACAAGTTTCGCAATGGATGTGACTAGTTTTATAAGTGAAATTTTGCCAGTTTTTATTTAATTTGTTTTAATTTTTTTCTAAGACGTATTTAAACGTATTAGGTTCCATACGTAAATATTCAAAAAATCGGTTTGGGTAAAATTTTAATTCTTGGTATAAATGATGAAATTCGCCATGTTTAGATCGTTTTCTATTAGTAAGGTGGACATGATAGCTCCTACCCAAATTTGTATTTAAAATATACCACTTTGTAGCAGAAGAACAGAAATATTCGTCTTCGCTATCTGACATTTCAAACGCGATTTAAGCTTGTATCAATGCTAGTATCAAAGCTTCGTTGTGCAAACCTATAAGCGCTTATAATTTCAGTCACCATCTACCATACATGCTACCATCTAGAATCCCACCTGCGTACTGCACGTACCTTAACTCTTCCGTACCGACGTTCGGACAGTATAAATATAACCTCAAAAAAATTTTACCAAGAAAGATGTATTACAGCTGACCGTGGGGTTTTTTGTGGAATATATATAATAACTTCGGTGACATTTTACCGAGTCACTCTAGCAAAAATTTGCAGGAAGGGGGGTCAGTAAAGATGGTTTTACCATACCCACTAAAAATAGCTACTTTCGATGCATGTATACCGGCCTGTATGGGTCATTTAACTGGCACGCGTGCTGAAAGTGTTTTACTTACCGCACTAGGGCGGTAAGTAAAACGGTTGCCATAGCAACTTCTGTTTATTCGCTCTATCCGCCTTCATGGCATACTGTAAAAGTAAAGATGGCGCGCGTGACTGTAAAAAGTCGCTATCGCTCGTTTTTACATACTGTCATCACTCGTCAGTAAATAGCTCATTACACATGTAGATATACAATCTACTATTACACATCAATAAAAAAAGTAAATGTAAAAATTTACCTCGACTTTCCGAGCCTCTTTCCTTTATGGCCAGTTCAGAATCGGTTCAGATTAATTTGGAGGAGTTTTAAGCGAAAAAAAACAACTGATTATACGATTCTACTGCGCAAATGTCAAAATCGAGCGTAGTTTTAATACTGTCAGATGTACTAATGGAAGCATTCAGTACAAGTCTTGCATACTAAATAAATAAAATATCAACAATATAAAACATCTCTATCTCACTTGGTGTATGTCCACAGCTGCTCAAGTCATAAGAATATTAATGGTATCTAGATCTTTTTCTTTCTCTCTCTCTCTCTTTCTCTTTCTCTGTACTTTTTTATGCGACACGCGAAGGTACAGAAAGAATTCCACTCCAGCATCACTTTATTATTATTTATTATACCATAATTTTCTTTGGGTTGTATAAACAGTTAAATTTAATTCACGAATAAATTTACATACATATAACTATAGAAATAAGTGAGATGCAGTTAAACTGAGAGTAAGATTTAACTGGGGGTCGATTATTACCAACCATAAGATAATTAGCTAGCCTACAGTACGCCTTGCAGCAAGTGTGGCTTCCAAACTGCTGCCTAGTTAGAAAACCAAGTTTGGGCCACATTAGGCTTAGGATACTACCAACAAGTGTGGGCTTCCAAACTGCTGCCTAGTTAGGAAACCAAGTTTGGGCCGCATTAGGCTTAGAATGCCACAGGCAAGTGTGGCTTCCAAACTGATGCCTAGTTAGAAAACCAAGTTTGGGCCACATTAGGCTTAGGATACTACCAACAAGTGTGGCTTCCAAACTGCTGCCTAGTTAGGAAACCAAGTTTGGGCCGCATTAGGCTTAGAATGCCACAGGCAAGTGTGGCTTCCAAACTGATGCCTAGTTAGAAAACCAAGTTTGGGCCACATTAGGCTTAGGATACTACCAACAAGTGTGGCTTCCAAACTGCTGCCTAGTTAGGAAACCAAGTTTGGGCCGCATTAGGCTTAGAATGCCACAGGCAAGTGTGGCTTCCAAACTGATGCCTAGTTAGAAAACCAAGTTTGGGCCACATTAGGCTTAGGATACTACCAACAAGTGTGGCTTCCAAACTGCTGCCTAGTTAGGAAACCAAGTTTGGGCCGCATTAGGCTTAGAATGCCACAGGCAAGTGTGGCTTCCAAACTGATGCCTAGTTAGAAAACCAAGTTTGGGCCACATTAGGCTTAGGATACTACCAACAAGTGTGGCTTCCAAACTGCTGCCTAGTTAGGAAACCAAGTTTGGGCCGCATTAGGCTTAGAATGCCACAGGCAAGTGTGGCTTCCAAACTGATGCCTAGTTAGAAAACCAAGTTTGGGCCACATTAGGCTTAGGATACTACCAACAAGTGTGGCTTCCAAACTGCTGCCTAGTTAGGAAACCAAGTTTGGGCCGCATTAGGCTTAGAATGCCACAGGCAAGTGTGGCTTCCAAACTGATGCCTAGTTAGAAAACCAAGTTTGGGCCACATTAGGCTTAGGATACTACCAACAAGTGTGGCTTCCAAAGTGCTGCCTAGTTAGGAAACCAAGTTTGGGCCACATTAAGCTTAGGATACTATCAACAAGTGTGGCTTCCAAACTGCTGCTTAGTTAGGAAACCAAGTTTGGGCCGCATTAGGCTTAGAATGCCACAGGCAAGTGTGGCTTCCAAACTGATGCCTAGTTAGAAAACCAAGTTTGGGCCACATTAGGCTTAGGATACTACCAACAAGTGTGGCTTCCAAACTGCTGCCTAGTTAGGAAGCCAAATTTAGCGGAGCCTTGCAACTGCGTTACTTCCCAGACGTCGGTCTGGTTTGGAAGCCTCACTTGCCGCAAGTTTGACATTCGGTATGCCTTATTTGGGCCTCACTGAAATTTCTAGTCGGGATACTTTAACTTTAGGTAAGATTAAACAGATAATAATAATTAGACTACTTTTAATTCAATGTTCCACTGAGTTCCATTAAGTTAATGTTAATGGATTAGATCAAATGTTCTACCCCAAGTTCTACTCTCTGAGTATTTTACTGAAAATAAGTTCAACGCGAACGAAGCCTAAAATCAAGTAACATATCCTTTGAGTTGAGGAGCCATGTCTATGTGTACCAAATTTCATTAAAATCGCCTAATCGCTGAAGTTAGAAACTTGAAATTTGGACTGTACCTAGACTCGTTTTCTGACGTAAGCATCCACTAAGAAGGGATTTATAATATATAATAATATAATAATGCGTTTAACGTCCGTTTCTCGACATTTTACTACTTCCCGTTGTTTTCTACATTTTTTAAACTTCAACTTTTTTTTTATTTTATTAATACCAATGTGCGAATGGAGGAATGATAGGAAATTAGGATAAGGTTGGCAACTTCGGGAGCATAGGAGTTTAACAGATAATCGGCCATGGCCTTAAATAAGGAACCATCTCAATATTCATCTGGAATTATTGAGGAAAACCATGGAAAACCTCAAACAAGATGGCTGGTACAGGAATTACCGTTTCTCGGCGTGAGGCAGTAGGAAAAAGTCCTATCCACATCTGCCCCCGCCGGGATTCGAACCCAGTACCTTCACAATGCGAGTCTAGTGCTGTACCACTAAGCTACATCGCTGGGTACTAAGAAGGGATTTTTCGAAATTCAACACCTACGGGGATCAAAAGGGGGTAACATTTTGAAAGACTGAAATGAATAAAATAATATTTTAAACTTTTTAGAGACAAGCTTTTATTGAAATGACAAAAAAAGCAAAAAATAGTATTTAATAATTTAGGTTCATAATTATTATAAAAGCGGGGGTTTCGGCTAATAAACTATCATAGAGTTTACAGCCCACGCTTTTGTAATAATTATGAACCTAAATTATTAAATATTATTTTTTCCTTTTTAGTTCATTTCAATAAAAGTTTGTCTAAAAAGTTTTTTTTTTTTTTTTTTTTTTAATATAGGTTTTATTGGCCTCTATATCTTCTGATATAATCAGCCATGTCATTATGTTCGGTAGAATGCTTAAAATAAGAGAAAAAATAATAAATTTATATAATAAAAAAAAATAAACAATAGATACCTAAGTAAAATTGAAACTGTTTAAACTGGTAATAATAATAAAACTGTTCTTTATGTTAAGGTAAGTTAGTTACATTATTTTTTTTTCTTAATACTACTTTTTAAGACAGGGACACACAAGAGGGATGGACAACAGGACAAATGACGAAGACAATGGACTGCACCGGCCTCTAGAACAGGATTTGAACAACACATGAACGGCCACTTGATACCAGGAAAATTTAAGGTATAGGAACCACACACAAGGTAATTTTCTATTCTAATTTATTTATTACTAATTTTTATACTTTTAATTCAATAGATTTTAGATATTTACATATATCTTTAAATATTTTTCCGTTTTTTATCTCTAGGATTTCAGGATACCATACAGGTAATGGAATATTACATTTAACAATGGAATTAATAAACGGTTCTCTATTTGCAACAAATTTTGGACAACTAAATAATATGTGCTTCGCATCTGCTACAGTTTGGTTATCACAATCGCAGTAAGGTGAGTCGATTTTTTTGATTTTATATAAATAGTTTGGAAACAAGGCGTTATTAAATCTTAATCTACAAATAGTGGCTATATTAGGCCGCTCCAGCATACTTTTACTAAACCAAGGTTTTTTTAGTACTTTGCTTTGTAAGTTCCAATAAAAATTGCCTTTATTTTGTGAGATATTGTCGTATTCTTTTTGCCATTTATTAAGGTAGACAGACTCTAACGTTCTTTTAGCATCATCCAGAGGAATATTAATATCTAGCCACATACCTTCAGTTACAGCTCTTTTGGCCATAATATCTACTTCTATATTATGGGACACTTGAGTATGTCCCTTAACCCATAACAAAGTAATTTGTTTAGTTGTCTTTAGATTATGCAGTAATTTTATTATTTCGGTGATTACATAATTATTCTTTTTTTCAGAATTTTTTAAGGATTGAAGTACGCTTAAGGAGTCAGAACAAATGACAATATTATGTGTATTTAATGTATCTGCATATTTTATAGCTTCAACAATGGCAACGGCCTCCGCAGTAAATATTGAAATGTCTCCGGGTAGTTTAAACATTCTGGATGTATTACTTTTTGGATCAATAAACGCACATCCTGTATTATCCTCCTTTTTAGATCCATCTGTATATAAAAAGTATGCGCTCGGAAACGTCGACAATATATCGTGATCATATTGAATATTGAGTTCAGTATAGATGTTAAAATGTTCCATAAAAATGTCGTAAGGTAAGTTATACCAACGGGTGAAGTTTTTTTTTTTTTTTTTTACTAATTAATAATTATTGTAGAAAAAGTTGACATAAGTCGTTTTGACTACGACCTTAGATATTTAGATTGATAATTTCACACATGCTCGGAATTTGCGCAAACTATTCGATTATTCATGGAATACCGTTAAATTTCTAACTAGAATTCGGCGAGTAAAGTTTCCGCCTGTTTAGAATATTATTTCATAGTGTTATTCGCGGAATCTACTTTACTTGAATATTTTATATTAACTATTCAACACATGGAACAACTACATAACCTAAGGCACAATTACCGGGTTCTGTAATAAGTATAATTATTACAAACATATTTACTGTTCGCCTTATGAGAAAGGAAATTACTGCGGACAATCGACCTAAAGGATTTAATATACTGGATGTATTAAAAAATTCGAAGAAAAATTAATGTTAGAAATAACTTAGTAGTAAAAACAATTAATGGAAATAACATTTATTGTGATCTAAGTAAGCTTTCACGGCCGGCGTTGTTCCAAATCTTCATAGTTTTCGGGCTTGTAGGCCGTGGTCCGATGGTATTTCTACCTGTCGTTTCGTCTACAACACTGCGGTAGACATTTTCAAAGGCGATGTGAAAGCAGCTGAATTGTTCTCCTTGGCGGCTCACAGATAAGTGTGTCGACGACTGGTGTCCTCCCTTCTTTTATGCTAAGTGCCAGTATGTTCTCTGTTCGGTCGTAGTAGGACGGACTACGACCGAACAGAGAACATACTGGATTACTGGCATTTAGCATTGGAGGAGGACAGATTTACCTGTGAGCCGCCGAGGAAGACACTTCGACCGCTGACACACCGCTTTTGAAAATGTCTACCGCAGTTGTAGACGAAACGACAGGGAGAAAAACTATCGGACGACGGCCTACAAGCCCGGAAACTATGAAGATTTATAGCATTAATTGTTCGTCACAAATTTAGATAGATAGATAAATATTTATTTGTTTGAGCACCACAGCTACGTGGCATAACATCGTCAAATAATAACAAGTTAAGACATTACATAAACGAAAAATCTTCCACTTTATAAAGACCAGCCTCAGTCAACCGTCTTCTCACAAGATTCCTGAACTGACTTAGGGGAAGGTTTTGAACAGCTGTAGGCAGTTTATTAAATAAAGTAATGGACATGCTGTGTGTTTTTTTGTAATCTATGAGGTGGTAATCTAAGATTATATTTATAGCTTACATTATAAGAGTGGACGTTAGAGCTACAGCTAAAGTTCATCATATTTTCCGAGATATTTTCTTATTTTATCAAACCCATTTATAATTCGCTTTTTATTGAAAAGAAAATCGATATGGGTTATAATAAAATTTGCATGTAACTATATAAATTTTTAAATTCCCATCAACTCAAAAGTCGTGAATATTTTTTATTCGCAATGAATGTTTCGAAAGTCTAGACCGAAAATAACTGGAATTCAAGTATGTGACGGAAAAGTACTAAAATCCATTTTACACTATAATATGTTCATTTATATGAATTTCATATAAACACGTAAACTACCCTTCCTTAGAAATATTGTACACAACCCATTTGTTACCACGGTGCCAAATCGAGTATTACGACCGTTCTGTCTTGCATGTGGGATATCTGGACATTTAAAAAAATGGACTGTGTGCCTCACCTACATAAGCGCACGGTTGAAGTTATACTTCATACATTATTTATTAAAACACGTTCCGTTGAAGTTTTGAGCATTTTTAATTTTAACTATTTACTTATTTTTATGTCGGTATTTTTTGACTCGAGGTCATTCCAATTTACTATACCCTCGCTAAAGAAGTATAACTTCAAAAAGAGATATTTCATGAACTGTTCAGTAACCAAATCTAATTTCCATAGAGTGAAATATTTTATCATCATATACTAATAACAGTTAATTTAAAACTGCCATTTCATTTTCTTGCGAGATTTTTGATATTTTGTATGATGCCGGGAAAACGTGTTTCCGGATTTTTTGATGTGAAACATCTTATGTCGGGCTGTGAACAGCCGCGTGAGGGGAAATATGCAACGAAATGTTTGGTCCGCTCCTTCGCTGCTGTTCTCCCCACCACTGCGGCACTCTCTCTCTCTCTCTTGGCTCAGGCGTGCACTGTAACACACGCGGTGTTACAGTGCAGTATATAGGATTACGTCAGCATAACAGTTAGTTGCTGCTTTTGAAAAAATATATACTACCTACTACATAGAGAATACCACCGAGTTCAATAACGTTTTCTTTGATGTTCCACATCTGTCGGGGGTCCCGAGACCCACACCCTTTTATACTTTCGAACGTCCATAGACGCAAAGAATTTTGTAATATGGCGAAAAGAGTCAAAATTGAAAATTCGACGGATTTAGGTACGTTTCGAAAAAGTTTTAGATGTCCGTCCGTTCGTATATATGCAGACTGCAGAGGTGAGACAGACACTGTTCAACGAATCCAAGCAAAACTTTAAACTTAGGGTTTTTCGGGGATTCCTTAACGGTTTTTTGAAGTTAAACTCCTTTAGCGAGGGTAGTGAATTGGAATTACCTCGAGTCAAAAATTACCGACTCAATAATCCGAGACAGTTTTATCTGCTATACAGATATGAAAACAGAACTAAAAAGGAAATCTTTAGATGAGTGGAGAAACCGCTGGCAAACTACAACTGATAATAAACTTAGGGAGATCAAACCATCCATTAAATCATGGACGACTCCTATACTATCTTCGAGGAAGGATCAGATAGTAATGACCCGAGTTAGAATAGGACATACCTTACTGATGCATAAATATCTTTTTGACAAGACCGATCGTCCGCAGTGTGATTTATGTAAAGTCCCTGTCAGCATCAAACATATTTTCCCGACGATCTCCCTAATATATTTGAAGATACAGAAAACGGGATTAATCGCATACTATTGTCCACTCAACAGGATTGTATACGCTCATATAGTTTCATTAGATTAATAATTTATAGTTTCGGACGCTAATGACCTTCGATATTGATGCGTTCAAAAATAACTATATATATAAAAAAAAAAGTTATTCTAACGCTGACAGGGATGGAACGGACCTAACGATTTGGATTAAATTTACTGAAAAGGGGTTTTTGGGGGCAAAAAATCGATCAATTAATATCAAACATTAACTTACAAATAGTTACCAAATTTTCGAAGCAAGTATGTTATACTGCTTGGTAAGTAACAGGTCAAACTGTAGCATAACTGTTAAACAGATCCAGAAATTGCGGTCTTTAATTGTGTACACTCCAGAACTGTAACCTTTTGAAAGTACGGAAACAATGATCCTGGCAATGTTATTAACTCTAACGACCCGTTATCCTGTGTCAATCTGCAACTATACAGGGTGTAACAGAAAAACGTAGAGTAAACCAAGAGCACTTTCGGTGAGAGGCAGTATATAGGAAAAATCCGTAGTTATACATCTTCTTCACCGGGATTTGTACCTTCCGAATGTGAATCTGGTGCTCTCACCACTACGTTACTCACTCGGTGTGTTAGAAACTAACTTTTCACTAAAAAGTCTTTATAATAAGTCTCAACAAAATTTAAAGCCAAATAATTACATCTATTTGTTTGTGCCCTTATGTTTTTACCGCCTCGAGTGCAGAAGAGTGGATTTATTCAGTTGTAGGTACCTATCAAAGGGAAAATAATAATGATAAATTTAATTAATGGTTTTGAAATTTCTACCCACAAATAAAACTAAAGCTTAAAATGTACATAAATTCACGATACATTTTATTATCTATACTAATATAATAAAGCTGAAGAATTTGTTTGTTTGTTTGGTTGAACGCGCTAATCTCAGGAACTATTGGTTCGAATTGAAAAATTATTTTTGTGTTGGATAGTCCATTTATCGAGGAAGGCTATAGGCTATATAATATCACGCTACGACCAATAGGAGCGGAATATTTTTGTGTTGGATAGTCCATTTATCGAGGAAGGCTGTATGCTATATAATATCACGCTACGACCAATAGGTGCGGAACATCAATGAAAAATGTTGCAAAAACGGGAAAAATTATTCCTTTTGAGAGCTTCCGTTGCGTGCGCTGCGTAAACGGTTAAAGTTACGCAAAAATCATGTATGACGGAATTGTTCCCGGAAGATTTATATATATAGCGAACGAGCGAAGCGATTGAGTAATGTAATTCCTAAACCACGCAACAGATTTTGATGCGGTTTTCACCATCAGTTAGATAATTTTTCACGGAAGGTTTATATATCTATATAGCGAACGAGCGAAGCGAGTGAGTAGTGTATTGCACCCGGGCGAAGCCGGACGGGGCCGCTAGTTAAATTTATAAAATGATAAATGTAACATGCAGTACTCTAAATTTTATTACACTCTGATAAATTTGTAGTGCACCTACTGTAAATGTTATGCAATAACATCGGTAGTTTCGTAATTTTAAAATAAATTGAAGAATTTATAAAATGATAATTAATTTGACATGCACTCTAAATTTTATTATACTTCGATAAATTTGCAGTGCATCTACTATAAATGTTATGCCTAATAAGATAGTTACGTAATTTTAAATAAATTCAAGAATTTATAAAATGATAATTAATTTGACATGCACTCTAAATTTTATTATACTTCGATAAATTTGCAGTGCATCTACTATATATGTTATGCCTAATAAGATAGTTACGTAATTTTAAACTAAATTCATATAATCAAGACACAGCTGGTTTACTATCATTTAACGTGATAAATGCATGAGAACAAATTATAAATTTTTAGTGTTATTAAGTGGTGAAAATAAAAAAGTATTGTAGGGTTATATTTGACTATGATTTGACAAAAAAAATAGTTCAAAGTTTTGTTATAATGAAGTAATGTAAATTAATTTAATCCGTTTTTATAAGGAACAAACGTATCTAATTTTTATTAGTTTAACACGGTCAAATTTGGACCGAACAAAGCAATTAAATATTACCAAAGAATAATTTTTTTTCAAATTTGGTTTTTACTAAATGAAGTGCATAATAGTAGGTAGATTATTATGAAAGTGTGTTTTCTATATTTGTGGTGTCACAGAAATGTAACTAAAATGAACGAATTAAGCATTTGACACTTTTTTAACAGCGGTTTTTGGATTTTAAATATTCTTTGTGAAGTGCGTATCAGAATTTTTGAAAATACCGATATATATAAAAAGACATTTTTGATTTACAATTTTTAAAAAGTATGTTAGTTTTCAAATTTTGACTTTTGTGCAATACCGAGGTGATAGAAATATTGAAATATTATGTAAGTAATTTTATTTAATCATTTCTGATTACGTAGTAACTACCATTTTTATATTTTATTTTATATTTTATTACATTTGAATTCAACGTTCCGCTTTCTATAAAAATAGTAAATCTGACAAAACATTTGTATTTTCCAAAAAAAAGGTGGAAACAATAAACAAGGCTAACATATTTTATGTTAAAATTGTGTTTTAAAGGCCACCAACAGCTAAGGTTATTTGAGCCTAGCACCAATTCATATTTTCAATTCATTATTTTTTTTTTTAATAATAAATTGAAAATCCAATTGACGCTTTTACCAGCTCTCGGGCTAGAATCTGGGATGTAGTTGTTATCGCAATTGCATTCCAATGTTCTTTGGGCATTAGCGCTCCCAGGGACCTGAGCTCGTACCAGTCGGTTTGTGTATGCCGGCTAGCGGATTTTAATACACCAATATGTTATTTGTTGTGTTGAAGACGCTAATGACCTGAGTTGTCGACGCGTCTATAATCTACAATAAATAAAAAAAATAAAATCGGGCTAGAATCCGGGAACTGGGGACTTGTAATAGAGGAACCATAGCAACGCCATGTAAACAACAGCATTGCTGCACGCTCGGCTATTCTCAAGCGTATTTTATGTAATTAACGTTTTCTGTAATCATACTAAATTTAAAAAAAATCTGAGATATTTTCCAAAAAAGTAAAAAAATACTCATTCTTGGAAAATTTAACATGATTATTTAATTTTTTTTATCTATCTGATTTTTTTCAAATCCACTAAACATGCAAAAAAACACTACTCTAAAATTCTGTGATCACCCCAGAAATTCTGTGTATCCTGGTTTGAGTAGGCCTTGAAATTTTTAAACGAATCTAGCAAACTATAAAAGTGAAAAAATATATTGAATAACATGGCGCATTTCATAGTATGTTTTGGTTCACCCTGTGTAAGCATCGTCATTTTCATAAATTTAGCTAATTAGTTTAATATAGTTTTATGAGGTTCAAAAAAGATAAGAGCCACGTTTTCAAAATTAACGAGCTCAGGTTATTAAGAAATGTAATTTTGCTTTTATCTTAAAAGTTTTTTATAGTTATTGTTAATTTACTAAATCCTAATTATGTATTACACTTTCTTAAAAACACATAATTTATAATAATTTCCTTGTTGCTGGCTTTTTTATCCAGAAAATGTTAAAATTAAGTACAGCATACAATTAACATAAAAATAATATTTCATAATTGTATTTTAAAGACCACCAACAGCTAAGGTTATTTGGGCCTAGCACCAATTCATATTTTCAATTCATTATTATTATTTTTTTTTTTTAATAATAAATTGAAAATCCAATTGACACTTTTACCAGCTCTCGGGCTAGAACTCGGGAACTGGGGACTTGTAATAGAGGAACCATAAATAATATTTCATACGAGGATAAAAGAAATTTTGTATAAACTGCAGTTTTACATCTAAAATCCTAGTTTTCTGCTCTGGTTCGTCCGTGTAGATATTGCTTTGGTAGCGAAATAATAAAAAACACACATGTTACTTTTCGTCGGGCGATTTTGCGATTAAGTTGCTTGCAGATCGTCAGATGCAGCTATATAAACAGCGTAAGGTCGCACACTATTTGCTGAAATACAGAACTGCAGATGTATGACGAGAAATTTCGTCAAATCGCGATGAAGTATCCTAAATCGCGCGAGAAGACAGCTTAGTGTAATGGTCAGCGTGCTGGTCTTTAGATCAAGCTGTCGTGGGTTCGAATCCCATCTCGCTCATGGATGTTTTGCAATGTCGTTTAATTTTAATTGATGATGTTATTAACTTTCCTTTAGAATTGTAATGGGTCCGAAAATCGAAATCAAAATGTATAACAAATTTTTATGTTTCAAGGTCACTACACTATTTTTAGAAAGAGGTTTGTGTGTGTGTAAGTGCGTATACGTATGGGCGTGTACGTATGTACGTACGTACGTATGTGTCCATTTCTTTCTAAGACGAAATCTCGAGAATGAAAAATGATATCGACTACGTTAGGGTGCCAATCGACGCGTAATAACGTAAATATGATCTGGAAGAAATTTTTTCAAAATCGGTTCAACCGTTCTTTTTTCTTAACCAAATAGACTCCAAAAAAGTAGATTTTACACAATATCTCGCGAATAAAAAATTATATCGACTTCGTAAGGGTGTCATTCGAGACGTGTTAACGTCATTTTGATCCGGCATAAATTTTATAAAAATCGGTTCAGCCGTTTTTTTTTTAAATTATTGTTAAAAATAAATAATAATTATGTTTTAATGATTAAAATGATTACTTTTCTGTGTAATATCTAATTTAATTATTATTATTAAATATTTATCAAACTGGGTCGCACTTTAGTCGTAATAAACGACCCACCTCACGGCCTGTTATTTGATATAATTAAGACGCTAATGACCTAAGCTGGCCCTTCAACGACAATATAGCAGGCGTAACGGACGTCCGATTTACGATATTATTTTCGTAGCTTCCAGGAAAAGTTTTGAAGGTCAAATAATGACTAATGCATAATATTTATAATAATTATGTTGACACGTGCAATTTCAAAAATGGAGAATAAAATAAACTAATTAAAATTCATACACTTGTCTAAATATCTTTAATAAATACTATTCCAAACTGTGTACATTAAAATAATGTTTGCAGTTTTGGTTGAATATTGATGTTTTAGTCTTTTGTACTTATATCTTTGACCAAAAAACAAAACCGCTTAGATCAAAACAAATTAATTAAACTGTAACGTTGTCTACAATCATGTAGTAGACCGAGAGCTAGTAACAATTTTTTGGTGTTATTTATTCAAGGCCTTATTTTTGTAAAAATGTTGAGAGAGGCACCGTGAGTAAGGGATTTTGCTAGATAGATACTATGGGAGGGATGCAGACCGCCCCCAACATGTAACAAAAAAAATGGTCACATTATTATTATTGCTTCAAGGCTGAAATTATTTGTATAGCTTGTCGGTGCATCCCTCCCATACCGCTATATAGCAAAATCTCTTACTCAGGGCACTTTAATATGCCTTCCTCAACATCTTCACAAAAATAAGGCCTTGAATAAATAACACCAAAAAATTGTCACCAGCTCTCGGACTATGGCGTTGTAAGCATGAAGTTATTTCTTGCGCCGAGGATTCCATGCATTTCGTTATAGTTTTCTCGTAATCTTTACCAGGCTTTTTTAGTGTATTTGCCATATCGCACATACACTATTGGCGTCGGTCGGATGGCGGGACCTAGGGGTCGGTCAAAATTTCTCGACGTTTCATAGCCTCCTGAACACTTTGGCACCATTTTTGGAAATGTCTGTTTATATATATGTGTGTGTGTGCGGGCAATAACTTTCGAAAGAGTTAATTGATTTTGACGAAATTTGGTAGGCACGTTGCAATCCATCACCGCAAGAAGCTTATTTAAAATGGACCCTATCGGACTATTTTAAGGGTGGTTTTTAGGGGTTGAAAAATGTTTTTGGGCCCAAAAATACCGAAAAAATTGTCCGAATCGTTTCAAAATTGGAATTTAACCCTTTAGTAAAGATTAAAACGTGGTGCTAAAATTTAAATAAAATCGGCCCGATAGGTCCGGACTTATGATTTTTTTAAAAACATTAGTTTGCGGATACGGATTTCTTTACCGAAGGGTGTATTTAATTTGGTACAGATGCTGTAATGATAACAATATTGCAATTAAGAAAAAAATTATTATTGTAAGGGGTGTATTAAGGGGTTAATTTTTTTATTTTATACAAAAACAAACAGTTCACATAATAAAGCCACAATGCCTGTATTAGCAAATACACTATATATTGTCGGCAGGGTTTTGGCTCTGCGACCCGAGTTTTTTTACTTTTAAAATCACTGGTTCAGCTGTGATCAGCTATTTACAGTGTAGATAATAACACAACTCAGTATCTAGTAATTATGTAACTACGACCAGTCTTTTTCATATTTCTAATACATAGATTATGGGAGCATACTTTTCTGGTAAATGTTTTTATAAAATAACCTATCAAAATTCATTAAAAAAATCGAAAAGAAATATTTTTAGTATTCTTAAAGTGAGCAGCTCTATCCACCTATTTTTTTAATTTTCACTAAATTGGCCGCAAAAGGTACAAAGCTTTCGTATTTGTGAAATATCCGTGAAACACATCACTCTATCTACATGCCAAATTTCAATTTCCTATTCTGGTTAATACTAGAAAAGAGCCACCTCATTATCCGATATGCGTTATTTAAAAATAATCAATAGGTAATACAAATTGAAAATTAATGCAGGAAATGCAAGCGTATTTTTTTGAAAACAGAAATAGAGTAACGTATTTGAATTTAATGAAAAGACCTATTTATATATAGTCTGTGCTATATGAATTATTTATTTTCCATCTCTGAATTATTCATAAACAATCAGAAATGAAATGACAATAATGTGGATACATTACTCATTGAGTTTTGTGCTTTTTATTTAGCACAGTTTATTCAGCTAGCAATCATTATTTTTGCCGTCAGCTAATTTTACCGTGTCATGAATTCATTAAATATTATTTTTTTGTAACGTTGCAAATTTTATTCATAATGTTATTTTTATTGTTCTGTGCCTACATATCATGTATTCAGCGCACAAAATATATACAGAACGGAAACAATTGTGGCAAATAGTCCGACAGAAGCTTCGGCTTCGGCAATCTTCGGTCAAAAATTAAATTCAACGAATAGAAATTTATTCGACTAGGACGTTTTCTTTTTTCATTTCAAAACAAAATATAAACAAGTAAAATGTACAGTGTGTCCCAGGATAGATGGACCAAGTGTAATGAACAAAAAAAAGGGTGTGGGTCACGGGACCCCTGACAGATGTGAAACATCAAAGAAAACGTTATTGAACTCGGTGGTATTCTCTATGTAGTAGTATATATTTTTTCAAAAGCAGCAACTAACTGTTCTGCTGACGTGATCCTATATACTGCACTGTAACACACGCGGTTGTTTTCCCGTGCCCGAGCGCGCGGAAGCCGAGAGAGAGAGAGAGAGAGAGAGTCCCTCAGTGGTGGGGAGAACAGCAGCGAAGGAGCGGACCGTAAATTTCGTTGCATATTTCCCCTCATGCGGGGCTGTTCACAGCCCGACATAAGATGTTTCACATCAAAAAATTCGAATTTCGGAATGGTATTTGGGGATCGAGTCCTAGCTATTAACGTATAGGTACCAAAAATGAGTTGATTCGGTTTTCTACAGGGTGTTTTATAAGTAAAGTTGTAAAAATTTCCAATTTTTTGTTCATTATACCTCTTGTAACATCCTGGAACACACTGTATTTGAGAAACTCTAGCACTAGTATGCGAGTTATACGATACTTTTAAAAATGTACCATAATATAAAATATAAAAAGTAGAAACGTATACTTAAATGAAATATTTTTTTCATATGTGAAATGTTCTTTGACTATCCAACCAAACTGTTTTTTCAGTACATATTTCTGAAAAGTTTTAAAGTAATTTTTGCAAGAACGTAAAATTATTTCTGAATCTTGACTGGAAAAAAATTCCTTAATCTACATATTTAAAAGATATATGACGTCTTTTTTGTCAGAGAATTTTCTTGACCGCGAGTTTTGCCATTTTAAAAAAAATGTAAACGGGGCAGTTTGTATTTCGCTTTCTTGTGGGCTTTTCAGAATATTTGGCTATTTTGTATAAAACTGATAGGCAAACGTGTTTTCAGAATTTTTATCTGCTATACAGGGTGTATCACAAGATTGAGAACATAGAAAATAAATGAGTGCAACAGGGAAGACATAAACAAAATGGGTAGCGTGACAAAGATAGAATACACATGGCTAACTCAACTAAATTAATTATCATGGTTCAAAGCATGAAAAAGGACACAGCAATCACTGATCCTAACTAATTTGCACAATGAAGTTTTCCCTATGTTCGGTTTTTTGTGGTACATCCTGTATATGTGTATGTATCACTCGAAAACGGCGGGATTTATTATGATTACATTTGAATATATACCAATATTTAAAATAAAGCGATTTTTTACGCGATACGCTCAGGTTAAGATGGAATTCCCCTCAAAATCACACGTAATAGTTTGCCGGCAAAAACGTCGTTCACGCAAGCAAAGTCCCGGGGCAAAACTATTAAGTGCAAAGAAAACGGTCAACGAATACGAACTTCCGTAATTAATAATAATAATAATAATAATGCGTTTAACGTCCGTTTCTCGACATTATGTCATAACAGACGCCATTCGCACCATTACTATTTTCCATTTTACCACTTCCCGTTGTTTTCTACATTTTTAAACTTCAACTTTTTTTTTAATAGCAATGTGCGAATGGAGGAATTATAGGAAATAAGGATAAGGTAGGCAATTTTAGGAGCATTATAGGAGTTTGACAGGTAATCGGCCATGGCCTTGAATAAGGAACCATCTCGATATTCATCTGGAATAATTGAGGGAAACCATGGAAAACCTCAAACAAGATGGCCGGTTTGTCGACGTGAGGCAGTAGGAAAAAGTCCTAGCCACATCTGCCCCCGTCGGAATTCAAACCCAGTACCTTCCCAATGCGAGTCTAGTGCTGTACCACTAAGCTACATCGCTGGGTGAACTTCCGTAATTAAGTAAAGCATTTTCGGTATGCTATTGCATAAATAACTTTATTAATAAAAACCAAACTTGAGCGTATCCTTCGGGACATTCAGGATATCACGTGAAAGATGATCTTTCTCCTCCATCGTTCACACCACTATATACGCCGCTCTACGTCATTATCCTGAGGGAAGAGGTCGCAGGAATGGCTGGAGTGGTTTTACATGAGTTCGCATACCACGAGACACGTTTCTAACAATAATAAATATTCATAAATTATACCGCATATACACTAAAGCGGCGTTAACACTAGTCCAGGCAGTGTAAGTCTATCTAAATTTGCAAGTTTATAAATTTATCTAAATTTGCAGTATTATTTAAATTTAATTTTAGGGTCAATGATCTAAAAATCACTTACTACATTTAATTTGTATTTTTCTTTTGTACAGTCGGGACTGAAACCCGAATTTTCCATTCTCGCGGCCGATGAATTATTATTATCAATTACTTAATATAGAAGGATTTAATTAATTAATCGTGTCACACACTGTAAGAAATGAGAAGGCCGATTGCATAGATTATCGATGGTCCATTTGTAGCCAGCGATTAATCTGGTAATAGGCACACAAAGAGACAATGGCGTCGCAAACAGGTATCGCCTCCACATCGCGTGATTTCATAAAAACACATTGGGCATGCGTGGTTACTAATTTTACATTAATTTGTTTTGTTTTCATCCATTTTATATACTATGTAACTATACATTTTATTTTGTAATTTTTACACACTTTATTGGAATATTACACAAATTATGTAATTTTAATTTACTTTATGCAAAAATCACAAATTTGTTTAACTTTACAGTAAAAGTCCAAGTTTTTATGAAGTTTTCTGTGTAAAAATAAATAATAATGTAAAATCACTTAGAAAATCGAGCGAATTCTACCCTAACTTTCAAAGTATTTTTACATCCATTTTTTACAGTGCGGTAGAAATGTTGATAATTCATCCGCTACGAAAGTGGAAAGCTCAGGTTTGAGTCCCGACTGTAACAATATGGTTGATAAAATGATTTTTTCTATATTACATAGTAATATTATATAATAATTATTAAAATAGACAATATTAGCCAAACCACAAATAAATACTTTTCTTATCTTAACGTAATCAGTCGGCGAACATGCCATCGTGATGTTAATCGTCAAACAATTAAGGTATACAAGGAAAAAATCAAAGACCACTGTCAGGACTTGAACCCGAAATTCCCAGTTTCCGGCTGGTTGAGTTACCTTACTCACACAGTGCCCCGAGAGTGGGATCTGTTCTCTTCCTATATATACCTATTTCAACACTAAATCACACTTAGGAAGAGAACAGATCCCACTCTCGGGGCACTGTGTGAGTAAGGTAACTCAACCAGCCGGAAACTGGGAATTTCGGGTTCAAGTCCTGACAGTGGTCTTTGATTTTTTCCTTGTATACCTTAATTGTTTGACGATTAACATCACGATGGCATGTTCGCCGACTGATTACGTTAAGATAAGAAAAGTATTTATTTGTGGTTTGGCTAATATTGTCTATTTTAATAATTATTATATTATAACCACAAAAAACTCAACTCTCATTGTTGTATTAATATTATATAACTTGGCTGATTTCCAAATTTTAATCATTGTATTACTAAATTCAAACAACTTTGATATTAGTGAACTTACAGTTATGATAGTTCCGAAGATGAAACTTTTGACTAAAGTTTTTTAGTAGTTTCGGGTAGCATACGTTTTTCAACATTAAAATTATATGTTTTGCATTTATCTTATACATAATCTTATAAAATATTCAAACTAAAGTTGGTGCACTTGAAACAGCGATTTATTTCAAGCTACTGTAAAATTTATAGTACGTGTTTTAAAAGCAGCGAAAATAAGTACATAAACAAGCCGTGAGGTGGGTCGTTTATTAGGACTAAAGTGCGACCGTTGAGGTCCACACGACGAACTTCCCAGTTTGATAAATATTTAATAATAATAATTAAATTAGATATTACACAGAAAAGTAATCATTTTAATCATTAAAACGTAATTATTATTTATTTTTAACAATAATTAAAAAAAAAAAACGGCTGAACCGATTTTTATAAAATTTATGTCGGATCAAAATGACGTTAACACGCCTCGATTGACACCCTTGCGAAGTCGATATAATTTTTTATTCGCGAGATATTGTGTAAAATCTACTTTTTTGGAGGTTATTTGGTTAAGAAAAAAGAACGGCTGAACCGATTTTGAAAAAATTTCTTTCAGATCATATTTACGTTAATACGCGTCGATTGGCACCCTAACATAGTCGATATCATTTTTCGTTCTCGAGATTTCGTCTTTGAAAGAAATGTACACATACGTACGTACGTACACACACACACACACACAGACATCTTTCTAAAAGTAGTGTAAAAATAGTGTAGTGACCTTGAAACATAAAAATTTTTTTTCCTTTTTGATTTCGATTTTCGGACCCATTACAATAACTTCCAGTGGGAAGTTAATAAATAAATATTTTTCTAAGTGTGTGATCTTTCACGGCCGGCGTTGTTCCAAATTTTCTTAGTGGGCTGTGGTCCGATGTCATTTCCACCTGACGTTTCGTCTACAGCGGTAGACATTTTCAAAAGCGATGTGGCAGCGGTCTAAGTGTCCTCCTACGCAGCTCACAGGTAAATGTGTTAACGACTGGTGTCCTCCCTTCTTTTATGCTTAAAGTGCCAGTGTGTTCTCTGTCCGGTCGTATAATCCTACTACGACCGAACAGAGACCAGACGGACAGAACTACGACCGAACAGAGAACACACTGGCACTTAGCATAAAAGAAGGAAGGACACCAGTCGTATTCCGTCCTTTTTTGATTGGTTATTGGTTTTGTATTTTGTAGCGTTGGTGTTCAAGTTTTTTACCTTAATCTCAGTAAAACTTAAACACCAACACTACAAAATACAAAACCAATGACCAATCGGAAAAGGACGGAATACGACTGGTGTCCTCCCTTCTTTTATGCTTAAAGTGCCAGTGTTTTTTCTGTTCGGTCGTAATCCTACTACGACCGAACAGAGAACACACTGGAACTTAACATAAAAGAAGGGAAGACACCAGTCGTATTCCGTCCTTTTCCGATTGGTCATTGCTTTTGTATTTTGTAGTGTTGATGTCCAAGTTTTTTTACCTTAATCTCAGTAAAACTTGGACACCAGCGTACTACGAAAAACAAAACCAAAGACGGATTACAACCGAACATAGAACACACTGGCAGAAGGGGGAACAAGGAGGACACTTCGATTGCTGCCACTTCGGCTTTGAAAATGCCTACCGCAGTTGTAGACAAATCGTCAGGTAGAAACACTATCGACCTACAAGCCCCAAAACTATTAAGATTTGGAATAAATATTTTTTACATCCACATGCTTCGCAACTTGTGGCTAGACATTATTAACAATGAAAAATTAATTTTTTCTTTGCCACCAACAGCCAGGATTATCAGGGCCTAGCACCAATTCATATCTTCCATTTATTTATTTTTTAATAAACTGAAATTCCAATTGATTCTCTCTCAAAATAGAACCTGGGGGAACTGAGTATGCTTATAAAGCCCCCAAAGGCAATAAAACAATCTAAATTCTAAAGTATACCCGTTCTTAGATTTTCCCATGAATAAAAACTGTGCCGCTTATATTGAATTGTGAAACTATAACTATTAGTCACTGCCTAAAATTTCAGAACTTAACTATAGATTTGATGAAACTTGGTACACTATGATTTTACAGGCAGTTTTCGCCTAAGCAATATTCGTGTTTTAGCATATATTTTACCTAACTATTGTACCGACCTTACCAGTAGGTACTGCATAACATAAATATTTAATGAAAAGGTACCCACAATATAGATACCTGTATAATGTATATTATTTTAATTATAATATTATCAATAATATATTTGTATACAGGTGTATCACAGGATTGAATACATAGAAAAGTAATGAGTGCAACAAGGAAAACATAAGCAAAATGAGTAGCGTGACAAAGATAGAATACACATGGCTAACATAACTAAATTAATATCATTGTTTTTTTACATGAATAGAGGGCAAAGCAATTTCTGATCTTAACTAATTTGTACTGTGTACTTTTCCCTATGTTCGGTTTTCTGTGATACACCCTGTATAAATACAGAAATGTTGTCACATATTTGACCGAAAATCTGACGTACACCGTTTTGCTTTATGACTGCAGATAATATGTTGCATATTATGTAACTTCAATTGCAAATTGATATGGAGAAGTGGGATTTTGTATATAAATTGCATTATACGTTTGTTCCAATAAATAAATCAATGAAACGTTACACAAAATACACAAAAAAAGGTTTGTTCCTACAGAATTAATCACGGATTTGCCTCTGATAAGTTTCTGAATTTTTTAATACGCGCGCGCTAACCGATTGGAAACTAGTCTCAAACTTGTTTGTTGGAACAGATAACGTGGTTTTTACAGCACGCCAGAAAAACAAAACAGGTTACTTAACAAGCCGTGAGGTGGGTCGTTTATTAGGACTAAAGTGCGACCCTTGAGGTCCACACGACGAACTTCCCAGTTTGATAAATATTTAATAATAATAATTAAATTAGATATTACACAGAAAAGTAATCATTTTAATCATTAAAACGTAATTATTATTTATTTTTAACAATAATTAAAAAAAAAAAACGGCTGAACCGATTTTTATAAAATTTATGTCGGATCAAAATGACGTTAACACGCCTCGATTGACACCCTTATGAAGTCGATATAATTTTTTATTCGCGAGATATTCTGTAAAATCTACTTTTTTGGAGTCTATTTGCAGTTAAGAAAAAAGAACGGCTTGACCGATTTTGAGAAAAATTCTTTCAGATCATATTTACATTAATACGCGTCGATTGGCACCCTAACGTAGTCGATATCATTGTTCATTCTCGAGATTTCGTCTTAGAAAGAAATGGACACATACGTACGTACGTACATACGTACACACACACGCATACATACTCACACAGACATCTTTCTAAAAATAGTGTAGTGACCTTGAAACATAAAAATTTGTTATTCATTTTGATTTCGATTTTCGGACCCATTACAATAACTTCCAATGGAAAGTTAAAAAACAATCGTCGAACCTTAGATTTTGTAGGAACAGACCTTAAATTCAGTGGCACAGTTTCAGTAAGTATTACTATACGTGTTTCATATTGAATATACTTCATTTTACTCGAATGCAACTGCACTTGCTTCTCTTACGACTGCTTTTCCACTAAATAGATATATCCAAAGAGATGTGTTTGCATATTTTGTTTCGGAAAACAAACAGGTATACAGACGCGGGTTTTTTTTTAAAGCAATGAAATATTAATATTAATGCTCAAGCACTATACAAGAAAGTGTAAATCATATTTCTGTTAAAATTATACCCAGGAGCGTTGTAAAGCATGCATAAATATAACGAAACGGATGCCTCCGTAAAAATACTATAAACAAAAAATAAATAAACAATATGGAAACAACGCCGACATTATATTTAAAAACATGAAAAATATTCTAACGTATAAATTTCGTTCTTCCTTCTTTATTACACTTATAAGTTTTATTTTATTTTTCATATTCCTAAAATATAATGTATGTTCATGGATACTAGCAATATTTTCATTAAATATTTTCATTTTCAAACGGAACGCTCGATTTCTATAGTAGATCAGCGAGCAATAGAGCTTGCACTGTCTACATATTTGACTGAGGGCTACCAAGCTTTTTTTTACCACCTGGCAAGTGAGGGATACGTTACTTTGAGTGTGTGTGTTTTAAAGACCACCAACAGCTAAGGTTATTTGGGCCTAGCAACAATTCATATTTTCAATTCATTATTTTTTTTTTTTTAAATAATAAACTGAAAATCCAATTGACACTTTTACCAGCTCTCGGGCTAGAGCCCGGGAACTGGGAACTTGTAATAGAGGAACCATAGCAACGCCATGTAAACAACAGCATTGCTAAACGCTTATTCTCACTTATTCTCAATTTATCTTTGTGCTGAATTAAACTGAAACAAGGGGCCGTGTGGTCTAGTGGTTAGCGTGTCGGCCTCTAGATCAGACGGTCGTGGGTTCGAATCCCACATGCGCTTATGGATGTTTTTTGATGTCATTTAGTTTTAAGAAAGTTTTTATTTGATATAGTTGAAAGACGCTAATGACCTGAGATGTCGACGCGTCTATAATCTACAATAAATAAAATAAACTGAAACAAAAAAGAATCAATACCTACGCCGATAACCTAACATTAATTAAAATTAAAAACGTGCTAAACTGCCTTCGAATCTCTCGAAACATTTCGACAATAATCCAATAAATTAGATTTAACGCAGTATATAGATACAATTCCACTGTAGGTACACATAGCAGGTAAATGTATAGGTATATATGTGCATAATTACTTTCCAGCTGATTTAATCAAGTCCTTGATTAGAACTAAATTAGATAACATCAGAAACCAACCACTGGCACGCTGTCGCAAGGATAGATATATTAATAATATAATAAACAAGCAGACTTGTTGACTCCGCTAGACAAGGCTACAATATATACAGTGGTGTCTCATAAAAAGCTCTTTTGAACTCCTCGAAAGTTTCTGAGGACAGTGTGGTCCAGTGGTTAGCGTCGTGGCCTCTGGATTAGACTGTCGTGGGTAATTTTATAGACGCTGATAACCTCAGCTGTCAATCGTCTATAATCTGTCTATATCGACACCCCTAATTAAATTTTTTTAGAACATTATACAAATTTGGCTTTCCATAAATAATGGTAATTTTGATGACAATAATTCAGGTGCATGATGTTTAATATAGGAAGAATCATGTGAAAAAATACCTCAAATTAAGTGTTATTACGATTTGTTTTCAATTTAAACGTTATTTTGTAAAATTTAATATAATGGCGTTTTAATTAAATAGCTCAGGTTAACTTATAATCTATTCCAAGTATCTTTTTTACCTAGATTGCGCACGCATATCGTGCTCACAGATGATTCGGTCTCTGGGCAAAAGTATGTCTATATCGGTTGTAACTGACTGCTGCTGGCTAGGTGGCAGGACACGGTATGCGTGCGCAACCATATTTTTTCTCTCTTTCTCTTGCAGAGCAAGCAATAACGATGTCTCGCTCTTCTTTCGAGAGATAGGTGCATTGCTATGTGTATCTTTAATTTAACGATCCCCAGGGGGACCATTGGAATGTAGTTGTTCTCGCAATTGCATTCCAATGTTCTTTGGGAATTGGCGTTCCCAGGAACCCGAGCTCGTACTAATCGGCTTGTGTATGCCGGCTGGCAGATTCTAATACACAAATAGATTATTAATTGTTGTGTTGAAGATGAATGACCTGAGTTGTCGACGCGTCTATGATCTACAATAATAATAAAAAAAAATGGTGTGTGTCAGCTCCTTATCACTATGCAGTAAGCAAACAAACATACAAAACAAAACAAAACGTAACGCTTTTTAGTTAACGCAAAAACGTAACGCTTTTTAGTTAACGCAAAAACGTAACGCTTTTTAGTTAACGCAAAAACGTAACGCTTTTTAGTTAACGCTTATATAAATTTTACTCCTCACAAAATGTTCATACCGGGGGCCTTATATGAAAATCGATTCTTAAGGAGTAAACTCCAAAAAATTAATTTAACGATCATTATCTGTGTGATTCTACTGTACTAATTAACATTATTGATTCGATATATTCTAAAGTCTATTCATGTTTTCGACATTGAATGTGGTAGCGGGCGCTGTATTATCCTTGTCATCTCTTTCAAAAGCCTTTATCCCCCTTTCAATCAAACGATTACTTAACTGCTTGACCCGTCACCAGCTTCTCATTCAAAAAGATTGAGTTCTATCGTTGAGTGAAAGATCCTATAGTCACTGGTTCTATTCTGGATGAGAAGAGGATTGGTATTTAGAAGCGCTATTATGTATCTTTTTTAATCATTACATCTATTTTTTTTTGTTTCGCTATCCACAAGTGTCTCATTAACCAACTGTAGTGAAAGATGTATCATAGGAATAAGAACATAGGGAAATCACAGCAGTAAAATCATTAAGGACCAGTGATTGCTTTGGATTCTTTTCATGCTTAAAAACCGTGATCATTAATTTAATTTGGATAACCATGATTGCATTATATCTTTCTCGCCGAGCATATTTTCTTTATGTCTTCCTTGTTGCACTCACTAATTTTTTATGGTCTCAATCCTGTGATACACCCTGCAAAAATGTATAAAACATGCCCGGGAAATTGCCCCCTTGGTATATGGCACATTTATAATAATATATTTAAAACACAAGGCGTTTTTCCCGTAAACTTTCAGCAGCTTCTACTTGACCGATTTTGATTTTTTTTCTAAATAATCATATAGGTAACTGTAGAGTTGCCAGCTTTACCTTTTGTAAATTATAGACGCATCGACAACTTAGGTCATTAGCGGCTTTACCTTTTTATACTGAATCCAAGGAATACTGACATTTAGATTTATTGTAGATTATAAACACTTGAAATGCATGAGCGGAAGTGGGATTCGAATCCACGACAGTCTGATCCAAAGATATGTACTCTAGAGTCAAACCAATATACCAGACTGTCCCTATTTGTTCCTTGCTTGAATCCATCTCTATAGGCTTCTCAGTCATCAACGGGTAGGCACAGCTATACTCTATTACATTATTATTGAACTTCCCTCTCAGTTCCTCACACTAAAAAGAAGGGTATGTGCCTCAGCCACATATGCGCACGGTCGAAGTTATACTTCATACATTTACAATTTTGCTATTCCCCTCTCAGAATTTTTGAAATTAATAAATAAGTATTATTAATAAAATCCATGGACATCATCACATCTATACATAAGTATCCAAAGCCTTCTTACTATGTTACACTATTTTGAAACTTCAAATAATTGATTTTTAAAATGTTACAATCTATATAAGAAAATGAAATTTTGAAGTAAATTTCATCCAAATCGTTAGATCCGTTTTATCCCTGTCAGCGTTACATTAATTTTTGAGTCGAGGTCAATTCAATACAATCTATAAGAAAATGCAGTAAATTACATCCAAATCGTTAGAGCCGTTTTATCCCTGTCAGCGTTACATTACGGCGTTTCATTAATTTTTGAGTCGGTAATTTTTGAGTCGAGGTCAATCCAATTCACTACCCTCGCTAAAGAAGTATAACATCCAAAAATAACATAATATATAGTTTGACATATCTTGCGTCGCCCGTTACATACAGATTGTATCAAATTAAACCTGTGTATAGGGCATTCTGTGTGTAAGACAGAGATTGATAAATGATCGCTAATAGGATGTTACGTGGTTACTGTAAATAAATATGTAATACCGAACAAGTGTCATCGTTGTTTTCTACAGTAAAAATAGTCACTACTGAAATTATTGATAAAATGGCAACTTATACTGTTCGGAAAAAAATTCAAATAATTAAATGGTTTTATGGTGGTAATTCAACCACCGACACAATAAAATTATGTGTAGCTGCCTTTGAAAATAGCATAGAAAGAGCGAAAAAACAAAGATGACGCTATTAGGTTGTATAAATATTATTTATTTACAGTAACCACGTAACATCCTATTAGCGATCATTTATCTCATTCTTACTTATTGCTTTATGTATCAATCTCTGTCTTACACACAGAATGCCCTATGCACAGGTTCAATTTGATACAATCTGTATAAGAACCGATCAGCCTGTGTGAAGCCATGTTTGTTAAACTTGCTATTAAGGACCATTCAACACAAACTTCAACAGTATGGAACTTGAAGCTCAAAGGGAAGCTTATACGCGTCTTTAACAATATTATGACGTATTTTGGCTTTAATCATCGAAAGGAAATTATTACGGCTTTATCGGTTTACACATTCGAATCTTTGGACTCTCTCAGTTTGGGTTGGGTTAAGATTACAATCGGTCTACCTAGAATTTAGTTCACTAGCAGACAACTGGGTTCGACATTAATTACTGATTTTATTATCAAAATGTGTTTCAATATTATAATTGTAAACTATAAAACAACACATTAATATTGCTGTGATGTAATTATTAATGGCCACAATGAATAGACGCTTATGTCAAATTATTGGCAATTGTTTTACGTCTGTAAAATTCTGTACCACAAGGCCAAACTCTAAGAAAAAATTTGATATCCTCACTAATATTATTAACTTCCCATTGGAAGTTATTGTAATGGGTCCGAAAATCGAAATCAAAATGTAAAACAAATTTTTATGTTTCAAGGTCACTACACTATTTTTAGAAAGATGTCTGTGTGTGTATGTGTGTGTGTGTGTGTGTGTGTACGTACGTACGTACGTATGTGTCAATTTCTTTCTAAGACGAAATCTCGAGAATGAAAAATGATATCGACTACGTTAGGGTGCCAATCGACGCGTATTAAGGTAAATATGATCTGAAAGAAATTTTTTCAAAATCGGTTCAGCCGTTCTTTTTTCTTAACCAAATAGACTCCAAAAAAGTAGATTTGACACAATATCTCGCAAATAAAAAATTATATCGACTTCGTAAGGGTGTCAATCGAGGCGTGTTAACGTCATTTTGATCCGACATAAATTTTATAAAAATCGGTTCAGCCGTTTTTTTTTTTTTAATTATTGTTAAAAATAAATAATAATTATGTTTTAATGATTAAAATGATTACTTTTCTGTGTAATATCTAATTTAATTATTATTATTAAATATTTATCAAACTGGGAAGTTCATCGTGTGGACCTCAAGGGTCGCACTTTAGTCCTAATAAACGACTTACCGCACGGCTTGTTGGCAATTGTTTTACGTCTGTAAAATTCTGTATCATTGCAAGGCCAAACTTCAAACGTAGGTGCTCTAAGAAAAAAATTGATATCCTCACTAATATTATTAATGTGAGTTTGTTTTAACATATATACTGTCATTACTCGCCTGTAATATACCTCATTACGCATGTAGACATACAATCTACTATAAATAAACTTATTCTGTACACACTACTATGAACTGTCCACAGACCGAGGTGGTTATATAGCTAGCGCCTCTAGGGGTTAAGTACCCATCCTCATTGACTTGGTTCACTCCGGATTTTTTTAAACGGTTTTATTTAGCTTGACTCCGTATATTTGTTTATATATTTGTTTCAAATCTTGCGACCGATTTTTTTTCAACAAGAACAAGCGAATGTCTGAATTCTTTATCGGATCGGTTTGGCACAGAACCGATCCGATGAGGGTTCAGGCTTTCACTTATTCTTGTGTTTTATAAAAAAAACTTTTTAACAAAAAAAAACCTCCTTCAAAAAGCCACTAAAAAGAGGAAAATAATGAAATTTTGAGGTCTGCGCCAATTTAATAAAATATGAAGTCGGTTAAAAAGTATAGTATCGTGATTAATATCTTCTTTTTAACCAACTGCATATTTTATTAAATTGGCGCAGACCTCAAAATTTCATTATTTTCCTCTTTTTAGTGGCTTTTTGAAGGAGGTTTTTTTTTTGTTAAAAAGTTTTTTATTTTTTACTTTTTAGTATCAAAAAGTAACATTTACCTTAAAGGAATCACACGCCGTTACTCACTTTTAAAACCGACTTTCTTACGCTGTCTGTGTCAAAAAGTGACATTTACCTTAAGGAATCACACGCCGTTACTAACTTTTATTAAAATCAGCCGAACTACTGAACCGATTTTGATGAAATTTCTATGGGACCGATCTAAAAGTATATCCTTTCAAATAAAAAAAATTTCGAAATTGGTTTATAAATGACGGAGTTCTGAGGTAACAAACAAAAAAAAATACAACAGAATTGAGAACCACCTTCTTTTTTTGAAGTCGGTTAAAAATGGCGATTGTTCCAGGTCAAACCGTACCTATTCAGTGCGCATCGTGCCAACAGAATAAACTTCTTATTTTTATGTTCAAAGCACATACTGCTGGTATTTTTAGATTTTCACGGGTCATCTATACGAGGGTGTTATTATTACCTATGTTATTTCTGGTGATCTGGGGAGGATTTCCCATACTGTTGTTGCCTTGTTGTTGTTGTTGTTGTTGTTGTTGTTGATATCGGTTTTACGTGCAGCCTCTCTTCTCAACCACCTGTGGAATATCTGCTGGAGAATATTATATAATATCTGAATATAAAGTTAAATATTTTGAAAAGGAACTCTCCAAACTTTTTTGAATATATGTATACATTTAAATTTATTTAAAACTTTTTTTGAAATATGTCTCGTCAAAAAATATAGTACATATATGTTATAGAATAATTTTTATTTGAATCGTAAAAAACGTTTTTCGCACGATAGCTTAAGCAACGAATAATTGTGGATGGAAAAGTCGAAAGCAGAACGTTTGACTTAGGAACTTTGTTTGGACTAGTTAGGAGATAAACATACTAAAAGTCCTTACCCCTCCGAGGTACGCCCGAGGGGGGGGGGGGCACAAAGAAGGTTCCGTTTTTTGGTTTTTTGCTTTTATCTCGAAAACGGTGCGTCGTACGAAATTTTGTTGTACTACATAATGAAAGCTGATAAAATTCTCTACAGCTTTAACTTTCACACTTTTTATCTATCTCCACTCTTTGCCTAGCTATGAGCTTCGAAAAACGGCCGATTTTCAAAAATGTGTTAAATTCTCTGTAGCACATTGTAACAATACGAATTTGCCAATATCATTTCTTATTGCTCATCCACACTATTAAAAACACCCACACACTATTAAAAAATAACAAACTGGGAGTACCTCCACGCGGTGAAGGCGGAAACAGTTTACTTTTAAACTGGATAAAACTCCCAATAATATCAATGAATAAAATTCTCGACCAATTTTTCAGACAATGTATTAACAAAAAATTACAACAAATAATTCAAATAATTGACGTTTCGATCTGGATTTGGATTTTCTTCAGAATCGAGCTAAAAAAATAATAATATAAAAATTAATTATTAATTATTAATTAGTTTATATCTAAGAAATTAAGCCGTAGATTCGACAGATGAGGAGAAAGCAGAAGAGGCAAACGCTGAGGAACCACAACCAGGCCCGTCACGCCCAAAGAGGCAGCGAATTAAATAATTCATTTTTTAATAAGGTGGATGAGCAATAAGAAATGATTTTGGCAAATTCGTATTGTTACAGTGTGCTACAGAGAATTTAACACATTTTTGAAAATCGGCCGTTTTTCGAAGCTCATAGCTAGGCAAAGAATGGAGATAGATAAAAAGTGTGAAAGTTAAAGCTGTAGAGAATTTTATCAGCTTTCATTATGTACTACAACAAAATTTCGTACGACGCACCATTTTCGAGATAAAAGCAAAAAACCAAAAAACGGGACCTTCTTTGTGCCTCCCCCCCTCGGGCGTACTTCGGAGGGGTAAGGACTTTTAGTATGTTTATCTCCTAACTAGTCCAAACAAGGTTCCTAAGTCAAATTTTCTGCTTTCGACTTTTCCATCCACATCCCCTTGTGAGCACTCATTGACTAAACTACGAGTCTTTTTAACTTCTAGGAATTTGCGAATTTTTTTATATTTCACGTTATTTAAATAAATAGACAGATTTTTTAAGGTAATTTTAAGCTATTAAGAAATATCTTTAATTTACAATGATCGACGTTTTGACATTAATTTTATGTCTTCTTCAAAGATCAGTGTAAATTTTAGCAAAGATATTTATTAACAGCTTACCTGATGCATGTCCATATTTATTTCATTACTGAAAAAAATCAAGGTGACACCTTTTCAGCGATATTTCCCGTTAGTTTAAATGGAAGAAAAGTATTTCGTACAGGTACTATTTTTCATTGAGATAAAAAACTGCAATTATATGCACATTTTTTTTTAATTTGAAATTTGCAACATACTTTTTTAATTATAGGGTTTTTATTGGAAAAGCAGCCAGTTACATATAATATTACTTTGCAATATTAGGAAAAATCATTTTTTTATCAACCTAGGTCAGGGGTCGGCAACCTGCGGCTCTTATGATGTCAAGATGCGGCTCTCCAGTTCCATGCGCAAACATTAATAATTATATTATTTTATTTTCAAAATTCATAAAAAATATTATACTGCAAAAAAAACTTTAAACAGGATAAAAACACTCAACAGAGAACAGTGAGAATAGGTGGAGTAGAGAGTATACGGACAGCTGACATTTTTTAAATGTGGCAACATTGTTATGTTTGTTTAGTTATAATCCTAATCAAATACCATAATATTGAAATAAAAATGTTAGTGGCTCTTTAAAAACTAGGAAATTTTGTAAATTGTAACTTTTGACTCTTCCGTCTCAAAAGGTTGCCGACCCCTGACCTAGGTCACCGTCGGGACTCAAACCCGAATTTTCCACTATCGCGGCGGATGCGTTATCAGTTACTCAACAGTGACACGATGATTTTTTGCAAAATATTATTATGCGTAATTGGCTGCTCTTCTAATAAAAAATACAACAATAAATACATCCGTTTAAACTCATATTTAATATTATTTTTTAAGACCACCCAAATGTTGTTTCGGGTAGTGTCAGGTTAAAACTGTGTCTTGAATTTAATTGTGGTAGGTTTTTCCTATAACATATACAAACTAAGGGTATGATAGGTAATACTTTTTTCCACAAACAGCTCCAACTTCCAACTAATGGAGCAGCTGTGTTAAAACGAGTTCTAATCTTCCGTCTTGAATTACTTGACATTAATGTAAACAAACCCCCATTTCCATTTCAGCCCATATCTTTCACTCTTTTATTTTCTTTATGGTTCCTTTTATTTTTCAGTTAAGAATCGGCTTTGCTTTACAGTTTTCCTACAAGCATTCTAATAATACAGATACAGATATAGATGATGATGACCTCAGATGTCGAGCGTCTATAATCTACCTTGTGTTGGTAAAATGTGATCTGTTAATAAAAAATTCGACTGATGACCAGTCCTATACTTCCCACCTAGTAAATATTTGCAAAAAATAAACACTCTTTTTTTTTTATTCTTTGACTAGGCCCAAATAACCTTAGCTGTTGGTGGTCTTTAAAACACAATTTAATTTTTATTCTTTGAAAAAAGCATGGCCCTCTTTTTTGTTTGGTGATCTACTGATGGCTAACTTAATATAGCAAAAATCATGGTTACCTTGATTTACGTACAATTTTTATTTTTTTTTAGTAAAATATTTTTTTTCTCGAAAACTATACATTTTAGAGAAAAAAAATATTTACATTTTTTTCATATTATAACATCTAGAATTCATTTATATTTTTTTTACCTATGTTAATACGTGACATTGAGGACGTTTTTTTGAATATCTCAGGATCCACTGAACCGATTTGACTCAAAATCTAATCATATCTAAGTTAAAGGCTGATAAACACAATAGAATAATCGGCATGCCCGTATGTTGTTCCGTTCTTAAGATATCGAAGGCGAAAAATTGACCACATACACACACACATACACACATACACACACACACACACACATACAGACATCAGTCAGAAAATGATCTTAAACGATTGCTAGGGTCTCAAAACGTGAAAATCTGTTAAAATCTCGAAATATTGTTTTCGGACTGAATCCATTACTTCCCTACCATAGTAGAGGTGGGAAGTAAAAATAGAACCTCCTTCAAAAAAAGCCACTAGGACTAAAAAGAGTAAAATAATAGAATTTAGAGGTCGGTGGCAATTTAATTACTTTTTATATATCTACTTTTATTTTATTAAATTGGCGCCGACCTCAAGATTTTATTATTTTACTCTTTTTAGTTTTAGTTGCTTTTTTTGAAGGAGGTTCTATTTTTAATTTTTTTTTTATTTTTCATTTTTTAGTAACTGCAATACTTAGTTTGCACGTTATTAACAGATTTCTTTCTTGATATTTGATTATTAAACTTAAAAAAAACTACTGAACCGATTTAAGCATTTTATACGTATGAACCTTCCTTGGGAATAGCTTATTCGATTAGTAAAAACCACATTGAAATATGATAAACGCGGTTTTCAATATAATCGCGAAATTAAATTTTTTTAAAAAGTACTGAACCGATTTAAATATTGAAATATTTTATAAGCAAGAACTTTCCTTGAGAATAGCTTATTCGATTAGTGAAAACCGCATGAAAATATGATCAACGGTTCTCGATATAATCGTGTACATAGTTACATAAATACATGCAAAAATAAACACTTTATCTTGAACTAACTGCTTTTTCTTAATATCTTAGATAAAATCATAAATTTATTCGTTTGTTACACTCGCACTTGACCGTCTTTTTCATTTTTTCATCTGCCTGAAACTTTATTATTACGCCACTGACAATATTTAACGCTTTTATTATTCAACTTTGCATGTATAGAGTTTAAGTTTAATAATAAACAGAAAAACCTTTTTGTGTCGCTCAAATTTTCCGTTTTCCTCGTGAAATGTGAACTCGCAGGGCAACAACACGTTTAACACAAGACGTAATAAGTATAAACAGTTCAAATAAAAGACTTGAAAGCAACTCTCTTGGTGTATACAAAAAGTTTTAATCATTTTGTGTTCGTTATTTACTTCCATGTGTTTCAGAAAATATTTTACTGGGAAATCGTCTTAACGTTTAATTTCGACTTAATATTTTGTATACATTTAGTGGCAAATAAACGGAAGAAAACGTATTTTTCCTTCCATGTTCAGTAAGGAAATGTGTGTACAGGGACAGGGTCGAAAAAACGTGAGGACTTGAGAATAGCCGAGCGTGTATTTATATATGGAATTTTAATGGCTCCTTTTTTACAAGCCCCCAGCTCGCAGGTTCGATTTATTTATATTTATTGTGGATTATAGACGCGTCGACAACTTAGGTCATTAGCGTCTTAAATACAACAAATATACATATCACTTAAAACTAAATAACGTCACAAAACATCCATGAGCAGAGGTGGGACTCGAACCCACGACAGTCTGATTCAGAGGCCGCGACGCTACCAACTGAGCCTTCGCAGGTTCGAGAACTGGAAGAAATATCAATTGGAATTTCCATTTTTTATCAAAAAATAAAAATTGGTTCGGAGTCGATATCATTATTTGTGATTGAGATATGCGAGTCGAAAAAAAGTTCACCAACGTACGAACGTATACGTACGTACGTACACGCACAGACATATCTCTAAAAACAGTAGATTCGGACTCTAGAGACCTCAAAACGTGCAGATATGTCCAAATTTTTCATTCGCTATCCTAGGTGACTCGCGAGATGATACGTACAAGTCAAATCGAAATACAGGTCACAAATAAATTTAGAAAAAGAAATGAGGGTAGAAATTTCAAAACTTCAGCCCTGATTTGAAAAGTTATGCTCAGAAAAGCAAGCTCATCCTTCTCATTAATTTTATTATGTGTAGTTTTTTATGTTTTCTAATTTTTAGAATTAGAATCTAATAAATAATAATTAAGATTCTATATTCTTTGGAGTTTTCTTTGAATAATAAAGTAATTTTATTATCTGCAAGAGCTACACACAGGTATCTTCATTTTGAAGGGCGTCGCAAAAAAAATTACAACGTGTATAGGAAGTCGCAGTAAGATTGGGACCCCCTGATCTAAGTGATCTAAGTGGTGTAGAGCGATACGGGGAGAGAGATGCTGACTAGCAGATGAGACGGTCAGAGATGATTGCATGGATTTTTGATCGCTGGGAATTTGGTGTTTTCGGGAATGAATTGTGGTTGGACCTGCATTAGGGGTGCTTAAGGTTGTGGATGATAACGAGTTCTGCCCTCGCTTCACAAACCTAACACAGAATTAATAAGCTTTCCCCATGGTTGACTGGGTGTTGGATAGAATGATTGAATTTATTGCGTTATGATAATGACATCGTATGGACGCTGATTCGCTCACCACTGTTTTGAACGGGATCCCGTTAACCGTGAATATTATTAATACCTAATATGACACTACTTTTTTGTCGCCTAATGTACAGATACACAGGTACTTAACATCAGTTTTTCATTCGTTTTTATTGGTGACAGTCAACAAAAATTTCTCATTTGAAAAAAATAATAATGTTGACTTTTTGTCTTTGAAGTGCTAAATTTGTTTTGATATTATATGCTGAATATGTAAATAAATGAAACAGGAATATAATATTTAGATAATTAAGAGTTTTCCCCTCCTGTTTCTTATAAATACGACTTTACAGTTTGGAAGTTACGGGCGTGTGATAGACGGACAACGGAGTCTTCACCATAAGGGTTTGGTAAGGAAACCTAAAAAAAAAACGTTTTTCGAAATTGAAATTTTTCTTCCTGCATTACTAATCCCCATTTAAGATAAATTGTAGATTATAGACGCTGAACAGCTGAGGTGATCAGCGCCTATACCCCGATTCGAAAACGCTAATTTCGGCTCTTCTGCCGATCTTGTGCTCGTCTTCTGAAAAAACAGATACCAATGCTGTTACTATATTGTTCTTCTTCTTCTTCTACTTCCCTAGTCATGCCGCTAACGCAGCGTTAGGGGGTCACCTCGGATCCACTCCACTTCTTGTATTTATCCCTGTTCCCGGCTGGGATCCGAAGCTAACTTGCCGTTTTCCCCGGCACGCCGCACCGTGCTTCATCACCTCCTCCCATGTGGTCCCTAATCTGCCTGCAGGACGCCTCCATATGAATTGAAGTGGCTTTAAGCATTCCTTCATCCTGGAAACACGAACATATTAAAATAATTGTCGATCCTCTATTCTCTTATTTATAGGTGGCTGTTGGAAGTCTTCTCGTTTCTGAATCCCCATCGTGCTTTCTCATAGTTACCATTCATAAAACTGGTATCATCGCGTACGTGTCTTTTCGGAAGACGAATACTATTCTTACAATCAACGAGCCACAACCTGCTTCACCACCTCTTCCCACGTAGTCCTTGGTCTGCATGCAGGTCGCTGCCCTTGATGCTTCGCCTTCATGACTACGCCAAGAGAGTTGTCGGTTCTCTATTCTCTTCCTTATAGATGGTTGTTGAAAGTCCTCTCTTATCCTCTCGTTTCTGAATCGGTCCCGTCGTGCTTTCTCATAGTTACCATTCGTAAAACTGTGGTATCGTCACGTACGTGTCTTTTCGGAATACGAATACTATTCTTGCAATCAACGAGCCACAACCTGCTTCACAACCTCTTCTCACGTGGTCCTTGGTTTGCCTGCAGGTCGCTGCCCTTGATGCTTCGCCTTCATGACTACGCCAAGAGAGTTGTCGGTTCTGTATTCTCTTCCTTATAGTTGGTTGTTAAAAGTCCTCTCTTATCTTCTCGTTTCTGACCAGTTCCCGTCGTGTTTTACCATAGTTGCCATTCTTAAAACTATGGTAGGCATCGTCTTTTCAGAAGACGAATACTATTCTTGCAATCAACGAAAACGTTCCTTCCTTAATCCTTTACGACGACCGAATACTAATTGTAAGTTATACTACTTACTTAAACGATCCTGGATTTATCAAGTAAACTCACATCCCTAGTAGAAAACTTCTAAAGACGATAATGACACAGCTTCTCTGTCGGTACACCTGACTTTAATCTTTATAGAAATCTTTCTCTATGCTACTTCATCCTTTTTACATTCATTATTTATGTATTTCTATGAATGTTTTAGCTCTTTTCTGTAATATACTTACTTTTAATTTTCCGGTCACTTGAGTTCTACAAAGAAGTTTTTTTGCCGTTTCTTTTTTTAACATACTCTGGTGGTTTCTGAATCATATGCTTGAAAAAACACGACGCATAATAAATTTACTTTAATTCGTTTTATTAATTCCCTTAATGAGCCAAAGGGTTTTAGAAAATGGCCTTTTAAAATCAAACGGTGTTCCTTCCATTCAATTTGTTTACATGTATAATTGCTCTATTATCTAAATTTCAAGAGAAAACGTTCTTGAAAGATGTATGTCTCTGTAATGACCTTTGACAGAGAGTTTTGTTTAGACTGTGACTGTACAATTTTTGATCACGAACTTTTGCACTATCTCGTCGCGATCACAAAGTTCTAAAGGTTACTTTAAGGGTTATGTAGTACTGGGCATAAACAGGTGTGTTCATTTATTATTACCCTGTAGAATCCTCGAGGGTCCTCTATCATCTCATTCTACATGTAGTATCGTAATAACAGTTTGTTACGAATAACTACATGGCTGTTATATGTTTATGGTTTCGTTATAAATTTATAGGTTAGATGGCTTTAATGCATATACCTTTATTTATTTATACAAGCTGTCGTTTTTATATTCTTTTCTCGTTTGAAATTTGAACTAACTAGCTTTTTCAAGCGGTATATGAAAATAGATTTCGCCCGCAGATTCGGTTGAGTTAAAGTCGATTCATTTAATATCTACAAATACCCCCTGCACTCCTCATCTCAAATCCTTTCCCCTCGCCTAAAAATGGTTATGAGTCTTCCGACGCTAGTCTTAATTAATTAATTAATTAATTGTATATTATAGACGCGTCGACAAGTCAGGTCATTAGCGTCTCCAACACAACAAATAATCCATAAGAATTCGCCAGCCGGCATACACAAACCGACTGATACGAGCTCGAGTCCCTGGGATCGCTAATTCTCAAAGACCATTGGAATGCAATTTGCTATAGCAACCACATTCCAATGTCCCTCCTGAGGGGGCTAGTTTTAAAACTAAAGGGTTTAGATAATCGCCAAATGGCGAAAAATTAAAAAAAAATTTCATGAAACTTACAATTTAAAAAAAACGTAATCTTTCACACGTTGCAAAAAACCTCGCAAAAAACTTTGTGTTGTGCGATTTTTGGTTCTTCATTTGGCGTTTACCCGAACCCTTTAGCTTTAAAAATAGCTTCGGGAGAGTCATAACCGTTTTTTGGCGAAGCGAAAGAATTTGAGATAAAGAGTATTTTATATAATTGTGCGCTGTATAAAAATGAAAACCATTTTAAGAATTATTTTTTTCTATGATCCCTGAACTAATTAATTTAGTTCTACTTTCTAGTTAAGGTATGTTTTCAAATAAATCTGCATGAATGCATTACTAACCGAGGTAGTTTTCCATTCTTTCATCATTAATTTTTATTAATGTCTGCATTGCACACTGAGGTAAAAGATATCTCAGTGGCATTGCATTAGTGGAAAAAGCTCACAAATGTTACATACTTTTTATATCATGTGCACTACATACAATTACCACTCTTTTGCGTCGCGCAGTCGGGTAAAAAAACTTATATTAACACTAAAAGCTGTAATCGCAAAACATAAATAGAATTACTGTGCTTTTCTTTCAGTTAAAGTTTCGAGCTTTTGAAAAAGTTTCGAGTAATAATGGAACGAAATAACATTAAGTTATTTAGAAACAGTTACCGAAAAAAATTCGGTTCCAAAAATGCCAGTTACTAACGTATTACTTATTGCGCTAGTATTTAGTATCTACTTGTTATCGGAAAATAATCCCTTTCAAAAATATCTGGTACCAAAATTGTTAAGTATTACTAAAATAGCTGCTATTAAAATGTTTATGTGTAAACAGTTAATAAATTAAAACAATTTTCGATGGGTAAATATTTTTACTGGCGCCTCTCCCAAAAATTTCTGATAGAGTGACTCGTTGAAATATCACAGAAGTGTGTGGCAGAAATGACGCTAAGATCCACTGCTACTAATTGATAGTCTGTTTGGTTAAGGACTCCGTTTTTTTGTTCTTTACTAAAATTTTTATTACAAAAGGTAACGCTAAATTATTAGTCAGTAACAACCTGTTATTTTTTAACAATTACTGGTTATTTTCAAGTTGGTAACAGCACCACTACTAGTTAAGCTTGATTTATATTATCCGGTCAGACATGGCGCGGGAACGTAGCGTTTCCGGCAAGACAAATATTTTTACATGCATTTCAAATACGAGTATTGATACGGCAAGACAGGCATTTTTATATGCATTTCAAATACGAATATTTATACCTAGCGTTTCTCGTCCGTTCAGACACGTATCAATACTTGTATTTGAAATGCATGTAAAAATATTTGTTTTACCGGAAACGCTACGTTCCCGCGCCGTGTCTGACCAGATAATATAAATCGATCTTTATATTTCTTAACAAAAATAGCAGTTTCGAACATCGACTTATACCACAGGACGTGTTTTAGCGGTTAAAAAGTGTCGATTCGAAAGAAAAAGATAGAATGAATGTTTGGCCAATCACTATCTCTCCCTCAATCGCCTGTACATAAAAGGATAGAGATAGGCCACGGTCACAACCATATTCTATCCTCCTCATGCATGTGAATCCGAAAAATAAACTACAACGATATACGACCAGGGCACGTCCAGTATTTAGGTCGATGATTTCGAAAATAAAAAAGATAAAGAAGTCGTGATGAATTATGATCTGATAAAATTCTCTCTTTTATTATCTGAAAGCTTTAAGCTTTCACTAAAACCTTCAGCGTAACTAGAATAAGTAGTGTTACGCATGACTTCATTTTTAACTTTTCAACTTTATGATTCTTGAAGCTTTAAGGTGAAGCTATATTCCAAAACATTTCATATTTATTCACAATTTAAAAAATACAAAATATATTTTTTTGACATATAAAATAATTTGTCGTACGCATCGAAATCGGTTCATCCATTGGAGAATTATGATGCCACAGATAGAGAATTCCAATATGGCAGAAATTAAAAATGTCACTTCAAAACCGTATACTCTACTGTCAAAAATATTATTACGTTTTCAATTTCATCAAAATTGGATGATTTTTAGAAGATAAGTCACAAAGATGACGGATCTAATATGGCGGAAATGATAAACATTACTCCAAAATTGTATTTTTTCAAGTGTCCTCTAGTAAACATTTTTGAGAGGCGTCAATACAGGTGTTTACACTGCTAAAATGCAACATCACCAAAGAACTCTATTGCCATCGATGAGATCGATATCCTTGCTGTGTTTATCGATATCGTTGCCATAATTATCGATATCGTTACCGCAAGTATCGATATCGTTACCATTATATCGATTTTTTTCAAGTGACTTCTAGCAGAAATTTTTGGGAAGCCTCAATAAAAATGTTTACACTTCACACATCAAAAATCTAACATCACCCAAGTTTCATTGCCATCGATGATATCGATATCGTTGCTGTATTTATCGATATCGTTACAGCAAGTATTGTTATCGTTACCGTACTTGTCAATTTCTTTCAACTGTCCTCTAGCAGACACTTTTGGTAAGTCTCAACAAAGATCTTTACACTATATCAAAAATGAAGCATCATCCAAGCACATTCTTGCCATCGCTGTTGATATCGTTGCTGTAATTATCGATATCGTTACCTTAATTGTCGACATTTTTCAAGAGTCCGCCTGCTGCCGAACTAATGTTTGTGACACGAATTAAGCGCCACTCAAGCTCTGAATGAGGGTGCACTTTCTGAACGGAAGATACACATTACATTATATGATGTCGCATCCATCATCTTGCATCGAATGACATTATGTACATTACATCATAATGCCCCGTTAGACCGCGCCACTTCCGACTTCCTAAAACAACACACTGTCGACAGACCCCATTGTTGCGAAAGGATAGTAATAATGATGTATTTATTAAACAGCGTTTTTTTCCGATTTGATTTGTGACGAGTTACGCCTCGGCGTATTCTTATTTCTTTTAACTACATTCTTAGCTAGAATTGACCTTACTGATCAATTTTTATTTCCCACCTCTACTATGGTAGGAAAGTAGGTAATGGATTTAGTCCGAAAAAAATATTTCGAGATTTTAACAGATCTTCACGTTTTGAGACCCTAGCAATCGTTTCAGATCATTTTCTGACTGATGTCTGTATGTGTGTGTGTGTGGTCAATTTTTCGCCTTCGATATCGTAAAAACGGAACAACATACGACCATACCGATTGTTCTATTGTGTTTATCAGCCTTTAACTTAGATCTGATTAGATTTTGTGTCAAATCGGTTCAGTGGATCCTGAGATATTAAAAAAAACGTTCTCAATGTCACGTATTAACATAGGTAAAAATAAATTGAAAATTCAAATGACACTTTTACCAGCTCTCGGATTAGAACCCGGGAACTTGTAATAGAGAAACCATAGCAACGCCAATAAACAACAGCATTGCTACACGTTCGGTCATTCTCAAGCCCTCTTTTTACTTCCCACCTCTACTATGGTAGGGAAGTAATGGATTTAGTCCGAAAAAAATATTTCGAGATTTTAACAAATCTTCACGTTTTGAGACCCTAGCAATCGTTTAAGATCATTTTCAGACTGATTTCTGTATGTGTGTGTGTGTGTGTGTGTGTGTGTGTGTGTGTGTGTGTGTGTGTGTATGTGTGTGTGTGTGTGTATGTGGTCAATTTTTCGCCTTCGATATCTCAAGAACGGAACAACATACGGGCATGCCGATTGTTCTATTGTGTTTATCAGTCTTTAACTTAGATCTGATTAGATTTTGAGTCAAATCGGTTCAGTGGATCCTGAGATATTCAAAAAAACGTTCTCAATGTCACGTATTAACATAGGTAAAAAAATATATAAATGAATTCTAGATGTTATAATATGAAAAAAATGTAGATATTTTTTTTTCTCTAAAATGTATAGTTTTCGAGAAAAAAAATATTTTACTAAAAAAAGAAAATTGTACGTAAATCAAGGTAACCATGATTTTTGCTATATTAAGCTAGCCATCAGTAGATCATCAAACAAAAAAGAGGGCCATGCTTTTTTCAAAGAATAAAAATTAAATTGTGTTTTAAAGACCACCAACAGCTAAGGTTATTTGGGCCTAGTCAAAGAATAAAAAAACGAGTGTTTATTTTTTGAAAATATTTACTAGGTGGGAAGTATAGGTCTGGTCATCAGTCGAATTTTTTTATATACCTATCATGGAAATCTAGATATGTATTTGTTGAAAACTGTGAATTGATTCTCAGATAACAAAGGCAGTTGGTGGCGTTAAAAAATAGATACAGAAAAATATTTATTTGCCACATAATCTTATCTTAAATAAATAAAATAAACAAACATTTACTATTATAACTGCACAGTCACAGTAAATACAGGAAACGTAATTTAATTTTTTTGATAAAATTAGTTTCTATATTTAGACTAACTGCGATAACAACTATAGACGAAGTTAACAAAAAAAAGTGGTGGAACCTTTGGTGTAACGATACGAAATGTTATAATTACCACAAAACATCAAACCATAATAGACACTCTTGAGAGTGTCTATTATGGTTTGATGTTTTTACCACAGAACTGAGAACATCAAACCATAAATCATAATAGACACTCTCAAGAGTGTCTATTATGGTTTGGTGTTTTGTGGTAATTATAACATTTCATATAGACGAAGTTATAGGAAAAAGTTGGTACAAAGTATAATAATAACCTGATATAGGTACATCGTACATGTATAAAAAATAATTCTTGAAAATTATGTGAACATTAATTCTTAATTTGTAGATTTTTTATTTTACAAAATATTTTTTAATCAAGCTATCGCGTCGATTAAATAATTTCAAGAACTGTTTCATATTAGTGCGGCTTAGCTCAAAAAAACCTTCGAATTGTTCACTTTTGTATAAAGTCATGAAATTTCAAGTGATGAAGTGGCATACCCTAAAGGTAATTTTAAGATATTAGGACACTTCAAAATTAATTCAGGGACCCTTAAAATCCAAGATGGCGATCGACATTTCAATGTTCTCTAATTAAAAAGCCTTGATTTGATGATATTGCGTTTTCCTTAATACAAATGAGTAGAGATAATAACAAGCCATGAGGTGGGTCGTTTATTAGGACTAAAGTGCGATCCTTGAGGTCCACACGACGAACTTCCCAGTTTGATAAATATTTAATAATAATAATTAAATTAGATATTACACAGAAAAGTAATCATTTTTATCATTAAAACATAATTATTATTTATTTTTAACAATAATTTAAAAAAAAACGGCTGAACCGATTTTTATAAAATTTATGTCGGATCAAAATGACGTTAACACGCCTCGATTGACACCCTTACGAAGTCGATATAATTTTTTATTCGCGAGATATTGTGTAAAATCTACTTTTTTGGAGTCTATTTGGTTAAGAAAAAAGAACAGCTGAACCGATTTTGAAAAAGTTTCTTTCAGATCATATTTACGTTAATACGCGTCGATTGGCACCCTAACGTAGTCGATATTATTTTTCATTCTCGAAATTTCGTCTTAGAAAGAAATGGACACATACGGACGTACGTACATACGTACACACACACAGACATCTTTCTAAAAATAGTGTAAAAATAGTGTAGTGACCTTGAAACATAAAAATTTGTTATACATTTTGATTTCGATTTTCGGACCCATAACAATAATTTCCAATGGGAAGTTAATAAATGACTATACAAATATTATAAATATAAAAATAGACGCTAATGAGCTCGGTTATTGAGCATCTATAATATACAATCTATTGAGAAGATTGGGAAAGGTAGTCCTAGTTATAATGTGGGACCGTTTATTTCCATTTGTATGTAATATGTTTCTACTTTGTGCGTGAGCAGAGAGGCGACAATCATAACATTATTAGAACAAGCCGTGAGGTGGGTCGTTTATTAGAACTAAAGTGCGACCCTTGAGGTCCACACGACGAACTTCCCAGTTTGATAAATATTTAATAATAATAATTAAATTAGATATTACACAGAAAAGTAATCATTTTAATCATTAAAACATCAATAATTAAAAAAAAAAAAAACGGCTGAACCGATTTTTATAAAATTTATGTCGGATCAAAATGACGTTAACACGCCTCGATTGACACCCTTACGAAGTCGATATAATTTTTTATTCGCGAGATATTGTGTAAAATCAACTTTTTTGGAGGTTATTTGGTTAAGAAAAAAGAACGGCTGAACCGATTTAAAAAAAATTCCTTTCAGATCATATTTACGTTAATACGCGTCGATTGGCACCCCAACGTAGTCGATATCATTTTTCGTTCTCGAGATTTCGTCTTAGAAAGAAATGTACACATACATACGTACGTACGTACGTACATACGTACACACACACACACACACACAGACATCTTTCTAAAAGTAGTGTAAAAATAGTGTAGTGACCTTGAAACATAAAAATTTTTTTTCCTTTTTGATTTCGATTTTCGGACCCATTACAATAACTTCCAGTGGGAAGTTAATAAATTTCATCAGTTGGAATGGTGGAAATAGTTATTCAAGGATCCAATTCCGTTACCGAATTGGAATCGAATCGAGTTAATTGAGCCGTTTTGTTAATATTTATTCCACTGTGTTTACATTTTCACACAAATCTATTTGAGCGTTTTAATATTTCACCGCAATTACCACACACATGTGTTTGAAAACAAATACGCTAGTTGTATACATGTAAACATTGTGTGCGTGTATGCCTTGACGAAATAGGTCACTAAAACATCTAACTACTGTGTAAACACCATTAGACAACGTGTTTGGTTGGAAAATACTGTAGGAAGGTGTATATTCGTATGTGCGTTGTATATAGAAAAGTGTGCTCGAGAGAACCAAAGACAAATTTCGTTCCTTGGTCCTAAATTCTTTTATGGTACTAATATTATAAAGAGAAAAGATTTGATTTTTTGTATATTTATTTGTTTGTTTGTAATGGATAAACTCAAAAACTACTTGGGCTTGAGAATAGCCGAGAGTGTAGCAATGCTGTTATTTACATGGCGTTCTTCTATTACAAGTCCCCAGTTCCCGGGTTCTAGCCCGAGAGCTGATAAAAGTGTCAATTGGATTTTCAATTTATTATTAAAAAAAAATAATGAATTGAAAATATGAATTGGTGCTAGGCCCAAATAACCTTAGCTGTTGGTGGTCTTTAAAACACAATTTTCTCAAAAACCACTTAACTGATTTTAAAAATTCTTTCACCTATAGAAAGCTACATTATCAGCGAGTAACATGAGCTGTGTTTTATTTTCAAAAAAATTAGAGATCCCTACGAAAATTACAATAATGTAACCCAAGGTATCAAAAATTTGCCTATAAATGTCATTAATTGGCGTGCGCTGCGAAAACTATTGATTAATTATAAATTCGAGCGAACGAGCGAAGCGAGTGAGTAATGTTTGAAATAATTATAAATTCGAGCGAGCGAGCGAAGCGAGTGAATAATGTATTAATAAATTATAAATTCATAGCACCAGGGCGAAACCGGACCGGGCCGCTAGTTTATGATAATTTGATCAATTGTCAAGCTTGCTATCTTAATAATATATGTGAAAGAGTGTGCTCGACGCTAAAGACCTCAGTTGTCGAGCGTCTATAATTTACAATTCATTCATTCAAGAGTGTGATCGAGGGAACGGCGCGCATCCTACCCGACCAGAGCGACAAATGTCGTTCCTTGGTCCTAAATTTCTTTATTTATGATAATTTGAGCAATGAATGGTTAGGGAAGCTTGCTATTACCCACATATGAAGTATGGTATTCTGTTGTGGGATAACTGTACAAACATGAGTTGTCCTTTTTATTCTTCAAAAGAAGAGCAATTCGTATCATGTTTAAGTTACCTTTTAATCACTCGTGTAAAGATAGCTTCAAAGCTCACATTATTTTAACTCTGCCGTCGTTAAATATATTTACCATGGCTACTTACGTAAGGAATCACCCATGTATTTTTGAGTCTGCTGACCATGGTTACTTAATGCACAAAAAAAATAATTTAATGTTGCCTTCATGATAATTAGTGTTGCCGTTTAGATCTAGACTTTCTAGACTCTTGTCTAGATTTTCAAGACAAGACAAGACTTGCTTTATCTAGATCAAGACTCTTGCCAAAACTCTAGACAATTTTCAAGAGGTAAAGTAAACCACTCGGTTAATCTAGACTCTTGAAAATAATCTAGAGTCAACTGATATTAGATAAGACGAGAGTTTTGTAATCTAGACTTAGATTTAGTGAAGTTTTGATATTTCAAGGCAAGACTTAAATGAAGACAAGACAAGACTTTGAAAGTCTAAACACTAATGATAATGATGCTTCTTATAAGCCAAACGACATGGCCAACGTATGCCAATGTTAGTGAATGTATTGGTGTCCAATGTTGGGTATGGTTGAGCATGTGTGATCATTTGGTATCCACACGACTGGATTCTATTTGGCCAGTTTTGATCAAGCTTAGTACACCCAATGTTTAGCGAACGTTCAGAGGAAAGATATCACTAAAAAAACTATCTACCAATTTCAAATAAATTAGGTCCTAATTTGCATGCTGGTCACGGAAGCTTATGCCAATAATATTGTTCGTATTAAGATTCTAGACTGCATAAACTCTAATCTGTTTGTGATTGTTGACACGGCAAATCCTTGCTGTGTATACGATTTGAATGACGCATTTTGCATAACTGCTGACGTCCAAGGCGTCTGTTTACATAATATTGTACAGACACATTTTGTGTGGTATTCAGGTTACTAACTTGGTCGTGTCACTTGTCATTCTTTGCAGGTGTTTGAACATTATGTTTCATCTAAAAATATCGAAATATTGAAAGAGAATTAAGACGAAGCAAAAAGTTAAAACATTCTTGAATGATTTTTAATTTTTCTCTATATTTTTTTAATATTAACCATATTTATCCGACGTTGTCCGAGAATAATAGTCAGGCCCGGATTTACCATGCAGGCAGAGTAAGCAGTTGCCTAGGGCGGCAAGAATTGAAGGGCGGCAAGAATTGAAGGGCGGCAAATTTTGACGGAAACTTTGAAAACTTGTTATATTCGTGGGAATTGAATTTCCCGCCTATTTCGTTGGCACGCGTACCAACATTATAAGTGAACAATGCCCGAATCGAGATAAACATCGATTTATGCAAGTCTCGATATTGGCCTAATATCGAATATTCGATAAGTTTCTGCGTATCGAAAATCAGCTTATTTTCTCCTCTACAGTATATTGTGATACACATAACCTCCTCTGTCATTTCTTTTCGTGCCAAACTTATTCCACCATTGAAGAAGTTTCGAGGGATTGGGGGGGATTAATTTTCGCAACTGCCTAGGGGCGGCAAATTTCTAAATCCGAGCCTGATAGTCCCTTGTTATAATAGAATATACCCTAAACATTCCCGCATATTTTAACTCGATATTCGTGAAAATTGGTTGAATGGTTTCCGAGTTTAAAAAACGCAGCGAATAGCAAAGCCCTGTCTCATCGATGCCTGACAGGCAGCACCTTACGCGAAACTAAAGGATTGTCACCGACAAGCTACACAAACAATTTCAGCCTTGAAGCAATAATAATTGTGACCATTTTTTTTGTTACATGTTGGGGGCGCTCTGCATCCCTCACATACCGCTATCTTGCAAAATCTCTTACTCAGGGCACTTTAATATGCCTTCCTCAACATCTTCACAAAAATAAGCTCTTGAAAAATTGCCACTAGCTCTCGGTCTAGTAGGAGTAACTTACACTATTGCACTTGATATTGCACTCTGAATTCACTGAGTGTAATTTTACGATAAAACTGGGAACATTTGCACTGCTGCGGAAAACGCCATTAGAGTCTTTTAACGCCATTAGAGTCTTTTGTTTTAGTTTGTTCTTCAACTCGTATTGTCTTATTTTTAACTTTCTTCATTATTCAATCTTTTTTTAAATGTAAACCGGTCATCAAACAATATCAAGTCAGTAGGATATCGATCTGTTTGGCAACTGTTTCCAAAGCGACGTCATACATACAATTATATAACGCGTACAAACAGTATGGTGGCGATGGAATAACAATTGACGGGGCTATTATGATTGATTTATCATCCTCTAAGCAGAGGCGAAGCTTGGGTGCCTTTTTGTCAGGGCCAGACTAAACTCGCTCAAAAGAGTTCCCAACACGGAACATTTTCCGAAAGACATGTCCGAGAAACGATCTCGTTCCATTGTTTTACTGACACCTGTGCATTGAAGGAAATAAATTAAATTATGAGTGTCTCTGCGAATTGCGAACCGATAACTTATTATTAGCGCCCACTTTTGAGAACTAACCAATGAAATTGATAGATTCTTTGACTCCGATTTACAATTTGATTACAATGCTGCCGAGGACAGTTTGGTGTAACGATTAGCGTAGCTAACCTTTAGATCACACTGTCCTGGATTCGAATCCCACCTCCGCTCATGGATGTTTTGTGATGTCATTTAGTTTTAAGGAAATTGTTATTTAATCTAATTAAGACGCTAAAGACCTAAGTTGTCGACGCGTCTATAATCTACATCTCGATCTACATTAAATAAAAATAAAATAATTAATACAATGCTGCCACGATCGCTGCTATGTATAAGTTTGCAGTCATTTGTATTATAATTTATATCTGTGTGTTGGTGTGACAACCTGTACTGGGGTAAAAGTTTTAGCTATAAATCCAGTATGCGTGTATTCTATATAGTATAGTTACTTAGATACATATTTGTGTCTGCCACTATACGTGCCATACATCCTTAAGTAGAGGGCTTTATAGCCTAGTGGTTAGCGTGCTTAGTGCCGCAACCTCTGGACTGGACTGCCGTGGGTTCGAATCCAACCTGCGCTCATGGATGTTTTGTGATGTTATTTAGTTTTAAGATAGTTGTTATTTAGTGTAGTTGAAAGACGCTAATGACCTGAGATGTCGACGCGTCTATAATCTACAATAAATAAATAAACATCCTTAAGTAAGCCTTTAATAATGTTAAGCCAAAAAAAAAAATTAAGGCTGCCATCGTAGGCGGCAATAATTCGTGCATCTACCGATAGAGACACACCGATCGAATTTACCAACATTTTTTTCTACTCTTTCCGAATTTCTTTCACCCCACTCCGTTTGGCCTTAAGAAATTATGATTAGCCTATCCGGGAAATTATTATTTAATATTTTGAGTTTGATTAATGTTTCAACACTGCTTTGTAACACAGCTGGACACCTCCGTCGGCGCGACGTTCATAATAATTGAACATTGTCAGTTAATCATTATCGCGTCAAAATAACAATGGTGTCTAGTGGGGCCGCTTTGTTCTGTTTCATATCTACATAAAATCAATATGCATACGGGTTAATAGTCCCACACTGAACCAAATTATTAAGGTCACTGTATTAGAGATAGAAATAATTTTTAAAAAATTACAAGATGCCTATAGTTATTCTCTTACGAAGACAATATTAGAAAAATGTTTTACTCGCTTTTCGGTTTATTTTGTGAATAATAAGAAGTATTAGAAATACCTTGTATTTTGGTGTCCGTCTTGTGACTTCATGTGTTGTTAACACGACGCGTTTCAGCAACGAGTTGCCATCTTCAGGTGTGGTTAATTTTTTATATTATAAAACACGTTATAATAGTATGATGCTAAGCACATGTCTATTATATTGTGGATTGTGAAGTACTGATTTAAATTTCGAGATTTTATTATTTATATAGTAGTGAAATTGTCTACCTATTCTGAAAACATTCCATAAATGATGGACGATTTCTATTAAATTTTGCATAAGATAAGAAAACAGCTTTGTTTTTTCTCTCTCTCAAGTTTGTGAAATATTCTTGACTGAGTTGTCTCTGGAAAGCAATAAAATATGAAGTTTTGTTTTTTTGCGGTTTAAATTCTTAATTAACTAGGTTCCCAAATCCAATTCACAATGTCGAAACTGAAATCGGCCTGCTAAAATAAATTTTATATTCTGTTACTCTGCATGAAGACATAGGTATGTATATATTATGAATTTATGATTTTAATATGTACATTTGCTGCGACAGCATATTAAATCCTAGACCATTGGCGTAGCACAAATCGAATTTTCAAAATCTCATTATAATAATTTCGTTGATATTTCTGTGGATCAAAAGATAACTCCTTAAGTTGATTTCGTGGAAAAATAAAATTAATGATGCTTGGATTATTCAGCTCTTTGATGATCTAATTCTCCAAAGGGTCCAAAAGGTTATATCAATATGTACTTAGGTAATAAGTTTTTGATTAAATATTATTTTTTTAACTTTTTTTTTCGGAGATCTGAAAAATTATACGAAACGAGACATTTACGAAAATTTCGATGACGAAAAAATCGGTTATGCAAATTAGATCCTTATAAAAAAATATTGTATAATTGTCATCGGAAATACGTATGTGTGTGTAAAATTTTAAGTGGATCGGATTTATTTTATTTATTGTAGATTATAGACGCGTCGACATCTAAGGTCATTAGCGTCTTTCAACTACACTAAAATAACAACTAACTTAAAACTAAATAACATCACAAAACATCTATGAGCGCAGGTGGGATTCGAACCCACGACAGTCCAGTCTAGAGGTTGCGGCACCAAGCATGCTAACCACTAGGCTATATTGCCCTCTAAGTGGATCGGAAGTGGGTCAAAATTGGAGTACAAGATTTGACCCTAACTAAAAACTAACTAACTAGCAAGTGAAGTTAATATTTTTCTCACGGGGGGATTTTATAGAGGTAAAATTTGTTTGTATGTAGGGGGTAATCTCTGTAACTACTGAACCGATTCTAAAAATCCTTTCACTAATGGAAAGCTGGGGCCGGACGGGACCGATTGTATGCTATATTTATAAATACAAGATATTTTCTTTTAACGTTCATTGACTGAATATTTGGTGCAGGCTACGCCACTGTACCAAAAATAAAGCTAAATAGCAGCTAAATCTCAAGGCGCAATATATTTCCATCCGTCGTCGGCTCCAAGGGTAATATTTGACATCGCGTACATCTCGTGCGAAGCGCGATGCATAAATAACACCCTTTTCACAACTTTCGCAAATTACTCTACCGACAATTGAGAAATGTATTTGAAATTACAAATCAGAGGTTCACAATATTTCAGATCACATCACTCCATGATCAGTATAGCTATACCACTTTTGTCGATTTTTACTTCCCACCTCTACTATATGGTAGGAAAGTAATGGATTTAGTCCGAAAAACATATTTCGAGATTTTCACAGATCTTCACGTTTTGAGACCCTAGCAATCGTTTAAAATTATTTTCTGACTGATGTATGTGTGTGTGTGTGTGTATGTGGTCGATTTTTCGTCTTCGATATCGTAAGAACGGAACAACCTACGGCCATGTCGATTGTTCTATTGTGTTTATCAGCCTTTAACTTAGATCTGATTAGATTTTGAGTCAAATCGGTTCAGTGGATCCTGAGATATTAAAAAAAACGTTCTCAATGTCACGTATTAACATAGGTAAAAAAAAATAAATGAATTCTAGATGTTATAATATGAAAAAAATGTAAATATTTTTTTTATCTAAAATGTACAGTTTTCGAGAAAAAAATATTTTACTAAAAAAAATAAAAATTATACATAAATCAAGGTACCAAGATTTTTGCTATCTAGCCATCAGTAAATCACTAAACAAAAAAGAGGGCCATGCTTTTTTTCAAAGAATAAAAAAATAATGTTTATTTTTTGCAAATATTTACTAGGTGGGAAGTATAGGACTGGTCATCAGTCGATTTTTTTTTATTTCAGACAGATTTATTTAATATGTAAATTTGAAGCCGATAGCAAAATATTTCACTATGTGAATTAAAAATGCCTTGTGTTTTAATTAATACAGATTAATAAATAATTTTTGTCCCAACTAATCAAAACTTTACTTTTGTTTCAGGAAATTCTCTCTCCTAATGAAGGGTAAGTTTTTTTATAAAAGATATTAATTTTGAATTAATTTTTTCGCGGTCAAGTACCTATTCGCAACACAAAATTATTAAATACAACCGACTCTAATGACCTCTGTTGTCGAGCGTCTATAATCCACAATTCTTCTTTTATTAAATACAAATAAATGCAAAGTATAAGCTTTTAGTTTATATAGGAACACGACAGTGACATAGGTTGAAAGTGAATTTTTCTAGTATTGCATTGTAACATTACGTCAAAATTATTAGCTCTCGCATAATGTGAAATACAGTTACAAAAAGCTTTAAAATAAAAACAATTGATTTCTTAAAATCGTGTCACTGTAAAGTAGATGATAACAGTCGCTGCGTTTGAATCCCGGCAGGCAACAGTAACATAAGTTGACAGTGAATTTTTCCACTTTGCATTTATTTGTATTTATTTTTATTAATGAAAAATCATTTTTCTGAATGAAAAACAAGGACACGATTTTGATTTTTATTTTCACAAAGTAAATACGTATATATAGTGAGAAAAACTATAAGTATATAGATATTGGTTTTGAATGAGTTCAGTTTTGATCTGATCGAACGGTATTTTTATAGGCAATATATTTCGCGAAGGACTCTCAAGTAAGCCGACGCGTCATGATAAAGAAGCGAACGAAGGATTATTGTGGAATCCTTTGTGTGAACAATAGTCCTTCGACAGTCACGCATACACAGACACACTCACACCTACATTACAGTGGGGCTTGAGAATGGCCGAGCGTGTAGTAGTGCTGTTGTTCACATGGCGTTGCTATTGTTTCTCTATTACAAGTCCGCAGTTCCCGGGTTCTAGCCCGAGAGCTGGTAAAAGTGTCAATTGGATTTTCAATTTATTATTAAAAAAAAAATAATGAATTAAAAATATGAATTGGTGCTAGGCCCAAATAATCTTAGCTGTTGGTGGTCTTTAAAACACAATTACATTACAGTGTGCAAACTTCGAATACTAAGGTAGTATTCGCTCGATTTTCTAAGTGATTTTACATTATTATTCATTTTTACACAGAAAACTTCATAAAAACTTGGACTTTTACTGTAAAGTTAAACAAATTTGTGATTTTTACATAAAGTAAATTAAAATTACATAATTTGTGTAATATTCCAATAAAGTGTGTAAAAATTACAAAATAAAATGTATAGTTACATATATAAAATGGATGAATACAAAACAAATTAACGTAAAATTAGTAACCACGCATGCGCAATGTGTTTTTATGGAATCTACGCGATGTGCAGGCGATACCTGTTTGCGACGTCATTGTCTCTTTGTGTGCCTATTTCCAGATTAAGCGCTGGCTACAAATGGATCATCGATAATCTATGTAATCGGCCTTCTCATTTCTTACAGTGCATGTTAGGGCGAAGAACAAATCACAATTTTAGAAAGAGAGAATAATAGTCGTCTACAATAGCTATTTCTTTCTCTTATTTTTGTGCCAATATTATAGTGGAACGGATATGAAAGGAACTTTTGAAAGATGAAAAAGCGCTTGTGAATCGTGTTTTTTTCAGCTTTCTTATTTAAAGTTGAAATGCAATCGTATGCGCTGAAGAATCATGGTTTCAGCTTTTCAATATTCCGAACTACAAAAGAAATCGTCTCTGTGGTATTGACATAAATTTTCTTGGCGGATAATCGTGGTTTCATGTACCTTCACGGAAAAGCGTCTAGTCGGAAAAATGCATGTTACTGACATGATATACTATATGACTAAAATAAAATGAAACATATGCCATTTTTGGGTAAAATTTAAAACCTGTCTACGTCAAGGAGTCAATATTGGTACTACTCATTTGAAATAATACAAAAACTTTTAACAAAAAAAAAACCTCCTTCAAAAAGGCACAAAAAAGAGGAAAATAATGAAATTTTGAGGTCTATGCAAATTAAAATATGAACTTGGTTAAAAAGAAGATATTAATCACTATACTATACTTTTTAACCGACTTCATATTTTAATTGGCACAGACCTCAAAATTTCATTATTTTCCTCTTTTTAGTGCCTTTTTGAAGGAGGTTTTTTTTTTTTTGTAAAAAAGTTTTTATTTTTTACTTTTTAGTGTCAAAAAGTAACATTTACCTTAAAGAATCACGCGCCGTTACTTACTTTTTTATTAAAATCAGTCGAACTACTGAACCGATTTTGATGAAATTTCTATGAGACCTATCTGAAAGTATATCCTTTCAAATAGGAAAATCGGTTCATAAACGACGAAGTTATCCGCGAACATACATAACCACATAAAAAATATATACGGTCGAAATGAGAAACCTCCTTTTTTTTGAAGTCGGTTAAAAATAGCTTCTCTTCTTGAAAAGTTAGTTCTAATTTCGAAGACGAAATTGTGTTTATCGACCTTGAAAACTCTCAGATAAATATTTGAAATTATAAAATAGCTTCACTATTTGAAAAGTTGGTTCTAATTTCGAAAAACCAATGACGAAATGGTGTTTATCGACCCTGAAAGCTCCGGATATAAAATTTCTTGAAAATTAAACGAAAAATAATTTTCGAAATTTTGGATGCCATTCCGATACCTACCAATTACGGATCAACCGACTGAAATTTCCATAAAATTACAACACAACTGGGTTGTGTTTAACAGGCAGCCTCCGGAAATCGAATTTCAGCGCAATCGAACCAATTTAATTTTGGGGAACTTTTTGAGGACAGATTCAGTTCTTTTTCGAATTTTTAAGAATCCGGATTTTATTCATTCTCGGGTTTCTAGGACACTCCATGCCAAAATTCTAGCTCACCGGGAAGTACGTACGAAAGAAAAGCTGTTTAAAATAAGTTTGTAGTGACATCGAGCGGATTTTCTTTACAACTTATAGTTCATTCTATTTAAAGAAGTGAGGCGCGCGCGTCGTTTAACGCTTTGCGCAAAATTTTCCGCAGTCGTATAAACAGTTCTATAACTTCAAAAACCTTTAAAAGGAAAAAAACTGACATACACGTGGATTTTACATTATAGAATATAGATGATTAGTTTGTTTATCGAGGACAGTATGGCTCAGTTGGTAGCGTCGCGGCCTCTGAATCAGACTGTCGTGGGTTCGAATCCCACCTCTGCTCATGGATGTTTTGTGATGTTATTTAGTTTTTAAGTGATATATTATGATATTTGTTGTATTTAAGACGCTAATGACCTAAGTTGTCGACGCGTCTATAATCCACAATAAATAAATAAGTTTCCAAGTCTTCATGGTTTCCGGGCTTGTAGGCCGTGGTCCGGTGGTATTTCTACCTGACGTCAGGTAGAAATACCACCGCACCACGGCCTACAAGCCCGGAAACCATGAAGACTTGGAACAATGCCGGCCGTGAAAGCTTGCACACTTGAATAAATAAGTTTGTTTATCAAAAAGAAAATTTAAGATCTGTGTCTGACTGATCCACCGTGTTGTGAGAAACAATAAATAAAACGTTGGGTTTTATTAATAAATTTAAAATGTATCAAAAAGGTGTTTGATTTTTCACCAAATAGCGTAGCTTTGCCTCCAAGACTCCGAAACGGAACTGGTATCCCAAGTACGTTGTATACGTCCTCTAATTATAGATTTGACGCTAATGATATCGGTTGTCGAGCGTTTATAATCTAAAATCAATATTTATTAGCGCTGACGAAAAAAAGGAACATGTTTTTTTCCTATGATGAGTTTCACTTAGGGCACCGTGTATAGGCGTATTAAAATCAGATGAATAAAACGTCTTCTTCAACAATGGCCCGTAAGTATGACTTTATCGGTTGGAAAATTGGTCGATATATTTTTATAAAATGACGTTTTCAACTGTCACATTTATTAACCAATAACATCATCGATCTAACTTCAATGAAAAATGAGATGGTTATGTACGAAAATATATTATATAATATACGTTTTAAAGAGGCATCCTTTGAAAGTCGACTATATTGACATTGAAAGCTTAAAAGCCCTGCAGTGGTTCGGGAGTATAAAAATTCGGGATTAATTAGAGGAAAGCTCGAAATAGTCTTAATCCCTCTTTATATTAAAAAATGTGAGACCTTACGTAGATACATGAAAAAAAAATTTTTTTTATTATAAGTAATCAAGTCTGACGACATGATAACAATGACCAATCGAACAGGCAAAGTTATTTTATGTAGGTATTCTAAATTATTACTCACTAGCGGCCCGTCCCGGCTTCGCCCGGGTGGCATGAAATTACGATCTAATAGCGGTCACCTATATTGCTCCGCTCACGTATATTTAGTATATTGTTAATTTGTTATCCCCCGCGAGAATCTCCCCCCCCTGCGTAGCTTTCTATTAGTGAAAGAATTTTTAGAATCGATTTAGTAGTTCCAGAGATAAGAATTTATGATTTATTACGCCCTCCCCCCGCGAGTTCCTCCTCGCGAGAATCTCCCCCTCTGCGTAGCTTTCTATTAGTGAAAGAATTTTTAGAATCGGTTCAGAAGTTTCTGAGATTACCTTTTCACTCGGGCGAAGCCAGACCGATCAATTATTATTATAGCCAATGTCTTAAAGCAAAGAATCACCTATCGGTCAGTGACAAAAATTTGGAAATCGGTTCACTGAGACCATTTTTTTCACTCGGGCGAAGCCGGTTTTTTTTTCGAGACAAAAGGTAGCCTATGTCCTTCCTCAGGATGTAATCTATCTCCCTACCAAATTTTATCGAAATCTGTTCAGCGGTTTATAGACGTGAAAAGGTAACAGACACACAGACAGAGTTACTTTCACATTTATAATATTAGTAAGGATAATATAGATTTTGCATTATTAAATAGATAAAAAAGTTCATATTTTACCTGTCTAATTTCTACCTGCCACCTAAAACGCAAGAGAAAAAGGCTGCCAGATTTACAGATTCTCAAATGGAGAGCACGTATAAAGGTATTTTTAATATTATTTTGCCTTACACAGATACTTGAGAAAAACCGTCGCCAGCTCTCCGTCTATAATGTTCGACTTGTCCGCTTATGGCAGCCCTGCAAACGCGTTGTTTTAAAAATAAATCCCCGTCACTTTTAATAAACCTGGACAGAAAATACGAAAGCTTTAAATATTGTCTAATTATCTGATAGATGTCGCTTTAAAAATAACCTGTCATATCTAATTATTTAAGCAAAAAAATCAACAAGAGCTTTTATATAAAGTTGTTGTTACTTGCTCGGATATAAAGGTCATCTAAAACGCCCTTTTGGTGTAAGAATTCTGTATACACAAGATCCATACATGCTATCATTTAATCTACATATCTATGGCCTAAGAACAAAACCGTTATGTCGAATTTTTCACCATTCTCCGCAAAGTATCCACTATGCAGTTACTAATTTAGTAGTTTTTATTTCATACAAAGTTGTAGGTTTTTGTCACATTTTGCCATAGAAAACCAAACTCACTCTAGCGTTTATCGTGCGCAAAGAAGTTCCACTTCAAAAATCATTCAAATCGGTGCATTTTTGTAAAAGTTTGTATCAAACTGTCGTGGGCTCGAATCCCACCTCATTCATTGATGTTTTGCGATGCCGCGTTGATTATGTAAATTGATGTAATTAAGACACTAAAGACTTAAGTTGTCGAGCGTGTATGATTTAAAAAATGATGTAATTAGACGCTAATGACCTTAGTTGTCGAACGTCTATAATTTGCAATAAATAAAAGACACACAAAAAAATGGTGTGGGTCTCGGGACCCCCGACAGATGTGAAACATCAAAGAAAACGTTATTGAACTCGGTGGTATTCTCTATGTAGTAGTAAATATTTTTTTAAAAGCAGCAACTAACTGTTATGCTGACGTAATCCTATATACTACACTGTAACACACGCGGTTGCGGCGTTTGAGCACGCCTGAGCCAGAAACGCAACTAAATACACAGCGAAGTATCTATATTACATACCTAAACGTGTATACATATACTTTTGCTTTACAGTACGTTCGTATGTATACTCTCTCTCTCTTCCCGTGCCCGAGCGCGCGGAAGCCGAGAGAGAGAGAGAGAGTGCCACAGTGGTGGGGAGAACAGCAGCGAAGGAGCGGACCAGAAATTTCGTTGCATATTTCCCCTCACGCGGCTGTTCACTGCCCGACATAAGATTTTTCACATCAAAAATACGAAAGATTTCACATGAACCGTTTTACAATGCGACCACAAATTTTATAAATGACATTAAAAAATTCGAATAAATAAACACTTCATGAAAAGCTAACAAAAAAACATTGGTCATTAACGTTCTGATTTATGTTTGTGACTTCGGTCATGCGATAGGCGCATTTGAAACAAATCAGTAAATAAACAAAAAAACATCTGGTTAACATAATCTGTCGTGCGATTAACAAAACAAATGAGCCACGAAAAAGACACGCCTAATATTAAAAATTTTGGAGCATACAAGTAATTCAAGAATTACAAGGCGCGATATTCATGTAGGTATTGTGTGAAAACGGTTTTACCGAACATAGGGAAAATAACACTAAGAAGATCAATTTTGTAGTAGGCTATGGCCATAAGACCTAATGTAAATATGTATTGGATTACATAGAAAAAATAGTGCACTGAATTTTTTAAACAATTTTCCATAGCAACGGTTGACTATTAAGCGAAACTCGGAACCTGCTAAATAAAAAAAGTCATGAGGTGTCGTAAGATACCCGACAGAAGCTATGTTTCTTACGCATTGTATATAAAACCGAATTTATCAAAGATATAAACAATACAATTAAAAAGTTATTATTTGACTGCCATTTTGAAATCTGACGCCATTTTATTTTTTTGCGTCTTATTAAACTCTCATATATCAATTTTCAAAAGGATCGGATAATTTTTACAAAGAAGTATATACCTATGGCCGCCATTTTAAAATATGACGTCATTTTATTTTTTTGCTTTCTATAAAACTCGTCAATATCTATTTTCAAAAAGATCGGATAATTTTTACACAAAAAGTACATATTGCCGCCATTTTGAAATCTGACGTCATTTTATTTTTTTGTGTCCTATAAAACTCGTAAATATCAATTTTCAAAAGGATCGGATAATTTTTACAAAAAAGTATATATAATGGCCGCCATTTTGAAATCTGACGTCATTTTATTTTTTTGTGTCCTATGAAACTCTCAAATATCAATTTTCAAAAAGATCTGATAATTCTTACAAAAAAGTACATATGGCCGCCATTTTGAAATCTGGCACCATTTAATTTTTTTGTGTCCTATGAAACTCTCAAATATCAATTTTGAAAAGGATCGGATAATTTTTACAAAAAAGTACATATGGCCGCCATTTTGAAAAATCTGACATCATTTTATTTTTTTGTGTCCTATGAAACTCTCAAATATCAATTTTCAAAAGGATCGGATGATTTTTACAACAGAGTACATGTGGCCGCCATTTTGAAAAATCTGACGTCATTTTATTTTTTGGTTTCCTATGAAACTCTCAAATATCAATTTTCGAAAGGATCGGATAATTTTTACAAAACAGTTCATATGGCCGCCATTTTGAAATCTGACGCCATTTTATTTTTTTGTGTCCTATAAAACTCTCAAATATTAATTTTCAAAAGGATCGGATAATTTTTACAAAAGTGACGTTACATTACTTCGTGACGTGACGTTTCACTTTTTATTATTTAGGTCCCCATCTGAAACGTGCGTTAAGAAGCATAGCTTCAAATAAAAATAGGTAAAAAAACTTTTAAGTTAAACGGTTTTATAATAATAATGTTTTTAAAAAAAAAAATAATATTTAATTTAGGTTCATAAGTATAAAAGCGTGGGTCGTAAACTCTGTGATAATTTATTACAGTCACGACCCACGCTTTTATACTTATGAACCTAAATTAAATTTTATTTTTTTCTTTTTAGTACATTTATAAAACCGTTTAACTTAAAAGTTTTTTAACTATTTTTATTTTTAATTTTTTAGTGTGCTTTATTTTCTTAGTCTGATTTTATAACATTTATCCGATCCACTGAAACGTTACCGGAGAAAGACCTTTTGCCTGTGAAAATTCATAATATTGTGTGCAAAATTTCAACTCAATCGGATCACGGGAAGTGGGTGAAAATTCAAAAGTACGATTAACACCCGGACGAAAGCCGGGCCGGTCAGCTAGTTACCATAAATTGTATTGTCACCGGAGCTACACATGTGTGCAAAATTTCAACTCAATCGGATCTTAGGAAGTGGGTGAAAATTCAAAAGTACGATTTGCACCCGGACGAAAGCCGGGCCGGTCAGCTAGTTATCATAATATTGTATTGTCACCGGAGCTACATATGTGTGCAAAATTTCAACTCAATCGGATCACGGGAAGTGGGTGAAAATTCAAAAGTACGATTTACACTCGGACAAAAGTCGGGCCGGTCAGCTAATTACCATAATATTGTATTGTCACCGGAGCTACACATGTGTGCAAAATTTCAACTCAATCGGATCATAGGAAGTGGGTGAAAATTCAAAAGTACGATTTACACACGGACGAAAGCCGGGCCGGTCAGCTAGTTACCATAATATTGTATTGTCACCGGAGCTACACATGTGTGCAAAATTTCAACTCAATCGGATCACGGGAAGTGGGTGAAAATTCAAAAGTACGATTTACACCCGGACGAAAGCCGGGCCGGTCAGCTACTTACCATAATATTGTATTGTCACCGGAGCTACACATGTGTACAAAATTTCAACTCAATCGGATCACGGGAAGTGGGTGAAAATTCAAAAGTACGATTTACACCCGGACGAAAGCCGGGGTATGAACGTCGAGAAATTTTGGTCCGATCCATAGGTCTCGCCATCCGATGGACGTCAATAATTAGTTACACGTCATTTTAACTCAGTAGGCCAGGGTTTTTAAACTTAAATTCAAACATCAGCAGTCAAAAAATTGAATAACTATATTAAAATAATGCAATATAAGACAGAGCATACGCTATCTTCCAATATCCATATTACACTGTGCAACAGACAAGGACAACCGAAACAAGTTCGCGATTTATTAGATAAAGTCGCATTTATTTCGTTTAATAATCATATAAATCTGTATAAAAAAACTGTTTTGACACAATATTATACATGAAATCTATCTAAAATTTTCTGCTCTTTCGTTTAAGACAGGTTTCGAATCGATCTGACTTAAATTGAGCAAACTATAAGCAAAAAACACCGTTTTTTCTAATTTGCTCCCCTCTGGGGCCAAAATTCAAAAATCGGGCGACGTTAGGATCAAATAGACCCCGAGAGGAATCGAACAAAAAAAAGTTTTTGAAAATCGGTTCATCCGTTTGGGCTGTACGCGTGACACAAAATAGCGTGACAGATTCACAGATTCACAGATTCACAGATTCACAGATTCACAGACAAAGCGAGTGTATATAGGCGCTTCTAGCTTCGCTAAGATCGCGCCTAAAAATGTAGTACCGGTAGACTATGCGCGAGAAAAAAAAAGACAAAAGAAACGCTCCTTTTTGTGAGTGATTGACATGCGCGTGATCACTATAATAATAGGGTAAAGTAATAACATTTTGAAGTGGACGGTATAACAAATTAACACTGTTGCTTTATGTTTTTGACTCATTATTGTCTGTTTGTGTTTTGTAACGATGGTATTTACTTCGTAAAAAAATATTTAAAAACCGCAATATATTTTTTTTATTTGTTAACGCACTAATAGACTCAGAGCTAGTGACAATTTTCAGGTGTTATTTATTCAAGGCCTTATTTTTGTTAAGATGTTGAGGGTCGCATATTAAAGTACCCTGAGTAAGGGATTTTGCTAGATAGCAGTATGGGAGGGATGCAGACCGCCCCCAACATGTAACAAAAAAACTGGTCACAATTATTATTGCTTCAAGGCTGAAATTGTTTGTATAGCTTGTCGGTGAACCCAATAATGTCATTATAATATTTGCAGATCGATTGGTCAGTATTAAAAGTGTGGCAGATCATCCTAAACGTGTCATGTACCCGACGAAATATTATTAGTTCAAGGTTCAAATTTTAATATGTTGTTCCGGCAACTTTTTAAGCATATATTTTAATTTTCTGAACAAAATATCGATATTAACCCCTTCTCTTAGAGGGAAACTAGGTATTTATATCGTTCTGCAAGGGGGTTAATACCGACATGTTGTTCTGTAAATTGAAATATGTACTTAAAACAGTCGCCATAACAACATATTAAAATTTGAACATTGAACTAATAATATAAATTTTGTCGGGTACATGACACGTTTAGGGTCACCCTTTTAATACCGACCAATCGATCTGCAAATATTATAACGGCATTATTGGGTTCATCGACAACCTATACAAACAATTTCAGCCTTGAACCAATAATAATTTTGACAAATTTTTTTTTGTTACATATAGGGGCGGTCTGCATCTCTCCCATACCGCTATACAGCAAAATCCCTTACTCAGGGCACTTTAATATTATGTCTCCCTCAACATCTTCATAAAAATAAGGCTTTGAATAAATAACACCTGAAAATTGTCACTAGCTCTCGAACTATAACTTGGACGACCTTGAAATATAAATGTAACTTTGCGAAAAAAATGTCAAATACAGTAGATATTGTGACGGGAAAAGCCTCAGATTTCAGTCTCTGACATTCAATTTCCCTGAAGTTTATATGCGTCGCTGCACCACTTATAAGCGAACCGGGAAAAATTGGAACAAATTGTCAACTTTGAGTGCAATTTTTTTTGCGCAGCGTGAATTATTAAAGTCTTAGCTTTCAATCGAGCTACTAAAAGTCGAGGTGCGATTTTTTTGACGCGAAAATACGGTGATATTTTTTGAACACACTGTATAAACGTATATAGTATATTAAATTGCACCATCTAAAGCTGTCTAAGACATGTATAATCGCTTCATATCTTGGCGCCGTATTAATGAACCGTATCTTCGTGCGCAAAATCAATATATTACGCTCTTCCTATTTATATCGGTGACGAAAAGGCAAAACCGATTATGTCGAATTTTTCGTTATCATCACCTTCAGTGAAAGAAAAGTAATGTAATCGTGCAAAAAATCGAAATTCTGATTTTGATCAATCTTGACTATTTAGACTCTAAAAAACATTTTGCGATAGATTTTTTCGATTTGTACGGTCTGTCCGTTGTCGCCGTGCAGAATTCATCGATGTACGATATCTTCTTAACTACGAAACCGTTCAAGTTAAAAAAATTTTTTGAAGCGAAACTTCTATAGTGAGGGTAAGCTACATCTGTGGTCACGGATAGACAAAGTAACGAAGAAGTTTCACTTCTAACGTGTGTGCAGTAGGTTGCTTTATCTTGAGATACATTTCTTCGATTCTATTTTGTGTAATATATTGCGTAAAAAACGTTTCATCTCTGTGTAAATTCAAAATTTTAAACTGCACCACAAAACCGTCTTATTAACACTCCATTACTACACCCCGAAATCTTTTTTTCGCAGCAACTGAAAGAGATGGTAGCGTCGATCACACGAACGTCCCAAAAACGCCGCGTCAAACAAAATTCATTCATAAATCAAGACTACTCTAACGATACTTAATTTGTCTAAATCGGTTTATCCGTTCCAAGTCTAGAACATCCGAACATAAACATAACATCCTTCCTTGGCGTTCCGCAGTCGAATAAAAATCAAACTTTAGCTATGTGAAGAATGAAGATTAACAAAAAAAAAGGGGATGCGCCACACCCACATAGCGCACGATAGAAGTTATTCGCCTCAGCATTTTTAAAATTAATAAATAATTATTATTAATAAAATCCACGGATGTCATAACATCTATACATAAGTATCCAAAGCCTGCTTACAATTCAACATTACGCTATTTTGAAACGTCAAAAAATTATAAAGTCTATAAGAAAACGAATTTTTCCTGGAATGAGACCTAGCTAGATCGATATTTGCCCCCCAAAACCACTTTTCAGTAAATTTCATTCAAATCGTTATAGAGCCATTTTATCCCTGTCAGCGTTACATTAATTTTTTCATCAGTATAATTTTTGAGTCGATGCCATTCCAATTCACTACCCTCGCTAAAGATACGTGCAGTATGGAGCTGAGATTCTAGATGGCTTGCTTAAATTAATGTATTGTTATATATGCGAGCGTACACAACGAAGCAGTGAGTGTAGCAGGTATAAGCGCTGTTACAAGAGCTGCTAGATACAAGAATGTATCTCACCATTCTTTCAGCGCGCTGACTACTACAATCAACGTGTGACAACTGTCAAATGGCCGTTACAAGTTTCGCAATGGATGTGACTAGTTTAATAAATGAAATTTTGCCAGTTTTTATTTAATTTGTTTTGAGTTTTTTCTAAGACGTATTTAAAAGTGTTAGGTTCCATACGTAAATATTCAAAAAACAGGTTTGGGCAAAATTTTAATTCTTGGTATAAATGATGAAATTCGCCATGTTTAGATCGTTTTCTATTAATAAAGTGGACATGATAGCTCCTACCTAAATTTGTATTTAAAATATACCACTTTGTAGCAGAAGAACACGAATATTCGTCTTCGCTATCTGACATTTCAAACGCGACTTAAGCTTGTATCAATGCTAGTATCAATGCTTTGTTGTGCAAACCTACAAGCGCTTATAATTTCAGCCACCATCTACCATACATGCTACCATCTAGAATCCTAGCTGCGTACTGCACGTACCTTAAAGGAATACAACTTCAAAAATATCGGTGGAAATTCGGCATACGTGGTTTTGACTTTTGGCGACGGATGTACACAAGCATCCGTCTGTTGCTTTGTATAGAGCTGTCGCGTCTAAATCTTTATTGACGGAACTCAAAACGGCCTACGGGGGCGCCAGACCGACACAAGGTGGACAATTGATTCCTTTTGAAGATCACTTATTATAGAGGTTACATAAAGTGACTGGATTAAAACTAACTTCAATCCGCCCCGACTTTATAACTTTATTCGAAGGACATTACAACGCACTGTAAGAAATGAGAAGGCCAATTACATAGATTATCGATGGTCCATTTGTAGCCAGCGATTAATCTGGTATAGGCACACACAGAGACAATGGCGTCGCAAACAGGTATAGCCTGCACATCGCGTAGATTCCATAAAAACACGTTGCACATGCGTGGTTACTAATTTTACATTAATTTGTTTTGTATTAATCCATGTTATATATGTAACTATACATTTTATTTTGTAATTTTTACACACTTTATTGGAATATTACACAAATTATGTAATTTTAATTTACTTTATGTAGAAATCACAAATTTGTTTAACTTTACAGTAAAAGTCCAAGTTTTTATGAAGTTTTCTGTGTAAAAATAAATGTAATTATATAAAATCACTTAGAAAATCGAGCGAATTCTACTTTAACTTTCAAAGTATTTTTACATCCATTTTTTACAGTGCGCTAACCCGCGTGGAAAATATCGTCTTTCAAGTTGCAAGTACGGCGCTATTTCTTGCGGTATATCGAAAAGTTTCATAGCGTTAGATAATAATTAATTAAATTACATAATAATCAATCAATACCTGCTAATAATAAAACTGTAAAAGGATGTTTTCCTGTAAGTTATTCCTGTAATTTTGTTTTAAGTGAGTTGATATTTAATGTAATCAACACGCTAATGACTTAAGTTGTCGATGCGTCTATAATTTACAATAAATAAAAAGATATGATTTTAGTAATCAAGTTTAATAATGCTCTGATGGCATTTCAATAGATTTCAATGACATTTCTTCTGCACAAAATAACAATCAAGAACTTTTAAAATTAATTTCAAAGCCAAAATTTAATTTTAAACAATTTCAGTTAAAAAACGGAAAATTATTTGGAGTGAATTTTCAACAACGAAACCTCGTCCTCATACAGGGTGTCCCAAAATTGCTGGGACACAGAGCTACCACGTGTAGTAGAGGTCAAAATAAGTCGATTGGACTCAATTTATTTGTATACCAAAATGTACCGTTTGCCCGTGAGAAGAGTTCAAAGTTTACATAAAATTTTGTATTACAATTTTATTAAACTTGTACTAGGAATATCTATTAGCATTATTTAAGAAACCATTTTTTTCCTTCGGAACTATGCGGAATACGAAATTTTTACAAGAGTAACAAAATAAAGATGATTAATCAGTCTTCTCGCTAAAAATATTTGAGAACCGTATTACCACCCCTAAGAAAGTTCTGAAAAAAATGTCAGGGGGTGAGGGTGGTTTTAACCCTTCTACAATTTCTTTTGGGTTTCTTTGATTACCGAAAGGAGAGTTATCCTCTAAAATGCACTTTTGTCAAATTTCATTCAATTTGTTTCACTCATTTCTGAACAGCGTACAAAAATGTGTTTTTTTACGTAAACTTTGAACTCTTCTCACGGGCAAACGGTACATTTTGGTATATAAATAAATTGGGTTCAATCGACTTATTTTGACCTCTACTACACGTGGTAGCTCTGTGTCCCAGCAATTTTGGGACACCCTGTATAGGCACCACATGATTTTCGACGAAATATTTTTGATTCTCGGTCGTCAGCTGGTATACGTTCAACTCAAAACCAATTAGTCAGCAAATTTTTTTAGCCAGGTAAGAATAAACAAGTGAGAGAATGGACAAGGCATTGTTTAAATTGCCTGCAATAAAACAAATAAAAATCATATTGAGAAAGCATGGTAATATAACGAAAATGTTGCTACAGTTATGATCGAAATGTTTTGATTATACCTACGTTCTAGTGTAATATTATTGTGTTTAATATTATATGGTATCTATTGTTATATGAAGCTTAATTAATGATACAAAGCTTATAGTTAACGGTACAGTTAATGGTGTTCTATAACAATAAGCATTAATAATTTATATTGGGTAATAGATACAAGTGTTTATATTGATAAAAACACTAATATTGAATTGCTTGTCAGAAAATCTGGCTTCATTATGACCGATTGTGACAACACATATTATTTTTAGTGTATTTGCCATATGGCACATACACTATTGGCGTCGGTCGGATGGCGGGACCTAGGGGTCGGACCAAAATTTCTCGACGTTTCATAGCCTTCTGAACAATTTGGCACCATTTTTGGAAATGTTTATATATATATGTATATATATTTTTATTTAGATATATATATATATATGTGTGTGTGTGTGTGTGTGTGTGTGTGTGTGTGTGTGTGTGTGTGTGTGTGTGTGTGTGTGTGTGTGTACAGGCTATAACTTTCGAAAGAGTTAATTGATTTTGACGAAATTTGGTAGGCACGTTGTAATCTATCACCGCACGAAGCCTATTTAAAATGGGCCCAATCGGACCATTTTAAGGGTGGTTTTTAGGGGTAGCAAAATGTTTTTGGGCTCAAAAATAGCGAAAAAATTCTCAGAATTGTTTCTAAATTGAAATTTAACCTTTTAGTAAAGGTCAAAACATGCTGCTAAAATTTTAATAAAATCGGCCCAACAGGACCGGAGTTCCGAATTTTATGAAAACACTACTTTGCGGATAGTGATTTACTTACTGAAGGGTGTATTTAATTTGGTACAGAGGTTGCATTGATAATAATATTGAAATTAAGAAAAAAAATATTATTACAAGGGATGTATTAAGGGGTTAAATTTTTTATTTTGTCCAAAAACAAACTAAGTTTACGTATTAAAGCCACAAGGCCTGTATTAGCAAATACACTATATTGTCGGCAGGGTTTGGCACTGCGATCCGAGTTTTTTTCATATGAAAATAATAGCGGAATTTTAAATCGATTCTGCTCAAAAAATGCAAAACAATATTTTTAAACTGTGTTTTTAAATTTTTTGTACAATTTCCCGTTCTAAACAACATTTTTCTAGGGCTTCGAGAATGGCCGAGCATGTAGCAATGCTGTTGTTTACATGACGTTGCTATGGTTCCTCTATTACAAGTCCCCAGTTCCCGGGTTCTAACCCGAGAGCTGGTAAAAGTGTCAATTGAATTTTCAATTTATTATTAAAAAAAAAATAATGAATTGAAAATATGGATTGGTGCTAGGCCCAAATAACCTTAGCTCTTGGTGGTCTTTAAAACACACACAACATTTTTCTAGGCTTAAAAGACAATTGGGTGTAGGTTATAAACAGTCTGAAAAATACATTAGACTATTTCTGAATATATGAAACCTGTATTTATTTGATCACAGTCTAGGCGCGAAGATCATTGTCAAACCAGATCGATTTTCCGAAAATGCTAACTGCAATGTCCGAACAAAATATTTTGAGCTCCTGCCCTAGCACTGGTACTTATTCCAAGTTGGGCAGGAAATCCTTAACCATTTGATTGTAAAACTATGTATTTTTTTTTATTGTCGAGGAATAAATTAAATTGAATTGAATTGAAACCCAACATGGTATAAAACGATCAAAACGTGATTCTTTTTTTCCAACGATCTACTGTCTTTATGGCTGTATCCAAGACTTGTTGTAGTTAATCTTTTGTAGAACATACGGTATATAGAAACAAACTCAACAATCTCGTATTGTCTTCTGTTCTGTCGTCATTCTTTTTTTGTATTGTTATTCTACGTCACAAAAAATACTGACCAATAGCAGATGTGTTCTATTGTGTGACAATTGCAAGCGACTTACGTATAAATTGACCATCGCATTAGATAAGTAGTCGTCGCGAAATAAAGATTCACCTGCTATCTTTTGAAAAGCAGTTTTGGGTACGTGTGAAAAATTGCGTAATTTTTTAAGTTTTTCCAGGAATATGTTTTTTTTAATTTTTCGTCTGAAGGATCTGTATAGTGTGATTCTTGGTCCTTCAATTGGTGATTTAGATACCCGAACCCTTTAGCTTTAAAAAGAATAGGTAAAAAAACTTTTAAATTAAACGGTTTTATTTTAAATCATAAGTTGTACCAAAAACTAGAAAATAATTAGGACACAAACCAAGTGGCACTTTGTATCGCTGCGTTAACGGAATAAGTAATAATAAAAACGTGGGGCGTATTTGAAATATTTCTGTTGGTGGGCTTGGAAACACATTTTTCTAGGCAAGCCGTTCTTATTTAATAATTGTACAGCCGTTATACAGTTTTTTATGCGCCCCACGTTTTTATTAATGACGCAGCAACACAAAGTGCCCCTTGATTTGTGTCCTAATTATTTTCTAGTTTTTGGTACAGCTGATGATTTAAAATAAAACCGTAAAAGTTTTTTTACCTATTTTTTTATTTTCTAGTTTTTAGTTTAATTTCTAGCCCGTATCATTATGCAAACTCCTCATCCTTTCAACTGTCCACCTCCTGATTCCATCATCAGACCCTCGTTACCAAGTTGAAATTATCATATAATATTGTATTGTCACGGAAACTCAATGTGTGTGCAAAGTTTCATAAGAATCGGTTAAGTAGAAGTAGTTGAAAAAGCTGTCGCAAGATTTGAAACAAAGATAGTAACAAACAAATATACGGGGTCAAATTAAATAAAACCGTTTAAAAAGAGTGTCGGGAGAGCTGCAACTGTTTTTAGTCGAGGCGAAAGGATTTGAGATGAAGAATGCAGGGTGCTGGGTGTAACTTTCGGTATTTTAATTTAAATACTGTTATATTTAACTTTCTAGAATTTTCCTTTATATAATATCATTATCTATCGTATATAATTTTCTTTGCGTGACTAGCCTAGTTTAACGGCTTTCCGGTTAAAGCAAAAGAAAAAGAAATTTCAATTTTATCGCTTCGTGAGTCATTAGTTCGATTCGTTAGTAGTGGCAGTAATTTATTCCTGCGAATCAAACTCAGGGGCGGATTCAGAAAAATATTTCGGGGGGATTTCTGATTTTGGGGTTTAATTTCGGGGGGCAAATTGAAAATTTAAACAAAATTCAAGTGCATCATATAACGTAGGTTTCAAATGAAAGGGATCGTTAAGAGAAATAAAAATAAGTTTTGTTTTATAATTTTAAAATGCATAGTTTAAAAGATATTATAGAAAATATACGAAAATCAAGCATTCCTCCCCCCCACCCTTATCAGCGAAACTACTGAGCCAAAACTTTAAAGAATAGGGAATATAGGGTCTCACTCATTAAATTGGGTTTTAAAGACCACCAACAGCTAAGGCTATTTAGGACTAGCACCATTTCATTATTTTTTTTTAATAATAAATTGAAAATCTAATTGACACTTTTACCAACTCTCGGGCCATGTAAACAACAACATTGTTACACTCTCGGTCATTCCCAAGCCCGTCAGCTTGGTGTAATGGTTATAGCGTGCTGGCTTTTGAATCAAACTGCCGTGGGTTCGAATTCCACTTTCGCTCATGGATGTTTTGTGATGTCGTTCAATTTAATTTGATACATATTCCGCAACCTCTGGACTTGACTGTCGTGGGTTCGAATCCCACCTACGCTCATGGATGTTTTGTGATGTTATTTGGTTTTAAGATATAGTTGTTATTTAGTGTAGTTGAAAGACGCTAATGACCTGAGATGTCGACGCGTCTATAATCTACAATACATAAAATTAAATTAATTTGATATAGTTAGACGCTAATGACTTTAGTTGTCGAGCGTCTATAACCTACAATAAATAAATATTATAATCTACAACCTCTCTAAGCTTGAAAATAGCCAAGAGTGTGTTTATGTGACGTTTCCTCTATTACAAGCCTCCAGTTTCGAGGTTCCAATGCGAGAACTGGTAAAAGAATTGAATTTTCAATGTATGTATTATTAAAATATTATAAATTGAAAATATGAATTTGTGCTAGGCCCAAATGGCTCTAGGTGTCAGTAGCCTTTTTCTGTCAGTTACAATCAAAATTTTCTTTGAACAAATTATATTTTCCGGTGAGAATCTCTGAAACTTCTTTTGAACGCACGTAGAAATAAAAACAAAAGACCCCGTCGATACTCACGCATTAAAACGTCATTCTTATGTTTCAGATCTTTTTAAAACACAGCACACTACTAAAATAATTCAATTACTTTTAAGACAAATCGTCATTAGGAAAAAAAGATCATGTAAAAGTGTTACATGTGTCTAAATTAGTATTTGACTTCTTTGCACAAGAGTTCATTTAATTTTAGTGTTTTTCACAGTTGTCAGAACTGGTTTTTCAATATCTGACAAATGTCTTCGTCATCTGCCAAAATAAATACTGAAAATAATCTCGTCATCCGTTTCACGTTTATTATGCTCTTTTGTGAATGTTTTTGACAATTCATTGACATAAATGCTGTTGATTTTTGAATTTTAATTAATTATTTTTGTAAGACTTTTTCGAAATCAATCCCGACATTTGAAATTATAATTGACTTAAACTTGCTAGATACGCGTCATTAAAAACGTAACAAGTAAATAGGTAGTAATTTGTAATTTTTTTGATTTTATAACAGTTTGGCAAAGTTCTTAAAAATTTGTTGATTTAATGAATTGTTTTTATAACATCAATTAGCATAATTAATTACTACATTTGAAATTCGAGTTAATTGGTTGATTAACAGTTAAATAAATAAATATTGTGACATAACACAAAATCTATTAATTATCGTTAATGAGAAAAGTTCAGAAATCTTAAATCTTGCATTATCTTGAGAAATAACATTAACTTGAGACTTATATTAATGCCTCCTCTACACAATGATGGACGATTACAGGCGATCAAGATTGTGTGGAGGGCATAATCGCCTGTAATTGCCCATGATCGAGCGTGATCGCCGATGTGTCGGTTTTTCGACAAAGGACGTTGGGTCATCAAATAGATAATGCACAATTGTGTGGACACAATGATGGTGACAATCATTGCCCATTCTGTGATCGTCCATCATGGCCGATTGTGTAGAGAAAACGCCAAAAATTCTACGCTGCCATCAGGTCTCGAACCCAGGTTCCTATGCATAGAACGCAAAGACTAAACCAACTGCGCTATGAATGGAAGTGTCTAAACTGTCGTTTTTATGATATAAGTACGTTGCGAATTCTTAAGGTCAGGTTGCGAACAGTCAGGTATTGAACTCTTACAGTTTTTTGCGAACGCTTCACGTTATTTCAGTACCCAGGCAAAAAGTGCCTAACGCGCCTAAGGAAGTTTTCACTTCAAAAATAAAATACAGATATAGGCATATCCATTTTTTAGAAAGTATTGAATACACCTCAAAAATGTTTTTAATTTTGCCGGAAGGCCTATTCGAAACGCACAATAAGGTTATGGCCTTGAATCGGTTTCAAGGTTATCACTAAAAATGGCTTGCAGATATCTTAGCAAAGTCCTTATTGTAGCGAGCAATTTGTCAGCGTTGTTTGTTTAATTTGTACCGAGATAATGTCAGAGCGAAGCACTAAAACTGAAAAGCCAGGTGTTTCTCTACTTAAGGCGAACCCATAGCATCGCCATTCACAGACAATTAATTTTCTGCGTTAGTTCGCATTGGAGCAGACATTATTTTTTTTAAATACAAATTTTAACACGGACGTCGTGAACAAATACATAATTAAATGAATGCATAATGACTGCAAACAGTATATGAAACACCTGAGTAAGAACATAATAATAATAAATTTATTCAACCACGGAACACTGTATGTACAGGAGGGTACGTCATATTACAGAAAAACAATACATGAACCATTACATCATATTTTTAATGTACTATTTTTATTGCGACAAATATTCATTACACGAATAAAATGATTTTTCTATTAAGAAAAATTTAAGAGAATGTTTGAAGCTATTTGTAGATGCTAAATTTTTTATAGCTGGTGGCAACTTATTATAAAAGGATACACGTGTATAATAGGCTCCTTGCTGAAACACAGTTAGCCTGTGCTGGGGAATTCGTAACTGATTGACATCCAGCATCGGAAACCAACGACGGCCTATAGACCCGAATCAGAACAACACCAGCTAGTCATCGAGATGTTTGAACAGTCGACTAAAACATCTCATATTCGCGCATCAGTAACAAACTTACATTCCCACCTACTCAACAGTCGGGGTTGAGCGTCTATAATCTACAATCTTCTTGTAGTTTTAGAGATACGGATCCACCTTAAGAAAATAGTGACGGAGAAGTTCCAGGGGGCGGAGTACCGAAATCCAAGTTAAACGCTGTTCTTCGTGCTCTAACACAAATAACATGTGATGTAGCGGTTTAAAACAAACACCCAACTTTAACATATATATACAGCTTTGTATACTGTGACTTTCACAACAATCCTATATAAAATTAAGCTTTATTGTAAACGAAAACAATGTTTATGCTGATGCTTTTGTTCTTATTCCGAAACTTAACTGAAATTATAATATGTCTGACTATTTTAAATTATTGTTGTCGTTTGTAAACAGAGAACAGTAACAATAGACTGCTGTTTAACTATTTTAATATTTATGCGCGGCTTATATAAGGTGACCAACCGTCCAAATTTGGCCGGGACAGGTTTAGGATTTTCTCGTCATGTCCCGGAAAGTTCCGATTTTATTTTCAAATCATGAATTTTACCGTTTTTTAATTTTTACTTCAAAAACTAATTTAAATTAAATGGTAAAGCTTTAAAAGCCATACATTCTCAAAACAAATACGATTTTAAAAATGTGTAAAGTCCATATTTCTTATCCTTAACATATATTTTTAATACGAATTTATATTTTCAGTTTTTTTTAGTTTTTCAAAAATGTTAAACAGCAACATTGGTTAGGAATTTTTTATTTCTATTTTTAGTTTAGATTTAACTTTATAAATTACCTATATTAAATTAATGTTAGTTATTAAAATCTATATAACTTAAAGTTGTTACACCTTGATTTGTATTATTTAACTTATTTTCTTCACAGGATACAAGGCCACTAATCAAAAACTAATATGAGAAAGGCAACTATTTGTGCCGAAACGTCGACATTAAAGAAATTTAGTAAATTGTTTGATTTGTGGCCTTGTATCCTGTGAAGAAAGTAAATTTAAATCTACATAAATAATAGGTACTTATTTTTGGTTTACTGTCCCGGATTTGAGTCAAGAAGAGTTGGTCACCTTAGGCTTATACGCAGTGGTGACTCCAAAGAGGCGGGGTCAGGGGGCAATGCTCCCTCCCCAAGCAGTTACAGATTTCAATCCGAGAGGATTTTCTCACCTTTATTGATTGCTACAAGTCAATTCCGCCTGAAGATGTCGAAGGGGAAGAACGATGTCTGTCTGGTGAGGCTCTCAGTCTCGAGCACGTTAGGGCTTGAGAATAGCCGAGAGTATAGTAATGCTGTTATTTACATGGCGTTGCTATGGTTCCTCTATTACAAGTCCCCAGTTCCCGGGTTCTAGCCCGAGAGCTGGTAAAAGTGTCAATTGGATTTTCAAATTTAGCATTAAAAAAAAGTAATGAATTGAAAATATGAATTGGTGCTAGGCCCAAATAACCTTAGCTGTTGGTGGTCTTTAAAACACAATCTCGGGCACGTTGTAATATTCTTTGGAGCTGAAGAAAAAAATTCGACTGATGACCAGTCCTATACTTCCCACCTAGTAAATATTCGCAAAAAATAAACACTCTTTTTTTTATTCTTTGACTAGGCCCAAATAACCTTAGCTGTTGGTGGTCTTTAAAACACAATTTAATTTTTATTCTTTGAAAAAAGCATGGCCCTCTTTTTTGTTTGGTGATCTATTGATGGCTAGCTTAATATAGCAAAAATCATGGTTACCTTGATTTACGTACAATTTTTATTTTTTTTAGTAAAATATTTTTTTTCTCGAAAACTATACATTTTAGAGAAAAAAAATATTTACATTTTTTTCATATTATAACATCTAGAATTCATTTATATTTTTTTTTACCTATGTTAATACGTGACATTGAGGACGTTTTTTTGAATATCTCAGGATCCACTGAACCGATTTGACTCAAAATCTAATCAGATCTAAGTTAAAGGCTGATAAACACAATAGAACAATCGGCATGCCCGTATGTTGTTCCGTTCTTAAGATATCGAAGGCGAAAAATTGACCACATACACACACACACACATACACACATACACACATACACACACACATACAGACATCAGTCAGAAAATGATCTTAAACGATTGCTAGGGTCTCAAAACGTGAAAATCTGTTAAAATCTCGAAATATTGTTTTCGGACTGAATCCATTACTTCCCTACCATAGTAGAGGTGGGAAGTAAAAAATCGTTTGTTTATTACTGAAAATAATAACACATTAAAATATGTATTGATACTAGACTCAGTTAACCCTGGCAGTTGGTGGCTTTATTAGTTTGAAAATGTCACGAAAATACCTTGATGGCTTACTGCTAATGACCTTATCAGTTATTTTCTTTATTTTTTCTTTTTGTATTTTTTTTTGTTCTCTAAAATCTAAATAAAAAAAAATTCGTAAAAACTGTGAAATTTATTTAGATATCAATATTTTTAGATTAATTTAAGTTTTCAACGCTGTCGAGTGTCGCTTATATTTACTAAAATGTTGAAAATCTTTAAAAGACAATCGAATATTTATAACGTTTAAAAAAACAATTTCTAACAATTTTTTTTGACGTGCAAAAGACGAAGAGAGCGTGATCTAAACTCCTCGCTTTTATCATCATTGTTTCATACAAGAACGAGGCGTAAGTAAGGTTTCATTATAATTTTCTATGGTATGTTATTTCATATTAAACGCGTGTCGTGTGTACTTTGAGACCGTGCCGCAGGGAACGAGCTAGATAAAGGTATGCGCGCAATTGCTTGGAAATTCGACGCCATCCCTCTATCGTCACTTCTCGAAGCTTCCCGCCGACGCAGACGTCTCGTCGAGAAAGAGTGTACGTAACTGAAATCTATCTGTCGATATCAATTGATATTTACGACTTACCGGACAACTGTACGGACCTTATCTCGCATTCAGTGCAATCTACCACTATATATTATAGGGTAAATGCGGGAGAGATTCCGCGGTAGGAGAGACGCCGCATGGCTATTAACTTACCTATTTACCATTAATGGATGGTGCTACAATGACGTATGTTCGTTCATCTTATCTTGTCAAGATAAGATGAACGAACATACGTACTTGTAGCACCATCCATTAATGGTAAATAGGTAAGTTAATAGCCATGCGGCGTCTCTCCTACCGCGGCATCTCTCCCGCATTTACCCTAGTTGTATCTAGATTTCCATTATATCATGAGGACAGTGTGGAGTAACGGTTAGCGTAGCGGCCTTTGAATCATACTGTCGTGGGTTCGAATCCCACCTTCGCTCATGGATGTTTTGTGATGTCATTTAATTTTAAGAGAATTATTATTTAATGTAATTAAGACGCTAATGATCTAAGTTGTCGACGTGTCTATAATCTACAACAAGCCGTGAGGTGGGTCGTTTATTAGGACTAGTGCGACCCTTGAGGTCCACACGACGAACTTCCCAGTTTGATAAATATTTAATAATAATAATTAAATTAGTAATTACACAGAAAAGTAATCATTTTAATCATTAAAACATAATTATTATTTATTTTTAACAATAATTAAAAAAAAAAAAGAAAAAAACGGCTGAACCTATTTTTATAAAATTTATGTCGGATCAAAATGACGTTAACACACCTCGATTGACACCCTTACGAAGTCGATATAATTTTTTATTCGCGAGATATTGTGTAAAATCTACTTTTTTGGAGGTTATTTGGTTAAGAAAAAAGAACGGCTGAACCGATTTTGAAAAAATTTCTTTCAGATCATATTTACGTTAATACGCGTCAATTGGCACCCTAACGTAGTCGATATCATTTTTCATTCTCGAGATTTCGTCTTAGAAAGAAATGGACACATACGTACGTACACACACACAGACATCTTTTCAAAAATAATTTAAAAATAGTGTAGTGACCTTGAAACATAAAAATTTTTAACTTCCCATTGGAAGTTATTGTAATGGGTCCGAAAATCGAAATCAAAAAGGAAAAAAAATTTTTATGTTTCAAGGTCACTACACTATTTTTACACTACTTTTAGAAAGATGTCTGTGTGTGTGTGTGTGTGTACGTATGTACGTATGTATGTGTCAATTTCGTTCTAAGACGAAATCTCGAGAACGAAAAATGATATCGACTACGTTGGGGTGCCAATCGACGCGTATTAACGTAAATATGATCTGAAAGGAATTTTTTTAAAATCGGTTCAGCCGTTCTTTTTTCTTAACCAAATAACCTCCAAAAAAGTAGATTTTACACAATATCTCGCGAATAAAAAATTATATCGACTTCGTAAGGTTGTCAATCGAGGCGTGTTAACGTCATTTTGATCCGACATAAATTTTATAAAAATCGGTTCAGCCGTTTTTTTTTTTTTTTTTTTTTTTTTAATTATTGATGTTTTAATGATTAAAATGATTACTTTTCTGTGTAATATCTAATTTAATTATTATTATTAAATATTTATCAAACTGGGAAGTTCGTCGTGTGGACCTCAAGGGTCGCACTTTAGTCCTAATAAACGACCCACCTCACGGCTTGTTTAAAAATAGTGTAGTGACCTTGAAACATAAAAATTTGTTGAAAATTTTGATTTCGATTTTCGGACCCATTACAATAATTTCCAATGGGAAATCCATTATTGGGATCCGTCAAATGGGTGGAGCTTAAAAAACATGGCGCAGAGGGGGGGATTTTATATAGGTTCAGGTATATAGGCTCAGTAATAGGGTTCCGTTCGAAGGTACGAAACCCTAAAAAGTGATCAAGTTAGCGCTCATATAGTATGGACGCTATTCTTATCTGCATTATCAATATAGACTAAACTCTAAACTAATTCTATAGGTGCTTACAAACTTCTCTTTTATGAATTAAATTACAGCCATCTTGATCTCCGTATCTTCACCTGACTGAGAAAACACGTTCTGTTTACTTAAACTGCGAAGGTGTTGAGAATATTTATGTTTGTCATAATCTTATTTGTTACGGATTAATTTTGCACCCTTGTCACTGCCGCTGGAGAGTTTGAGTTACAACTTATTTTAATCTTCGTTGAATAAATGTTAAGTTCACTTGAAACAGCATTTCGTTTCGTGGAAATTAATATCTGGAATTCGCGTATATACCGGTGTTTCATAAATTTATTTTTGAAGTGAAAACTTCCTTAGGCGCGTTAAGCACTTTTTGCCTGGATAGATAGATAGATAGATAGATATCTTGGTAGCAAGTGTTTCCGGGCTAGGTAGCCGTGGTCTAATGGATTTTACTCCGTACGTTTCGCGGCGATTGGCAATACGATTCGATCTTCTTGCCGATCGACTGGTAACTGAGGCACTATTAGCGGTGTCAGCTACCCCTTATAAATACAGACACCGCAAACAGTGTCTCAGTCGCCAGTCGACCGGCAAGAAGATCGAATCGCCGCTGAAGATGCCCAACGGAGCTTTGGGCGAAACGTACGGAGTTTAATCCTTTAAACCACGGCTACCTAGCCCGGAAACACTTGCTACCAAGATGTCTACCGGTCGTGAAAGCATGAAACTCCAATTTAGATAGATAAATAGACAGTTTATTTCGTCGCGTAGCCAAAGTGGATGCGAAAGTCATACAAATAAGTACAAAACGTAATACAGATAAAAATACATTAATTACTGAAATAACGTGAAGCGTTCGCAATTTTGCATAAGAATTCGCAACATACTTATACCATAAAAACGGCTGTCTACACTCTGACACCCGTAGCGCAGTTGGTTTAGTCTTTGCGTTCTGTGCATAGGAACCTGGGTTCGAGACCTGGTGGCAGCGTAGAATTTTTGGCGTTTTTTTTTCTAAATTGTACATGATATTTATTTATATATTTTTTAATTTTTGTTATAAGTATTCTTTCTTTGACAATAATTATAATTTTTTTGAAACCAAGGTGGAATTAATTAAAAATACAATTTTAGTATTTTAGTAATAAATTATTTTTAGTTCATAAATGCGCTATAATAGACGACACCAAAAATTAGAAAATCTGAAGTTTTCACTTCTGTCGTGTGGTCATAAGCACACACCCATTTTTTTGTAACACATATTTGAAATATACATTTCGTGCCTCTAGTTGGCTGCTTAAAATAAAATACAGGGTATTTGATTTCAACCAACATATTGATCTTATATCCCCCAGGTAGAACATTGGAATGTATATATTTGTTCTCGCAATTGTTCCCAATGTTCTTTGGAAATTGGTGTTCCCAGGAGCCTGAGCTCGTACCAATCGGTTTGTGTATGCCGGTTGGCAGATTCTAATACACAAATGGATTATTAATTGTTGTGTTGAAGACGCTAATGACCTGAGTTGTCGACGCGTCTATAATCTACAATAATAATAATATTATTTGTAATTGACTTATTACATGTTGATCAAATTTCTCCATTTGAATTGCATTGAGTTCAAGTAGTAAATTCGCAGGTATGTGGACAGTACATACCTGCGAATTTAGTACTTTAATTATATAAATATGGACACGAAATCTACTAAATATTAATTCAAGTTATATCAAATAGTAGGCTTAACTCATAAAAACTATAATGTCACAACTCGTCGAAAATATATGTCATTACGCCCTAGATACCTACACAATCTTTACCCTTACTATACAATACTACACAACAAAACGAAAGCAAATAAAAATTAGAGTTTAAATAAAAAAACTGTTGCAGTGGGTTAAAAAAAACACTTGTTTTAATTTTGTCAAATCAACTGATTCGTAGTTCATGCGTTCACGAAAGGGTTAAAACAAATTTACTGGATCTCGGCATTTAAGAAAAGGGTTGCAGATGGGGGTGTTGAATATTTCTGGGGACGGTTATATAATACAACGTTCCTTCCTGTTAAATGGATAGCATGAAAATAATTACTATAATAAGTTTATTATCTTGTCAGAACATCGTTATTTACACTTTCCATATTTAACTCAATTTCAACCATGTTAAGATAATTAAGACGAAAATTTAATCGTATCAATTTGTCGCCATTTCTTTGTGACAAAATGTATCAACCAATTTAATTTAATTTAAACACAAACATTTCGTTTGATGCCGTTATTCTGTATCAGAATTGTAAAAAATAGAATCCTACGCTTATGATCTCAAAATCGGTTCACCCATTAAAGAACTATGTTGCCACAGGTAGAAAATCCAACATGGCGGCAAATATAAATATCACTTCAAAACCGCATTCTACTTTCAAAAGTATAAGTACATTTTCAATTTCATCAAGATCGGATGATTTTTCTGAGATTACAAAATGGCGGATCCAAAATGACGGCGTTTCTCTATTTAAAAAAAACTGGGTGCGTGTAAATGTCACGTGTCTGAAGTGAAATTTCAAGGTAAACATTTGCAGCCAAGTAAACACTAATCAGAAAGGGGCGTACGGCGATCGTGTTTCCTCTCAACGCAGTCGTGCCTACCCGCCAACCAATCGAATCCGGTTCCCCGCTAGCGACAGATTACCCCATTCCTGACGCTGTCAAATTAATCAATTGTAGATTATAGACGCGTCGACAACTCAGGTCATTAGCGTCTTCAACACAACAAATAATCCATTTGTGTATTAGAATCCGCCAGCCGGCATACACAAACCGACTGCTACGAGCTGGGGTCCCTGGGAGCGCTAATTCCCAAAGAACATTGGAATGCAATTTGCGATAGCAACCACATTCAAATGTCCCCCTGGGGGGTTATTTTTCGTTTTCGTTTCTCTCATAATTTAAAACTATTTATTTTGAAAGAATCGAACAAAAATGTTTGTTTAAATCGGTTTGGCCGTTTTGGTTGTAAATGTGATAAAAAATAGTGAGACGCAGAAAAAGCGAGTGCATGTACATAGGCGCTACAGCTACGCTGAAGTCGCATCTAAAAATAAAATAGAAACGGTAAATTTATATATGCACTCTGACTATATAATTTGAATTTTAAAGTTGTGATAAAATCTCGAAAACAGTAATTTTCAACGTTAACGTATTTTGAAATCGAATTTGTGACGTCAGTAAACTTGTAAAAGCTGGATTGAATAACCGGGATAAACCGTATTAAAAGATTAAATTAAACAGTGCCTGCAAATCCCGACAAGGGAATCATTTTGGTTGTTAAAATGTAAATTTTTAAAATTAATTTGATGGAAATTGCATCGTTACTACACTATCTAATTTCAGATTTAAATAATTTATTGAATTACTCTAAAGTTTATTCAGTCTTAAATTTGAATATTATGTAGAATATAAACAGTGGCGTTACATTAAAAAAATATTCCAAGTCTTCATGGTTTCCGGGCTTGTAGGCCGTGGTCCGGTTGTATTTCTACCTGACGTTTCTACTACAACTGCGGTAGACATTCTCAAAGGCAGCGGTCGAAGTGTCCTCCTTGGCGGCTCACAGGTCAGTGTGTCAGTGACTGGTGTCCTCCCTTCTTTTATGCCAAGTGCCAGTGTGTTCTCTGTTCGGTCGTAGTCCGTCTCTCTGTAATTGGTCAACTGCGCAGTGTGTAGTGGTGGGGGTGAGTTCTCTACTCGGTCGTATTTCGTCCTTGTACGATTGGTCATTGGTTTTGTATGTCGGAGTGCTGGTGTCCAGGTTTTACTGAGATTGAGGCCTTCATCTTTTTGGTTGAAATTCTGTGTGTGTTTTTGTATTTCTATGGCCTCTCGGTATATTATTTATGTACGCATTAACTTTTTAACAGTTGATTATTGAATAGAAAAAACTTTGGGATTCGAACGCGATTTCATCATTTTTCCGCTGAATGTGCAACCATTATATTATATCACTATGCCTACAACAGTAGGTATTCAATTTTTCGTTTATAAAAGTTTACTGATAAATGTATTTTAACTGTGCCGTCCATATATGTCTATTTTGCCCTGGTGCTTTATTATAAGCAAAGTATAAAAAACTAGCGATCCTGTCCGGCTTCGCCCGGATGCTAAGAATTTATAATTTTTTATCCCCACCGCGAGAAATTCTCCCCCGCGGTTTGGCCTGCAGGGCGTTGATTAGTTAATAAATCCTACACCCCCATTTTTGCAGTTTTGGTGTTTTCACAAATCCACTTGTAACTATGTAGGTATTATGGATTCATAAATTCTAATTATAATTCACAATATTACATCCCACGAGAGGTATTTTTGTAATAATTTGTACCAAGAAATTAAAAAAAAATGTTCCAATTCACATAATATAATATACAAGAAAAATGCATTGAAAATAACTTAAACTGGGTATATCCCAGCCCAGCCTCTGTCACAAAATTGCCAATTTGACCCTAATTATTTACGGTTCCTCCATTCGCATTTTTTAAGATCACCAACAGTCAAAGTTTTTTTCAATTTTTATTTTTTAATAATAAATTAGAAATCCAACAAATACTTTTACCAATTCTCAAATTAGAACCACAGTTTTTGTGTTATGAATTGACTTTAAACGCTCTATCATTGTTTTAGCGCAAAGTTTCCATTTTAAAAACTCGTCTATTACGAACCCTCAAGTTGCAATAGTTCACGTTCGTTATACCGAGGAGTTTGCTATAGACAAACTTTTTTATATGTGATGATCTTTGACCGGACTTTCTTTTTTGTTCCTTTAGCCAAGAGTTCGTTATATCTAGGGTTCGTTAAAGCCAAGTTTCACTGTATAATTTTCATTGGGATTATTTGAATTTGACACCTCACGAAAGGTTCTTTGGACCGTAATTATTTCAGTAAAAAGAGCCTCTGATATTTTACTGAATGTAATTCGTATGCAACCTTGTAAAGAAGACATTGTTATTCTCAACACGACGGCGTCATTAGGGGAGACGTGGGTACAATAACACGTAGAGCTCGATTCTCATTAGACTGTGTCCCGACGTGAAACAAAAACAAACACAACTATTTACTCATTTACTCACGTGCTCTTGATATTCGAGGACAACTTCTTATCTCGTCGAACTTCTCGCCTTATATAATCCTTGTTGTATAAACAGTTTTTGGCGACAATGTACAAAATGTCGTTTTTGTTTTATTTATTTATTTATTGTAGATTATAGACGCGTCGACAACTTAGGTCATTAGCGTCTTAAATAAATTAAATAACAATTCTCTTAAAACTAAATGACATCACAAAACATCCATGAGCGGAGGTGGGATCCACGACAGTGTGATCCAAAGACGTCGTTTTTGTAATTTAAGTTGCGGTTATGGCAATAGGTACTTGTCTAGAGCTGTTATCGGTTTTAATAATCAAAACACATAAACGTTTTCAAAATTTGGTATATTTTGAGCAAACATCACAATAACTTCAATAGAAAGGGAGAAACTACTAGGATAGACAAAACATGGAATCCAGCACTACGACAATCTCTCACAAAGCCCAGTTTACCTCGGATCCATCAGAAGGTACCTGTTCCGACCCAAGCCAATCAGAGCCTACCTGACCCAGCCCCGACCAATCAGATGCCGCATACCTACCAGCCACCCCTTATAAATACAGACACCGCAAACAGTGCCTCAGTCACCAGTCGACCGGCAAGAAGATCACATCGTATTGCCAATCGCCGCTGAAGATGCCCACGGCTACTTAGCCCGGAAACATTTGCTACCAAACTGTAGTTTTACTTTTCTGTACAGATTTTTCAAAAATTTTACAACTAATTTTGAGAATAGTTGTGTTGATATAGGATGCCCAGTGGACATTCTGTAAAACTTTAATAGGTCTGGCAATGTGCTATCAAAATACCAAAACAAGACCCCAGTAAAAACTCCACTGTTTTCGAGATATTTAAACTTTTTTAAAATTATGAATCTTAATCAATTTTATGGCCAGGGACAAGGCACATGGAATTGAGTATGATTTGAATGCAATATATTTTTATTCAAAAAAATATTTTAGGTGTTGTATACCATTTTGGAATCTGGAGTAAGAAGCAAGTTTTTAAGACTATTGACACAACATCCGTTTAAAAAGTTAAATATATCCAAAACCCTGAGGTTTTTAGTGGGGTTATGTTTTGTTACTTTGATAGCACATGGTCAGACATCACCGTTTTGCAGAAGTTTTACTGGACACCCTGTATAAAAAAATTCAAACGAGCTATAAATTTTAATTCTATTTGATATGTCAATTTGAAGTAAATATTAGATTTCAAAAAAGATTTTCCAAATGTTTAATTAAAATAATGAAAACTAGATCGCACTCGTGTTCAGTTTTTACTAGAATATAAAATGTGAATCGACCTTATTTTATATATAGTACCCTACTGTCGTTTCTAGTACTCTGAATTTAATAGGTTATTTCGTTAAGTAAATTAAATTAAGATTTCAAAAAAATCCTTCTACTAATTTCATTAAATAAATGTAGTAATTTTTTATAGTACTTGTTCTGGATTTAATAAGTGCACTGTAAAAAATGGATAAAAAAATACTTTGAAAATTAAGGTAGAAATCGCTCGATTTTCTAAGTGGTTTTACATTATTATACATTTTTTCACAGAAAACTTCAAAAAAACTTGCACTTTTACTGTAAAGTTAAACAAATTTGTGATTTTTATATAAAGTAAATTAAAATTACATAATTTGTGTAACATTCCAATAAAGTGTGTAAAAATTACAAAATAAAATGTATAGTTACATATATAAAATGGATGAATACAAAACAAATTAATGTAAAATTAGTAGCCACGCATGCTCAATGTGTTTTTATGGAATCTACGCGATGTGCAGGCGATACCTGTTTGCGACGCCATTTTCTCTTTGTGTGCCTATTACCAGATTAATCGCTGGCTACAAATGGACCATCGATAATCTATGTAATCGGTCTTCTCATTTCTTACAGTGTGGGCGTCATTTTAAAAGAATGTGAAACATGTGAAATCAAAAAACGTAATAAAGTGTTCGTGTCCATACGTACATAGCTTACATAGATACAATACATAGATACAATAACATAGATACAATACAATTAACAGCCGTTTTTAGTGTATTTGCCATATGGCACATACACTATTGGCGTCGGTCGGATGGCGGGACCTAGGGGTCGGACCAAAATTTCTCGACGTTTCATAGCCTCCTGAACATTTTGGCACCATTTTTGGAAATGTCTATTTATATATGTATATATATATATATATATATATATATATATATATATATATATATATATATATATATATGTATATATATATATATATATATATTTATATATTTATATATATATGTGTACGGGCTATAACTTTTGAAAGAGTTAATTGATTTTGACGAAATTGGGTAGGCACGTTGCCATCCATAACCGCACGAAGCCTATTTAAAATGGGCCCAATCGAACCATTTTAAGGGTGGTTTTTAGGGGTTGAAAAATGTTTTTGGGCCCAAAAATACCGAAAAAATTCTCAGAATTGTTTCAAAATTGAAATTTAACCCTTTAGTGAAGATTAAAATGTGCTGCTAAAATTTTAATAAAATCGCCCCGACAGGTCCGGACTTACAAATTTTATGAAAACACTAGTTTGCGGATAGTGATTTATTTACTGAAGGGTGTATTTAATTTGGTACAGAGGTTGCATTGATAATAATATTGAAATTAAGAAAAAAAATATTATTTTAAGGGATGTATTAAGGGGTTAAATTTTTTATTTTGTCCAAAAACCAACTTATGTTCACATAATAACAGCACAATGCCTGTATTAGCAAATACACTATATTGTCGGCAGGGTTTTGGCACTGCGACCCGAGTTTTTTTGGTTTTTTAGGCAGTTAAGTAAAGTAGATAATATCGTCCTCGAGTTTTTGAAGTTTCGAGTTCAAGTTTCGAACGTTTCGATTATATTGTAGCAAAACCCCAGATGATACGCCGCTGGCGACAATAGAAGCATCGAGAACAAGTAACAATGTGTAGCAAAAACCCAGATGGTACGCCACTGGCGACAATCGAAGCATCCAGAACAAGTAACAATGGTGAGGCGTGGCATTATATCGAAGACACAAGAATGTTCTGGAAAGCACGCGAGCGTGGGGGGGTCAAACTGCTAGCTCTATATAAGAGGAGCGGTCACCGGAGAGAACAACGAGAGTCGTGTGACAATGTCGATTTGAAATAAATACAGTGCTATTGAAGTGTTTTCACTTTATTTGAGAAATACTGTTCGTGTTATTATTATATAAACAGTGTTGACTGTTGAAATTGACTTTTCATTGTTACGAATTATTGTATATTGCTGTTTACATTTTTAATTATTGGAAATAAATAATTTATTCCATCCACGTAAGAAAACAGTTTTGTTACAATATTTTCATGAATTCACTGATTTCTAAATCATTTGATCTTAAACTGTAAAATGTGTTTCTATTTATTATGCAACTAAACTTAAAATTAGACTAGATTTTCATAGTAAAAGATTTGCTTGCTTTAGAGGGCGAAATTAATATTCCTGAGGCAATATTTAGAAAATCCTTTCATCTCGCCAGCTGTCAGAGTCTTCAACATAACATTTGAAGTTGCACATCACATATATAACTAAATGCTTTCACAATAATTGCATAAGGTGAGATGGGGCAAGTTCGACCCAAAAGATGGAAAATGTGAACATCACCTGTGTATAAACTTTGTAAGAATATGCTAGGTCAGGGGTTGGCAACCTGCGGCTCGCGAGCCGCATGCGGCTCTTATGATGTCAAGATACGGCTCTCCAGTTCCATGCGCAAATATTAATAATTAGATATATTATTTTATTTTCAAAACTCATAAAAAATATTATACTGCAAAAAAAACTTTAAACAGGATAAAAACACTTAACAGAGAACAATGAGAATAGGTGGAGTAGAGAGTATACGGACAGCTGACATTTTTTAAATGTGGCAACACTGTTCTGTTTGTTTAATTATTGGTGCACTGTGTAGCACTGCATAGCTAGCTAAAATACTTTAATATGTTTTGTGCGAAACATTTGTATGTTTTTATATGAATAAATATTATTTCATATTTAAAGCTATTATTTTAATCAAAAATCAAATTTATATACCTAATCCTAATCAAATACCATAATATTGAAATAAAAATGTTAGTGGCTCTTTAAAAACCGGGAAATTTTGTAAATTGTAACTTTTGGCTCTTCCGTCTCAAAAGGTTGCCGACCCCTGTGCTAGGTAGATGTCTAATTCACAAATGACAGTACAATATACCCAAATATATGGAATTATAATTGCAGGAACTGCACTTTCCCCCGATAGGCACTTGCCCCACCTTACTTTACAATTTTCACAAAACAAATAGTTAATAATAAAACTGGTTTTCCTGTACATTACTTTTCTTAAAAAAATTTCATTTTTTTAGGCATTTTGCATGATACCAAGTCATAATTGATGATTTTCAGTTTTTTCTGTCTGTCTATGTGTCTGTTTCGCCATAAAAGCCCTAATCCGATGAAATTTGGTAGTGCCCGCGGTGAGAGATGAAGCCAGGCACGTCATCAATAATATGCTAGTGAACGCCTGCTTGCCCGCAGACAGTTCCGTGTACACAAAACTGCACATTGGGTTTTATGACGCTAGGTACAATTTTGGCAAACTGCTATTCATGACAATAAACAGCCAATAGCAAGCTAGAAGGCGGGCGCAATGCATTCACGTTACTATGACGCGGTGGATTCATCTTTCGCCGCGCGAGGTCTACCTATTTCAATGTTTTATTACGTAATTTTGATGTTTGATGTTATTGCTTCGGTTGTGAAATTTACCTTGTCAGACGACTTTAAAATAAACCTGAAATTTCTTTAATGATTGTTGATGTGTAAAATGTATTCTATTCATAAAAAGCATTTCAACTGTTTTTTGTTAACTTCATTTATAAAAATATTTAGTGGAAATATCGCAATAAAAACTAATTCATATTTTTTAAAGAAAGAACATAATTAGTACTTCGGGGCTTTTATAAAATATTTTTAATAAGCTCCATTTCTTTTTGATTTTGTATGTTGATTTTATTTCTTTTTCAAATTAAAAAAAAATGTGAGTCGTTATTAATTAAAAAATAATGAATGAAAGTATTTATAAAAAATTCTTTATTACGCAACATAAACATTTCAACAAGTTGAAACTCACGTTTGTGACCTAAAACCAGTACAAATTTCAAAAATTTCTTCTTCTTCCATGTTTTTAATTAAAGAAAATTAATTTCGTAGACCTACTCACCAACGTGTCTTAAAAGTCAATATGACGGTTGAAATCAAATACCATGTATAAGATTTTAATATAAAACTAAATTCTTAATAGTCCAAGCTCTAACCGTACAAAAGTCTACCGGACAAAACTACTAAAATTTTATTTTTGTATTTAACAGATACTTAATATGATTAAAAACATCAAATCAGTAGCAAACTAATTCAATTTTTTAAATTAGGTATTTTTTTTTGTCAATTTTTTCATAATCATCATTGTATGCTTTGCATTTTTTTTGCGTACCTGGCAGACCGCATATTGAACCTTTATTCATTTGGAGAGAGGTCTACCATGTATGCAAACAAATTTGCAAGGCAGACCATGATAATTTTAAATCTGTATAAACATCAAGTACCTACCTAGTGTTGAGTCGTTTTCGAGATACTAACAACAAAAAATGTTAAAAAAAAGGGTGTGAAACACCAAAGAAAACGTTATTGAACTCGGTGGTATTCTCTATGTAGTAGTATATATTTTTCAAAAGCAGCAACTAACTGTTATGCTGACGTAATCCTATATACTGCACTGTAACACCGCGTGTGTTACAGTGCACGCCTGAGCCAAGAGAGAGAGAGTGTCGCAGTGGTGGAGAGAACAGCAGCGAAGGAGCGGATCAAACATTTCGTTGCATATTTCCCCTCACGCAGCTGTTCACAGCCCGACATAAGATGTTTCACATCAAAAATTGAATGAGTCTGCCACCAATTTGATGTTTTTCATCCTATTTTAAATAGTTTTAATAGTGTTGTTCAGTAGACTTTTGTACGGTCAGAGCTTGGACTATTAGCTTACTATTTAATAACTTGAATCCAATGTAAATCAAATTGAGTTATTTTACATGTAAAGTCAATTGACGCCTGAAATCAAATAAGATTTTAATGTATAACTAATGAACAATACTAACATTCTTCTGAGAAGCCAAAAATAGAACGGCGTTTCAAGTTCCAATAATTCTGAACTGGCTTTTAACTGTTCCAAAAATATAACGTATAATAACCATAAATTGTTTATTAAACATTAATGTTCATTATAAATCAATACTCTCATTCGTTCAATATCGCATTTGTTATTTTCGTTGCTATTTTGTTTTTGAAGACCTTCTGATGTTTTATCAACAATTATTATTTCGACGTTGTTTTGCTTCAACATCATCGAATGTTTTGTCAACAATCCATCGTGTTGATGCATTATTGGGTAATGAATAAGTTATAAACTATCTATTTATTTATCATATTTACGCCGTAGTCTGTGGATTATTATAAAGTGTGTCCACACTCCACAGGATAAAGACATATAGAAGAATTAACACAGTAATTCAGTAATTCCAGTTAGAGCAAGCGATAAAAACAACCTCAGCTGCCACAACATTGCGCAAAACGAAACACGCACTGGTTCACTGTCTCCTTCGACACTAGCTGCGTTGTATTCTCGCTTGCTCTATTCTGCGCATTGTTGTGGCATCTAGGTTATTTTTATCTCTCTCACATGCTCTAACTGGATATGTCTATTGCGTCTCTCAAACAGTTTAGCTGTAATGTTTTCGAATCTAAATTCTTAATAACACTTCTCTTGAATGTACCGGGGACTTATTGTTCTTTTTAAGATAGATTATAGACGCTCAACAGCTTTGGTCATCAGCGTCTATGTTTTTTTTAAGAAGAGCTGATAGTATTTCTACTGATTAATAGTTGTATTTTTATTAAGGTATATAATAATAGTGTTTTTTAACAACAGTAGTTCGTTCTTTTAACAATACGTGTCGCTAGTATCGATTTCCTAACACCGGCACGCCAATAACTTATATAACAAATTGTTCAGGATAAATCTATTTATTGAGAATAAAGGATGTAATATAAAAGACGATCGTTACGCAAGGATAAAGTGTGAAAAGGACCTCATTTATATCTTTTAAAGATTTTCTCATTTCAAAATATGGATATACGTTTGTTGAAAACGATCTCCATTTAATTCAACGTAATCGGGATAAAATGAAAACGCTTTGCGCAGAAATCTGTTCTGAAACCTTTATATAGATATTTTATTTTTTTGTGTGAATGCTCGGTTGTTTTTTGTTGAGTTTTTTATGCGCGGTGAAAATATCTTGCTTTTTAAATTGTGCCTTTCGGTAATATTTTCAGTGCTTCAGAAATCAAGTTAAATAAATTGTTATATAGGGTGTTGTAAAATTGTGATCAGATATAAAAATCACTACAAAAAAATAATATTAAAATTTTAAATAAGAAGTGAATTACGTGTTAAAAGTTGTTTTTTTAACATTGGAAATGTTTATGTTCGTATATGGGGGCAGAGTTACAAGTTTTCGTTCAAGGCCAAAAGACAACGGTGTCGCGATCAAGTGAGGAGCAATCATGCAAAATTGAACAAGTGCAATTTTTTCGAAATGTGTTTTATATCATGTCTAGTTAATTGAGAGGTATTTGCGACGATCTGCGGTGTTATTTTTGAGCAAATGTTAATAAATACTGTAGAAAAATCCATTTAAAAGTTAAGTAATCAAGCAAAAGTGAACGCGTATATAACAGAAGAATAATAGGGTTATTCCTGACAAAACTAAACAGTGCATTGATAAATATTGTGTGTATAATAAACAGTTAATTATGTTTCATATATGCTGTTATCATTTCCAATGTCCTCGATGGTTGCAAGGATTGCGAAATCTGTGAATTTTTTTCATTGAAGCATAGATAATTTATATTTATTGGTTTTATGTTTTAAAATTTGGTCCTGAATGTATAATAAAATTAAAAATTTTACAAATGAAAACTAATACCAGTCAATTCATTATTTTTTTTTTTAATAATAAATTAAAAATCCAATTGACACTTTTATCAGCTCTCGGCCTAGAACCCGGAAACTGGGGACTTGTAATAGAGGAGCCATAGCAACGCCATGTAAACAACAGCACTACTACACTCTCGACTATTCTCAAGCCCCGTTCGCAATTCTATTCTTGCACATTATTATAGCACAATTTTCCATTTTAGGTTCAAAAAACTAATTTTATTCACTGAAAACACGCTACAACGATCGACGACCAACTGTGTACGATATGTCAATTTCCCCATAGTTTCAGCATGTGTATAGATGCAACATTATGGAGGGGTTAGTGATGTAAAAATACGGTATTAAACTTTTTTGTGTATTAAACCCATGGTATAATACCGTGTTTTTTCAGTATAAAACGGTTTTTTTACTTTTTCACACTACGGTTACGGTGCATTATTCAGTAATGCCAACTGCATAATAGGAAAAGTTCCTGCTCTCATTTTGGTATTAAACCGTTTTAAACGGTGTTAAACGTTTTATACGTGCTGTATAAAATAGTAAAATACGCAGTATTTAAAGCTAGTATAAAACTGGGTATATTATTTTTTTTACATACCATATAATACCGTTTTATACAAACGTTTTATACCAGAGTATTATACGCATTTACATCACTAGGAGGGGTACTACATCTAGATGTATTATTAGATCTATGGTCTTAACCTTTAATCAACATGAACCCGAAAACTGGTGCAGAGATAAAGTCGATCTTGTATAAGTACCCTTCAACTATTAGATTACTATTGGATTATTAGATTTTTTTGATTATTTTTTTATTGAAAGATAAATAGTCCCAACAGTAATTTCATAATACCTACTTATACGATTACTTATTAATTATTTAATCAGACATCGAAATAAGCTTCTATTTGAACTACTCGAAACTGTCAACAATTTTTTTTTATTTGCCGGATATCAAAATAATCAAACAAATCTATGTAAAGAACATCTGTAAGTTTATTTATAATTTCTATATCTTCAAAGGTATATTTATAACTTATGAACACCTACTAAATGAAATGCCGGACCAGTCTTTAATTAAGAATGTTGATCAACTGCAGTTTTCCAGGAAATATAACTTATATATAAAAAGCTATATGGAATATGAAAAACAAGCCAAGAAATGATATACAGGGTGTATCACAGGTTTGAGAGCATAGAAAATTAATGACAGCAACAAGGAAGACATAAACAAAATGCGACAGAATCAGAGGCGGACCGTGAGTTTGTGGGGCCCTGGGCTAATACAACTTGGGGGCCTGCCTAATTAATCAACTAATTGCCATTTTGTCAAAAAACTGTTTTCGATAATGATGTTCTAGGTACACGGTATAGGAAAAAAAAGAGGACAATAAAATGTTTTATTTATTTAATAGCCGCCACATTTCATTGGATCTCTAGTCAAACTGGCCAGTTACTAGACAGTGACTCGATATTATATTGGCCAGCGCCTGGCTTAAGTCTAGTCAAACTAGCCAGTTACTAGACAGAAACTAGATTTCATTTCTACTAGGGTGTCTTCAATGGGAGCTGGGGGCCCTTTATATCCACGGGTCCCAGGGCTGCAGCCCAAAAAACCCTTATATAGATCCGGCCCTGGACAGAATGCAATCATGGATATCTAAATTAAATTAAATATCATTGGTTTTTATATGAAAAGAAGGCAAAGCAAGCACTGATTCTTAATAATTTTCTCTACGGTGTTTCCCTATGTTCTCAGTTCTGTGATACACCCTGTATAGTAGGTTCCGATTATTGTTTGGATCAATTGCATTAATTTTAATCGGGCCTGCCGTTTATTTGAATCGAAACAAAATAAACGAGAATTTGCTTCACCCTGATAGATTTTTGTTTTAGAACTAAATAATCAAGAGCAACAAATTTCTCATAATATATCGCTTTACTGTAGATATCTTTTAATTTACCCGGCGGCAGCGTACATCAATTTAGCCCAGAAGTTGCGTGCGGGATCACCGGCTTGGTTTACATTTTCTTTCACTGCTTGTCCCCATTTTATCTTGCCGTAATATAAAGCGACTGTTTAACAAATTTCTCATAATATATCGCTTTACTGTAGATATCTCTTAATTTACCCGGCGGCAGCGTACATCAATTTAGCCCAGAAGTTGCGTGCGGGATCACCGGCTTGGTTTACATTTTCTTTCACTGCTTGTCCCCATTTTATCTTGCCGTAATATAAAGCGACTGTTTTAAGCATATATTTCAATTTGCAGAACAAAATGTCGGTATTAACCCCCTTGCAGAACGATATAAACACCTAGGCGAGCAAGTTTCCCTCTAAGAGAGGGGGTTAATACCGACATTTTCTACTGCAAATTGAAATATATGCTTAAACAGTCGCCATAACAACATATTTAAAATTTGAACCTTGAACTAATGATATAAATTTCGTCGGGTACATGACACGTTTAGGGTGATCTGCCACCCCTTTAATACTAACCAATCGATCTGCAAATATTATAATGGCATTATTGGGTCACCGACAAGCTATGCAAACAATTTCAGCCTTGAAGCAATAATAATAATAATACCCAGCGATGTAGCTTGGTGGTACAGCACTAGACTCGCATTGGGAAGGTACTGGGTTCGAATCCCGGCGGGGGCAGATGTGGCTAGGACTTTTTCCTACTGCCTCACGTCGACACACGGTAATTCCTGTACCGGCCATCTTGTTTGAGGTTTTCCATGGTTTCTCTCAATAATTTCAGATGAATATCGAGATGGTTCCTTATTCAAGGCCATGGCCGATTACCTGTCAATCTCCTATGCTCCCAAAGTTGCCTATCTTATCCTAATTTCCTATAATTCCTCCATTCGCACAATAATAATTGTGACCATTTTTTTTGTTACATGTGGGGGGCGGTCTGCATCCCTCCCATACCGCTATCTAGCAAAATCCCCTATTCAGGGCATTTTAATATGCCTCCCTCAACATCTTCACAAAAATAAGGCCTTGAATAAATAACACCAAAAAATTGTCACTAGCTCTTGTCTATTACGTTATCGTAAATAAATTGACTTTTTAAACGGTGAACGAATTTTTCAAAACGGTTCAGTAGTTCCTGAGATTACTCGGCGACAAATGAACAAACATGCTAATTTTTCCTCGTAATATTAGTGTAAATATTTAAATTATTAAAATAATAATGATAGAAAAACAAACAAGCAGATGTTCAATTGTCACGCCAGTGTTATATTTCAAATAAAACAAAAAAGAATTCACTCATTACAATAATGCAACAAACTCTACATGTAATAAGCTAAGTGTATAGCCGTCAGTAAATAATAAATAAATTAATGATCATATTGTACATTAACATTTTTTTACGTAGATGACGATAGCCATACATCAAAAAGAAGTACGGTACGGTAAAATGATTGAATACTTGAAAACATTACTAATATTTCAATTTTCAAGGTTAATTTCATAGAGTTGACCGAACTTGTTAGAAACAAAAAAAAAACTCGTTACGAAAAAATGGGTATTTTGTATAGATACAGTGAATAGCCAATTTTTTGTCTAAATTGTGCAATGACAAATCAATTTTAATTCAATACATATTTTTACTTCCCACCTCTACTATGGTAGGGAAGTAATGGATTTAGTCCGAAAAAAATATTTCGAGATTTTAACAGATTTCACGTTTTGAGATCCTAGCAATCGTTTAAGATCATTTTCTGACTGTTGTCTGTATGCATGTGTGTATGTGGTCAATTTTTCGCCTTCGATATCTTAAAGACGGAACAACATACGACCATGCCGATTATTCTATTGTGTTTATCAGCCTTTAACTTAGATCTGATTAGATTTTGAGTCAAATCGGTTCAGTGGATCCTGAGATATTCAAAAAAACGTTCTCAATGTCACGTATTAACATAGGTAAAAAAAATATAAATGAATTCTAGATGTTATAATATGAAAAAAATGTAAATGTTTTTTTTCTCTAAAATGTATAGTTTTCGAGAAAAAAAATATTTTACCCAAAAAAATAAAAATTGTACGTAAATCAAGGTAACCATGACTTTTGCTATATTAAGCTAACCATCAGTAGATCACCAAACAAAAAAGAGGGCCATGCTTTTTTCAAAGAATAAAAATTAAATTGTGTTTTAAAGACCACCAACAGCTAAGGTTATTTGGGTCTAGTCAAAGAATAAAAAAAAAGTGTTTATTTTTTGCAAATATTTACTAGGTGGGAAGTATAGGACTGGTCATCAGTCGAATTTTTTTAATTCGAGTCAATTTAATTAACCATTTTCCTGAGCGTAGTTCCTTCAATTATTCACGAGAGGCAGCACTTGTGGTAGGTACAAACATTATTTATTCCCCATTAGTGTCGTGTCATTTTAGTGGTATAACTTAATTATTTAATTAATTTAATAATAATAGTACTTTAATAATTAAGTTATATCACTAAAATGACACTACATTAATGAAGAATAAATAATGTTTGTACCTACCACAAGTGCTGCCTCTTGTGGATAATTGAAAGACCTAATCTCAGGAAAATGGCTCATTTTATTTGATGTGAAAACATCTTTACTGCCCCCTTCCAAATTTCGGACTCGGTGAAATTTCACGGAAAATTGTGTTTTTAAAGACCACCAACAGCTAAGGTTATTTGGGCCTAGCACCAATTCATATTTTCAATTCATATAATCTACAACAATATTTATGAAAATTAATATTAATTACTATTACTAGTAATTAATATTAATTTTCATAAATATTGTTATTTTTATGTACTTGAAAAAGTTTAAATATATAAACGAAACGTCGTACATTTAATTTAATAAATCAAATATTTTGTCCACTATCCTGCGATTTTTCTTAATTTTATTATAATCACGATGGACACGATTTCTAATATAAATAATAATAATACAAGTGGGAGATCGCCCTTGTCTCAAATGCGTATAGAGAATGTTACGGATTATTGGTTTTGCACTGTACAAAGTCATGAACGCGTGAGGAACAAACAAAAGCATTTTTGTAGGGATATTTATTAATATTAATGGGTTTTGAATCATCTCATTGAGGATATGATAAACGTGGGATCCGTACACTTACGACATTTTGAACTTTATACATTTATGACGTATTTACATATCTCTCGTCGGTCAGTGAAGATTTTATTTTATTTATTGTAGATTATAGACGCGTCCACAACTTAGGTCACTAGCGTCTTTTAATTACATCAAATTAAATGACAAATAACTTAAAACTAAATGACATTACAAAACATCCATGAGCGGAGGTGAGATTCGAACCCACGACAGTGTGATCGAAAGGCCTGCTACGCTAACCGTTACACCACACTGTCCTCTGGTCAGTGTTATTACAGTGTCGTAATAAATTGTTGATTGTATATCTAGCAGCGTAATGAGGTATATTACTGACGAGTTGTGACAGTATGTAAAAACGAGCGATGGCGAGTTTTCTAACAGTAACACGAATCATAATATCTTTACGCACGAGATATATATGGTTTTGTTTGCCATACCCACTATAAAATTGCACCTTTTCACTTCATTTTCAGTATTATCAAAAATGTTTGACAGTTCATATACGTCGCCAACTTCACTATGGAAATTTTATTTATAATTTTTTCCGATCTAATCGAAATTTTACTTTTGTTTCAGGATATAGAAATTTCCAGTAAAAGCGAAGGGTAAGTTTTTTAAGAAATCATTATTTTTCTAAATTAGAAGTTTTCAACGAAAAAGAATTAAACGATGTCCATTACTATATTTATATTAATATCTGCATAATTGCATAAAGAAAAAATTGAAATATTAAGCACCGAATAAAAGCAGAAATATTGTTAAAGGTATCCAATTAAGCTAGTTTTTGGAGCTCGTATACATTGAAATAATTCGCGAACGACGCGACGAACAAAATTCAATCACATATGTAAAATTTTAAATCTAAATTAATTTCGAGATTTAGATGTATGCGAAATGTATGTTTATAAATAAATTGTGTTCGACTTGATGTTCGTGTAGTAGAAAGATTCCTCAAGGTCAGTGACGCACTGACGAATTATCGGAATGGCGCAAAAAGTGCACCCTTTAGCCTTCAGTATATCGCTGCAGAGGTCTCGGAAAATTCATTTATTGTTTTCAATGTTTTCTTAAATAATAAACCACTGCACATTTTTGAGATAGGAGGAGGTCCCAAAATTTGGTGGTCCAAATGTTTAATCAGTCGCATGCTCCATGAAGTGCCGTCTCTTTTCGTTAATTGAGATTTTTCTGTTGACAGAAACTACCTATACCTTGCCTGCTATGTGACTAGTGAGGGTCGATTACGAGATATTTTTACAAATTATTGTAACGTTCATAATAACAATCGAGTCCACAATCGACTCGGAGTTTGATTTTACAATCGAAATGTTCGATTGTTCAAGTCGATAATTTGCAACATAGGTTATAGCAATAGCAGCGAATGAGAATACATATATAATCACGATTCAAGGTTATATGCTAGTCGACTGACGTTCACGCTACTCGTTGATTGTTCACTGTCCACACTGTTCAGTCGGTACTCACTACTCTGTGATCTCTTCACTATTGAATTCGTATTACGCGATTACTGCACAATCGACTCGACCACAGTTGTTGAGTGATGAACGATTGAGGACAGTGTGGTGTAACGGTTAGCGTAGCCGACCTTTGGATCACACTGTCGTGGGTTCGAATCCCAACTCCGCTCATGGTTGTTTTGTGATGTCATTTAGTTTTAAGGAAGTTGTTATTTAATGTAATTAAGACGCTAATGACCTAAGTTGTCGACGCGTCTATAATCTACAATAAATAAATAAAATAATGAACGATTGTATATTATGTGGCTCTCGACAGTGTACGATTCAGTACTATGCGACTCCGTATCGGTGAACTAAGAAACAACAACAATTGAGTCCAAGTGACAACCTTCGAAAGTCATCAAGATGTTTGAACAGTTGAGACAGTCGACTAAAACGTCTCGTATTCGCGCTTCACATGTCAAAGTCATGGATTTGCGTTTTTATAAATGTCAATGACTAAGGTTATTTGAAGCTAATTTGAATACATGTTTAAAGTTCATCTAATATATTAACACCTTCGCGATTACGTTAATTACTTTTATTATAAGAGTAGTGGTTCTAAATTAACAATAAAATGTTAATACTGAAATAATTGGATTAAATTATATATAACACATTTTGCTTATTCACATTTGATTATCTCTTAAATATCTTCAACATTCTAATAATAATTTTTCGAAACTGTACCCAGTTTTTACGTGATAATTATGTTTTAAAATGATGTTTGCGACCGGTTTATCGTACATTTTTATCACGATGTTTTTTTAATCACACTGTTAAATGACGGGTTGCTATGGTTACGAAACGCAGCAACCATGAGAACACGTCTAGCTGTCAAAATTTAACAGCGTGATTAAAAAACATCGTGATTAAAATGTACGATAAACCAGTGTCAAATTTACAAAATTCGAAAAATATAAAATTTTAAAAATTTTATTTTCGTATTTTTTTCAGTAATTTTCATGGAATTTACCAGAAAGCCCCGATACAACACTTGGGGGGATATTCATAGTCAGGTCTTAATTATAAGACCGCCTTAAGCAAGAACTTAAGACGCCATCTAGATTCATAGACGATAAATAAGACGGCGTATAAGCAAATGCTTAAGCACGGTCTTAATTGAGATCTTATATAGCGAATAAGGCGGTCTTATTTCAAGTCAACCTCGGAGTGGACTTAAGACCGGTCTTATTCAAAAGTGTCATGGCTGACATGCAAAAAGTGTGACGAAACTCCTTTGTTCGACGACAACAGTTGTCGCCAATGCCGGATTTAGAGGTCTGGAGGCCCCGGGGCAACAAAGGAGTGGAGGCCCCCTGGCCCCAAATTATTTTCCGATTAAAATGGACCATTTTTTTCTGTCGAGTTTTCCAATAAATAATTTATTGTGAAACCAAGTATATAGATTCATTTATTATTTAACAAACATATAAATGTAATCGGAAACAAGAATTATCTGAAATTAAATTTTAGCGTTAACAAATAGAACCTTCCGAGCTTTTTTCGCCGAAAAATCGTTGATGATTTCGCTAAAATCCAGTTCCCGAAGTAAATCACTTTCAACGCTCAGGAGAGAAAGCTTTGATAGACGGTTTTGTCCCATCGTGGTTCGAAGCCTATTTTTTATAATTTTCATTTTTGAAAATGAGCGCTCTCCAGTGCAATTTGATACCATCAAAACCAAATACATTCTCAATGCAATTTCAAGGTTTGGAAATGTAGCTCTGAAATTTTGATCTTCGAGAATTTGGTAGTAAAATAGTTCCGGAGATTGGTCTTTTCCATAGTCCTTTTTGTATGAGTCGATCAAAGACACAAATTGAACCAACTCATTACCAAGACTAGGTTCTAAATCATTCTGATAAACTTTCACCAATGCCTCTGCTGCAGCGTGTAAATTTTCAGCACGTTTACCGCGTTTACTCATCGAAATGCCAAAACCACGTAATTATTGTGCAGTGGAAGTCAAAAAACATTTCTTCATGATTACTTATTAAAATTATTAACGCGATTTAGCATTTTTTCAACGACAAAATTTAATAACCGAGAATTCAGAGAATTTTTTTTCCGAAGTCTCTATTGTGGGGGCCCCTCTTTTGTGGAGGCCCCGGGGCTGTAGTATGTGAAAATAACATTTTTGCCTCCGTAAATTAAAAAGTTTATAACTGAATTTTATATATTTATTTAAATAAAATATAAAAATATATATGTTCTTCATTCAACCACACTCCTTGTCAATAATCAGTTTGACTTCTAATTTTAAAAATCATAGTATATTAGAAACAATCTTTATCTTTACCTTGCCTGTCAAACGTCAACACAATTCCCATAGTTATAAAAAGAAAATCCTTGTTTTCTATTGGTCAATAGCCGGAAACATTTCGAACATTGTCGAGTTTGAAATAAGTCCTAGCTCAAGCACCGTCTTTATAAAGACGATCTTATTCACCAGTTTCTTATTCCAGGCCGCCTTATTAGTTGACTGTGAATACATAGCGGCTTAAGACGATCTTATTCAACTAAGATGAACTTTGTTAAGACCATCTTAAGCATTGTCTTAAGACCTGACTATGAATATCCCCCTTAAACGATTTTGTTCTATAGGTACGAAATAGAACTTGAGAATAGCCGAGAGTGTAGCAGTGCTGTTGTTTACATGGCGTTGCTATGGTTCCTCTATTACAAGTCCCCAGTTCCAGGGTCCTAGCCCGAGAGGTGGTAAAAGTGTCAATTGGATTATCAATTTATTATTAAAAAAAAATAATTAATTGAAAATATGAATTGGTGCTAGGCTCAAATAACCTTAGCTGTTGGTGGTCTTTAAAACACACACAAGGTACGAAATATTATTGCAAAATTGCGTACATTTGTAAAATCACTGAACCAATTGTCGTCAAAATCAATAGTACGGGAGTCTTTATTAAAACAAACATTTTAAAAAACCATTCAAATCGCTACCTATATTTTTGCGGATGTTAAAAAAAAAATCCACAAACACGGACGGACACACACCACTTTCTTCTACGTTTTGAGGGTAGTGCAATCATAATTTGACCTTCTCAGGCACAATTTTTTTGACCCTATCACGATACTTCCAATTATGGAACGTGGAAGTAAAAAAATTTTGAGGGTAGTGCTATCATAATTTGACCTTCTCAGGCACAATTTTTTCGACCCTATCACGATACTTCCTTATATGGAACATGGAAGTAAAAAATTAAATTTATATTTTCTAAACTTCGGCGACATTTTATAAACCGATTAAACTTATTTTAAAAAGTTTGTTTTGTTCTAAAACTCTAAAAGGGAAGTATAGGTATATAGCCGGTAACGTAAAGTTAGTGTGATTTAGTATTATTATCTGTTCTGTTTTTGTTTCTCCAACAGGACATAACAGCAATAATGTAACTTTGAACAAGTATAATTTATTTCTGAAACCTTCCGCTGTTCCATCAGGTGATTTACAACCAATATTCGTGTCGCCTTCCTTTGAGTTTCCATGGTTTATTTTAAAAACGATTACGCTCGGATTTATGTTTTAAGCCTGCTACAGACCAGTGGCGGACTAAGGGGGGGAGCGGAGGGGGCGGCTCGCCCCGGGTCTCTAATCCTGGGAGGTCTCTAAATCTCGAGAAGTCCTTCTTAATCAAATCCCAAACAAGGCCAAAATATCCAAGTCTTCATGGTTTCCGGGCTTGTAGGCCGTGGTCCGGTGGTATTTCTACCTGACGTTTCGTCTACAACTGCGGTAGACATTCTCAAAGGCGATGTGGCAGCGGTCGAAGTGTCCTCCTTGGCGGCTCACAGGTCAGTGTGTCAGTGACTGGTGTCCTCCCTTCTTTTATGCCTAGTACCAGTGTGTTCTCTGTTGAGAATGTCTATCGCAGTTGTAGACGAAACGTCAGGTAGAAATACCACCGGACCACGGCCTACAAGCCCGGAAACCATGAAGACTTGGAACAATGCCGGCCGTGAAAGCTTGCACACTTGGATAAGGCCAAAATATGTTTACTAAGTAAGAGGCAGTTTGGAGTTGGAGGCCCCGTATTTGTATACAAAATATAAACGTAGGTAGGTTGCCTACCTACCTGCGTTTATTATAAATATTTGATTTTTTTTATCAGCCATTACATGTATATTATTCATTTTCTACGAAATTTACACTATACAAATACATCAATTTCTAAGCAGAACGAGGGCCTCATTTAGTTCTGCCGCCTCGGGCCTCCGGTGGACTTAGTCCGCCACCACAAACAGACGCTAATGACCTTTGTTGTCGAGCGTCTATTCAATTCAATTTTAGTCCGCCACTGCTACAGACGCAACACATGTCCGGAAATCCATGACTGGTCTACTAAATTTGTCAAGTACGCCAGTTGTGGGTTTTCGGCTTAAGACATGTTAGTCCATTATTAGTGACAATATTAAATAATTTCCACGTCGTGGAAACGAGTGTAGGTATACAAATGTTCGCTACTGGTTCTTTCCCGCAAATAATTATCAAAGGACAGTAAATAATTTTCTGTTGACAATACTTATTAAGTACTACGTTTCCTCACAAGTGTCAAGTGAGTCATTGCCATGGCAATGATCAAAACAAACAATTGACAACTATATCCAATTTACCAAGTACACTAGTTCTTCAAAAATAAAAAAGTTAGTGATATTAGCTTATAATTTAAAATTCAAAAGCGTATTCCTGAATTATTAGCTTTAGGAGGACGGGAACATGCAAAATAATAAAAATATTTATTTGCTAAATTCTTTACTGACCAACATGTCAACACTACTTCAGTTGTTTAAAAATAAGCAAACTGCAGTTATTTTATATCCATTTTTTCCTTTCCTTCCTTTCTTTCTTTTTTTTTTTTTTTTTTTGTTAAAAATAATTACTTGATAAAATTTGTGTTTGCTAAAATATCTGCTAATTTCATTGTGTTGACAACAAGGAGATAAGGGCTTGAGAATGGCCGAGCGTGTAGCAATGCTTTTGTTTACATGGTGTTGCTATGGTTCCTCTATTACAAGTCCCCAGTTCCCGGGTTCTAACCCGAGAGCTGGTAAAAGTGTCAATTGGATTTTCAATTTATTATTAAAAAAAATATTGAATTGAAAATATGAATTAGTGCTAGGCCCAAATAACCTTAAAGCTGTTGGTGGTCTTTAAAAACACACACAACAAAGCGATAGTTTAGATTTCAAAATATGACAGCTTAAGTCGATTTTTTTTGCTTACTAGTTTAGTTGTCACCCTGTTTACTTGGAACTGAATTATTATCTTAAAATTAATATTTACATATATTTTTGGAAACTGAACAAAAAAGTTCGTACCTATATCGATATATTTATAACAAGATGTATACACAATATAAACATTTCATCAACACTTGAATCAACATTTTATTCCATGTAAAATAATGTAAATATTTACAGACTATAATATAGAGAAATATGAACTATGATAAAATCCAATAACATTAAAGTTATTTTGCATATATTACCAACATTTGTTATTTATTAACATTAAATTGCAATTGCCACTAGCGCTGTACAAAATAATTTCGAAAATAATTATATTTTAATTAAATTCAATTTATGCGCTTCAACATTTGTTAATTATCCCATCTCCTGGCAAAATAGTTAAAACTATCTGCACACACAAAACCGCATGTGCAATCTCGAAGCCCAACTACAAACGCTAATGACCTCAGTTGTCGAGCGTCTATAATCTAAGATCTCTCTCTCTCTCTCTCATATCTGATCAGACGCTTATGGTCTCTGTTGTCGAGCGTCTATAATCCACGATTTCTCTCTCTCTCAAACTCCACGAGACTTCTACAAGAGATTCCAAAACTTATTTGGCCTAACTCCCCTTTTTCAGAAAAAATCAAAATTAGATTATTTTACAGAATCCGTCGAAAAAAATACAGGGTGCTAAATAAAAAATAACAAAGTTGTGTGTATGCTGGGGGGCGGCGCCAAGATTCGACGACTATGTCCGATTGTGTCGCTCTATCGATTATCCAATTTCCCAATATTTCCGATTTCTAACTCAAAAGACAAAACAATGAATTTCGTGTTAGCTGTTAGCAAGATCATTTTTGCTCGGAGTCCACTAGTATTTATGAATCAAATAAAAGCTCCTTTAACTGAGGTATAATGTAAGCTTTAACGAGATTTAACAACATTAGTTAGGTTACCTAAAAGTATAAAAATTTCAAGCGTATATTTTACTAGATCACATTTAACAGAGCGTTAAATGTTTTATGTAACCATTCATAAAGTTTTATATTATTTCTAACAATTTTATTTGATTTTTACTGTCGATACTTGGGAAAGAAATAAAATGTTTTAATAGGTTTCACTCTGAAATATGAGAGTTCATAGGTATATTTTATACTTCCAACTATTTTTTGTAATAATTGTAAATGCTTTATTCTTTTGAAAAATATTATATCTTTTATCTTAGAAATTTTGCTCTTATTTTGATGATGAGAAGTTATTATTATAGTAAATTATTTTTACTATAATAATAATTTCTCATCATCAAAATAAGAGCAAAATTTCTAAGATAAAAGATATTTTTCAAAAGAATAAAGCAATTACAATTATTACAAAAAATAATTGGAAGTATAAAATATACCTATGAACTCTCATATTTCAGAGTGAAACCTATTAAAACATTTAAACATTTAAATTTAAATTTAAAAAAAACTCGGGTCGCAGTGCCAAACCCTGCCGACAATATAGTGTATTTGCAAATACAGGCCTTGTGGCTTTAATACGCGAACTTAAGTTTGTTTTTGGACAAAATAAAAAATTTAACCCCTTAATACATCCCTTAAAATAATATTTTTTTCTTAATTTCAATATTATTATCAATGCAACCTCTGTACCACATTAAATACACCCTTTCATAAGTAAATCCGTATCAACAAACCAGTGTTTTCATAAAATTTGAAAGTCCGGTCCTGTCGGGCCGATTTTATTATAAATTTAGAGTAATTGTGATCCTTAAATTGAAAAAAGAAAAAAGAAGAAACCTCGGTGGCATAGGATCAATAATTGCAATACTGATCCAAAATTCAACCAAATTTAATACAAGTGATAAATTATTTTTTTCTAATATCAACAAAAAATTTATAGTTTCCCTCTTCAATAGATGATTCTCTGAGGATGGCTCAATTAATGCCGAAACGTTAGTTTATTAAATGCAAATCACTTAAATCAGTATTGCAATTATTGATCCTCGAGGTTTCTTACTTGAATCTACAAGAAATTATTATTATTGAATATTATAAAGATTAAATAAAAATGGTGATAATAATTATTTTTATCCAGTAAATTTATCAATACTTACTAATAAATAATAAAACTGTAAAAAGAAGGTTTTCTTATGTAAGTTACTTTTGATGTGACTAACGTCTAATATGTCTCATACTGGGGTGGCATTTTAGAATTATACTGCAATAAAAAAACATTCGATTATTAGAATCGTTCATAACCTAAGAATCCGATTATTGAAATAAAACGATTTTGCCCCTCACTAAAAATTGTTGCCTCTCTGGCCTATACAGAGATATCGTCAATGATTTACCGCCATCTTGTAGAGAATTTCATCTCATTTACGAATATGTAGGCTTTGATGGGGTTATCTTCAAAGATAATCGTGATACAGGTCTGGGACACCCTGTATAGAAAAATTAAATTGTGGTGACAGATATATTCATTAATATCTATTTAAAAAAAAAAACAGGAAACTTGGCTACGACCCACGACTAACACAAAAGTACACTTCTTTGGCTTTATTTTTTACAAAGCTGAATCGATTTTGCCTGTTCCATAAAAAGCGTTGTATAAGTAAATCGATGTGGCGCACACCCGAGAACATAGACGTAGACTTATGTAAAAAAAACATTAACGGATCAATAATTATTTCAGTAAAAAATCTATTTAAACTTTCACGGCCGTCTTCTACAGAGATGATTTGTTTCGGGTTTTTGGGCCGTGGTCTACTAGATCGATTTCTTCTTCCAGTTCTTCTAGGCTAGCGGTTCCCAACCCATGGGCCGCGGGCAGCGTGGTACTGGGCGGTGGACGCTGGTCGAGAGTGTAAGTCAAGATAAATATTATCGTAGCTTCAGGAGTAGAGATAGGAACAATCGAATGAAAACAATCGAGTCACTCGATTGTTAGCAACAATCGAATCATTCGATTGTTAGCAGCAATCGAATTATTCGATTGGTTTATTGCTCAGGGGTTTTTACTTGTAAATTTAGTTTATGGGCCTGATTTTTTTTTTAATTGGTGGTCCACGTAACTAAAAAGGTTGGGAACCGCTGTTCTAGGCGTCTTGCTAACAACTGTTAGAACTCTTCGACCACGTCCGCCGCACCACTGAAGATGCTTGCCGCAGCAGCAAGCGAAACGTCTGGGAGAAGAAATCGATCCAGTAGACCACGGCCCAAAAAGCCGAAACAAACATTTCTAAAGATGTATTCGAAAAATTCGACATGGATGCTTTTGTCTTGTGGGCAGAAATATATATAGCCACATCGACACGTCGAAATGTGTTCAAATCCTCTCTGATTGCAATCTAGGTGATGGGAAGCTTGACGGGTTGACATGACGAAGTTCACCGTTCAAAGACAAGTGCGAATCGATTTTTAAGGAGCACTTGATGTTCGGCTGTTTTCATTTCACAAATTATCATAAATATTTATAGGTTTGTTTTGTAAATTAGCTCCATTAGCCTTCATTAAACAGGAAATAATTTGAGACTAAATTTTTTAAATGAAAGTGGAAAATAATTTGCAAAGGCAGTTTGGATTAGTGTTGCCGTTTAGATCTAGATTTTCTAGACTCTTGTCTTGTCTTGTCTAGATTTTCTAGACTCTTGTCTTGTCTTGTCTAGATTTTCATGACAAGACTTGCAAAAGTCTTGTCGAGAAATTTTCAAGACAAGACAAGACTTGCTTTATCTAGATCAAAACTCTTGCCAAAACTCTAGACAATTTTCAAGAGTCTAGATAAACTAAGTAGTAGTAGGAAAAGTAAACCACTCGGTTAATCTAGACTCTTGAAAATAAACTAGAGTCAATTGATATTAGACAAGACAAGAGTTTTTTAATCTAGACTTAGACTAAGTGAAGTCTTGTCTTGATATTTCAAGACAAGACAAGACTTTCGAAGCCTTGTCTAGACGGCAACACTAGTTTGGATTAAGATGATTTTTTAAATAACTATTGGAATCTGTCGAATGGGAGGAGCTTTAAAAACATGGTGGAATTAAAAGAAAAATTTCAATAGTTGCTATGAGTTTGTAGTTTAAAAAATATAAATACCTAATTTTTTAATTAATATAAATATAGTTTCTTCATATTTCATTAGAAAATAATTGTGTCAGACATTTTTAACTTCCCACTGGAAGTCGTCATCTGTAACTGGGTCCGAGAAATCGAAATGCAGAAAGGAAAAAAAGTTTGTACCTATTCTCGAAGGTCACTAGGCACTATTTTTACACTACTTGTCTGACGAAAGATGTGCCTGTGTGCTGTGTGTCGTCCGTGTGTGTCGTGTGTGACGTACCGTACGTACGTACGTATGTGTCGCATTTCTTTCTAAGACGAAATCTCGAGAACGAAAAATGAGCGTAGCCGACTACGTTGGGGTGCCAATCGACGCGTATTAACGTAAATATGACCTCTGAAAGGAATTTTGTGTGTAAAATCGGTTCAGCCGTTCTTGTTTCTTAACCAAATAAGCCTCCAAAAAAGTAGATTTGTCGACGCGAATATCTCGCGAATAAAAAATTATATCGACTTCGTAAGGGTGTCAATCGAGGCGTGTTAACGTCATTTCCTGATCCGACATAACACTTTTATAAAAATCGGTTCAGCCGTTTTTTTTTTTTTTTTTTTTTTTAATTATTGATGTTTTAACTGATTAAACATGATTCCTTTTCTGTGTAATATCTAAGTTAATTATGATTATTAAGATATTTATCAAACTGGGAAGTTCGTCGTGTGGACCTCAAGGGTCGCACTTTAGTTCTAATAAACGACCCACCTCACGGCTTGTTATTGTTATGTAGTCGTCATCAGTCACTGGATTTCCTAAACGTCTTTTGCGAAATCAATGACGTTTGTAACACTAGTCTACGAAGGCCCCAGGCACAATGACGCTCCGTGATCTGACGTCAAGATGAATGCCAATATATAACTATTTCTCATCCGGTTATACAGACTTTAGTAAACCAGAATATATGTGTGTGTACGTATGTACGTACGTACGTATGTATGTGTCCATTTCTTTCTAAGACGAAATCTCGAGAATGAAAAATGATATCGACTACGTTAGGGTGCCAATCGATGCGTTTTAACGTAAATATGATCTGAAAGAAATTTTTTGAAAATCGGTTCAGCCGTTCTTTTTTCTTAACTAAATAACCTCCAAAAAAGTAGATTTTACACAATATCTCGCGAATAAAAAATTATATCGACTTCGTAAAGGTGTCAATCGAGGCGTGTTAACGTCATTTTGATCCGACATAAATTTTATAAAAATCGGTTCAGCCGTTTTTTTTTAATTTTTGTTAAAAATAAATAATAGTTATGTTTTAATGATTAAAATGATTACTTTTCTGTATAATATCTAATTTAATAATTATTATTAAATATTTATCAAACTGGAAAGTTCGTCGTGTGGACCTCAAGGGTCGCACTTTAGACCTAATAAACGACCCACCTCACGGCTTGTTTATATGTACGTATTAATTCTAAAAAACAATAATTTATCTTTCTTGAATGGATATTCTCTCAATTAAATTCTAGCATATTTTTTAGCAGATAAAAAATTGTCAATATGGTTATTGGTTAGCTAATTAACTATAATCTAAAACAAAAGAATTGATATTGCTCGTGATAACGTACCTATGGAAAAAGTCAAATTTAACAATTCGCTGAAAATTTTAAAACTGACGAGCCACCACTGGTGCGGTGAAGCTTTAACCACAGTTTAAAAAACACTGGTTAAAACACATATTTAACAAGCACAAGTTTTGGACAGTTGTTTACAAAAAAAAACTATGTACATATAGGTGCTTACTTTTAATTACAAAGCTTGTATATATTTATAATAAATGTTTTAAAAGCATTTTTCAGTTTTCGTGATACCCTGGTTTTGTGGAAAGATATTGCTTTCAGACTTTCAGCAAAACTGTTATGAAAACAAAATAAAATTGCTGCAACAGTTGGAAGTCAATATTTATATTTCAACATCAAAGTAGTCTGTTTTAAACATGTTAAGTAAAGTGGGGGGAAACGTTCAAAAAAAACTAATGAAAAATATACTCCATCGCTTTTCACTCATTATTACCAATTAACAATTCATCGGGAAAAATCGATAAAGTTAATTGGACTCGTATATTAAATTTTAAAAATTTGATGTGCCGAAAATATTTGGTTACAGTCGGCTCTCAATTTGAAGTTTACAGCCGATAAAATATTAGTGCCCAAAATTTTCAAAATTGATCTTACCTATTACATAACGTATTTTTTGTAAATGATTTTTCGTCTGTATAATAATTGTAATAATAAAAGAAAATGACCAAATAAACAGACATAAAAAGATATAATAAAATATTCGACAAAATATGTTTGTCCTTTTTATTTACAAAAATAAAAATAATACAATAATCTACAATGTAGAACAAAATGTTAAAAAAGATTCAAAAATATTTGAAAAAAAAATTTCAAATTTGAAAAAAATTTTTCATCTATTTTTGAATCTTTTTTAACATTTTGTTCTACATTGTAGATTATTGTATTATTTTTATTTTTGTACTTAAAAAGGACAAACATATTTTGTCGAAACGTGGAATATTTTATTATATCTATTTATGTCTGTTTATTTGGTCATTTTCTTTTATTATTATAACGTATTTTTTGTTAGAAGTTAGCCATAAAGCATTTTTAAAATAATTTTTAATACCTATTCATGAGCAGAAGTGGGATTCGAACCAAAGACAGTCTGATCTAAAGACCAGCATGCTGACCATTACACCACACTGTTCTCACTTTACTATATAACTAGCGGTACCCGTCCGGCTTCGGAAAGCACGAGTGCAATACACTACTCACTCGCTTCGCTCGTTCGGTTGAATATTATAAATACACTACTCACTCGCTTCGCTCGTTCGCTTGAATATTATAAATACATTACTCACTCGCTTCGCTCGTTCGCTATATATATAAACCTTTCGAGAAAAATTATCTAACTGATGGTAAAAACCGCATCAAAATCCGTTGCGTGGAATTACATTACTCACTCGCTTCGCTCGTTCGCTATATATATAAAACTTCCGGAAACAATTCCGTCATACATGATTTTTGTGTAACTTTAACCGTTTACGCAGCGCACGCAACGGAAGCTCTCAAAAGGAATAATTTTTCTCGTTTTTGCAACATTTTTCATTGTTGCTCCGCTCCTATTGGTCGTAGCGTGATTTTATATAGCCTATAGCCTTCATCGATAAATGGACTATCCAACACAAAAATAATTTTTCAAATCGAACCAGTAGTTTCTGAGATTAGCGCGTTCAACCAAACAAACTCTTCAGCTTTATAATATTAGTATAGATTTACTTCCAGATAAATTTGACAGTGAATGATCTTTAAAAAAATGAATTATGAAACATTCTGTATAATAGTAGTATATCCGACACAAAATTGAATAGTAAAAACTTTATTAAATTTATTCAACTTTAAGCGCGTTTCAAAAAGAGATTTTTCGCATCCGCGTGTTTTTAAATCTGAAAATTCCATGACTGACACATAAAAAAAAGCTTTAAAAATTCACCATTCTTTATGCCAGCAATAGCGAGCAAGGAATAAAAGAGATACATAATATTATGTCGTATTTTTCCTACTTTGTTTTGTTTCATTTTCTTTCTGTTTTCCAGGAACCATATAATGCAGTAGTAGCGTTTCCCTGCTAAGCTAATATATAATTGAAAATACTGGTATTAAGTTTTAATGCTTTGAAAGCTACATTTCATTTGAAAACGTAAAAAAATAGTTACTTTGTTTTGGATAAACTTTTATTGCGAACAAAATCGTTCATAAGAGGACTTGAAATTAGCCAAGCTCTTAGCGATGCTGTCGTTTATACAGATTGTATCAAATTAAACCTGTGCATAGGGCATTCTGTGTGTAAGACAAAGATTGATACATAAAGCAATAAGTAAGAATGAGATAAATGATCGCTAATAGGATGTTACGTGATTACTGTAAATAAATATGTAATACCGAACAACTGTCATCGTTGTTTTCTGCAGTAAAAATAGTCACTACTGAAATTATTGATAAAATGGCAATTTATACTGTTCGGGAAAAAATTCAAATAATTAAATGGTTTTATGGTGGTAATTCAACCGCCGACATAATAAAATTATTTGTAGCTGCCTTTGAAAATAGCATAGAAGGAGCGAAAAAACAAAGATGACGCTATTAGGTTGTATAAATATTATTTATTTACAGTAACCACGTAACATCCTTATAGCGATCATTTATCTCATTCTTACTTATTGCTTTATGTATCAATCTCTGTCTTACACACAGAATGCCCTATGCACAGGTTTAATTTGATACAATCTGTATGACGGTTCCAGGGGCTCGTTTATACAGGGTGTTGAAAAAATAGGGTAAAATATTTTAGGGGCATATAGTATGGCCCAAAATAAGTCGAAAATTGGATGTTGAAAGTTGTGATGTTTTCGTTGTCGTGGAAAGAATTAATACATCCACTTTTATTTATCTTATGAAATCAAATGTTCGTAAAATATAATTAACAAATAAAATAATTGTAATTTATTTTTTTTTATATTTTAAATTTTTATCCAATAGGTACCTACCTATATATTAAATATATTAAAATTCTTTGGGGTTCGAACCTACGCTTGGCGTTTGTACCTGTCGACAGACTCATACTTTTCCGCACGACCACCTAGCTTACTATGTCTGAGATCTTAACATAGTTATATACATGCTGTTTTGTTTCACCTGGCTTACTATGTTTGAGACATTAACATAGTTATATACATGCTGTTTTGTTTCACATGTCAACCACTCTCGACTATTTCCGTTACATCTAATATTTCTAAAATTTCACCCCAGTATATTAGACGTTAATTACGTCAAAAATGTTTTTAACCAAAATCAGATTTCAACTACGCCGCACGCACTTTTAAACATTGTAGCAAAGGCGAGCTACAAAATCAATACGTGTTTATAATATATTTGATTTATGAACTACAAATGAACACATATTTTAATAACTGGTCGCAATAAATTTTCCCGTACATAAACTTGTACAAACAATACGCGAGAGGGTTACTGGAAAATGTTCAACCCCAAGTTTATAGGGTTTTAGATCGTAAGCCAACCGCTTTCGGAGTTTTGTACCACCTGGTTTCTAACCAAATTCACTCCCAGAAATTATTACCTTTTATGTCACAGTCTATATTTTACGCACGCCTAGCTATGCTGTCGTATCACATAAAATAATGTATTATTGTACGCGTGCGATATATTATATTGTTTTTAGCAGCCGACTGGAAGCACGAAACGTTGTACATTTCAAATATGTAAAACAAAAATGAATTTTTATGTTGCGGATAGTTTTATTTTTTGTAATTTTTGTTGACGTGTCAAATTGATTTTTGTATATCTCACAAGACACTAGTTTCGTCAGATAAGAAAAAGCTTTGTCTGATGAATGCATTGTGTTGTGAGGAACAATTATTTAAAATAAAGTTTTTTAGTTTAAAGCCCGTATTCAACAAACACTGTTAAAGATAGAAGTTACTAATCTTAGAATAAATTTATTCCTTGGAATAAAATTAACTTTCAATTCACCAAGCAATTCATTCGATAGAATAGTAACTTCAGGTACAAATTTACTTTATACCGTACACCTTAGACATTTTGTCAAATATTTTGATTCTAAAGCACGTTTACCAAAGATCCGACCGGCGCATCGATCGAAAATGTAAATTTATTTTATTTTACTACAAAAGCATTTACCTGAAAGATATGGAAATAATATTTACCTGAAAAGGTCGCCAGGTCATAAAGTAATTTGTGCATTTCGTGGCCATCCTATTTTACTAGGCGAATAAATATTTATACCCTTGAAATTGGACGAATAGTTATTCTTACGATTTATACCTGCAGTAAACTTAACTACGTTTGGTGAATTGAATTATCTCTATTTATTCCGAGTAATAGTTACCAGGGGAATAAATCAACGGAATAAATAACTAACTAGGCTCGGTGAATACGAGCCTAAATAAAATTAATATATTGTGTTTGGATAAAAAAGCGTTTGAGATGCTTTATCAGTCGCTGCAGTTTCGACGCCCGTGTTTCGATAATCGAAAATAAATTATCTCACCGACTTTATAGTATAATGTTCTTGTTTTATTTAGTCGTGAATTAAAAAAAGGCATCTAAAGTAGCGGAATATCTGTCAACGCTGGATGTTAATCAACATTTTATAGTAGCATTAAAAATGTATACCTACTCTCTCAAAACTTTTATAAGGCTCGTTTCATCAAACTCAGTTACATTTCATTTGTAATTTCAGTGTCTTTCTCTAGAAACAGATATATACTGAGTGTCAGAAAAAAGTAAACATCTCTTCGTTAACCCTAGATAGAAAGCACTTAGTTTCTAGCTTAAAGCATTTAAGTATCAATTAGTTAACTGGCAAAAAAAAAATTTCCACAATAAAAAATTATAAGTAATCAAAATTCTATAAAACATAAATATTTTCAGTGTTGTTATTTACAAAATAAACCAATAAAATATTTTTTTTTACATTTCATTAAAACAATAATAAAAAATGTTAATATGTTTTTTTAATTTTTCGACAATTTTACTGTTACTATTGACGGCATTTGAGCGCTGATGATGAAAATATAATTTTCGAAACTTTAGCGAATAAATGCAATAAAACGGTATTTGCTTCTTCTTGGATCCTTAAGCCACTTTTGAGTCGTTTTCTTCCTAGATAGAAAATTTTGAATAAAAATGTTTGATATGCTGTTGTTTAGAAAATTGCTTCACGAATATTGTGGGTCCCCTAAATTAAATAATAAAATCGAAAAGCTCCCCTAGTTCAGCAAACAGTGGGATTAGTGAAAACCGATCACTGTGGCGGTTTTAACCGGGGATTCTCCCCCCCCCCAGGAAATTTAAAATTGAGCTTAAAATAAACGAATTATTATTTTAATAAATAAAAAAATGGACTGGTACTAGGTCCAGATAACCCTTACACTTGGTGGTTAAAAATGCCTGTATCTTCATTTATTAATAATACTTATATAATTTTAACTTTATAACACTATTTAAGTAAAATATTCTGAGTGTGACAAAATTAGCGCCATTTGGCTTTTGCACCCTACGGGTTTTCTTTCATAACACACCAATAAAATATAGTTGTCAAAAATGATATCGTTTCTAATAAAAAAATATAACTGTCACAGTTTGTGATACAACAAATTTTTTATTACAATATTTTTCAAATTTATTTTGATATATAAAAGCCTTAACTTCTAAGAATTCAACCGAAACGCTCTGCATTCGACATCAATAACATTTTTTTTTCAATATTATTTGATAGAAATATTCGACATTTTAAACGTTTGATTGATTGAAAAATTCAACATTTTAAAATAGGCGATAATAGATGTAATATAATTTTTTCCATTGGCATCGCATATTCAATCCATCAGTTTTACAAAAATGCGACTGGAATTTAAGGTGAAGTTATAGTCAAACATTCTTTCTTATTTACGTGCTATCAGATTTCGGTAAAAAAAATGTTTTTTTGCTAATTTTCAGTACACGTTCTTTTGGTTTTTCCACTATTAAAAAAAACTATATTCAGCGAAATTTAAAAATTTCGTTTTCACGTAAAATTCAGAAAAATATTTTTTTAACCCAACTGCGTGGCTTTTTTGCTTAAAAATACATAAATATTATTGATACTGAGGTACTTTCCATTTTTCTTCAAACATTTCTGTGTCATAATAAAATATTTTTACTTACTGATAATAAGACCTTGATTTTTCATAAGCCCGTTGGAACTTTTATTGTAACATCCAGGCACACAATACGACATGAAGAGTAAATAAAACTAGGGAATACAAGCAACGAATGATCATAATGTACCTAACAGGTCGTACTTTAGTGTGAAGTTGTGGCTTCACAAGCGACGTGATATGCTGTTTCTATAGCTACCTCTGTTCCGAATTTCACCTTAATAAAAAAATGAATCATAGGAAATATACAATGAATAAATTTTAGCGATAAACACAGATGTTTTAACAGCCAGTTAGACGCCATTTTTTTCATAACATCAACAATGAATTAAGCGAAACGTCCATCTTAAAAACGTTCTAAAAATAAATTTGAATGCATTAAAAGTGTGACACAAACTAAATTTATTTATTAACCTTGATCATCTTTTTTTTACATGGTTTATTTTTGAAACATGTAATTTATTTTCTTCAGATTTTTTAACGATGTCTTAAAATATCGTATGTCTTCTTCATGTTAGAAATTTTGGTTTAAGAAGCCATATATTAAAAATGTCACAAAAATATTTTGACGTTAAAGTAAATATTTATATTGTTTGACATTTTAAAAACGACAATATTAAAAATTGTGTACATAAAAAAATTGTCTTCGAATGTCGGTTGCCAAAAGTAGTTGTTTGACTTGTGTAAAATGTTTTTATGACATTTTTTATTCCGCATATTTCATCTACTGTCACGTCTTCCTTTTTTATAAATTGTCTCCAATTAATATTACGTTGAAAACAGAACCGCAATTTTTCAGCAAATTTTCACCAAAATTTTTTTTCATAAATTCTTTTTTTTTTATTTAAAGACCACCAACAGCTAAGGTTATTTGGGCCTAGCACCAATTCATATTTTCAATTCATTATTTTTTTTTTTTTTTAATAATAAATTGAAAATCCAATTGACACTTTTACCAGCTCTCGGGCTAGAACTCGGGAACTGGGGACTTGTAATAGAGGAACCATAGCAACGCCATGTAAACAACAGCGCCGCTACACTCTCGGCTATTCTCAAGCCCAATACCACTCTATACAGGGTGTCCAAGACTTGCGTTGTCGGCCGATATATTGATTTTGGGAGAAGATAGAAAAAAAGTTTAAATACAAAAGTTGTATAAATTTTAATGGTGTATAACCTAAAAATATTTTCAATTATACAGTCTGTCCCATTTAAGCGTGGCAGATCAAAGTTATGTTTTTTTAAACCTAGCACCCTGTTTTTATTTGTTTTTCCAATTCTGAACCTAAATGTGAATAGAAATCGTAAGGGAAGCTATGCTCGAAAATTCAGTAATTTTTGAGTTATTCAAGTTTTTTAGAAATTTTTGACACATGCAGACCTTTACCTAAAATTCGACATAGCCAAAACAGAAATCTTTATCAAACTGAAATTTTGAGGATCACTAGATAGTAGACGGACAAATCAATGTCTGTCCTAAAAAAATGAATTTTTTATACAGGGTGTTCAAAAAAATGTACTTATTTTACCTAACTTCAATCACATGTAACTTTTGATTGTTAAATACAACGAGGTTTTTTTTTTTGCTGAAATTGTATTCTTTAGGATATTTCCTAACACTTTATAAGGGTTGTCCAAACTTAAATCTAATATTTTAATACGAAAATATTAGGTTTAGGTTTGGACAACCCTTAATAAAAGTGTTAGTAAATATCCTAAAGAATACAATTCCAGCAAAAAAATAACCTCGTTGTATTTAACAATCAAAAGTTACACGTGAATGTAGTTAGGTAAAAGAATTACGTTATTTTGAACAGCCTGTATAATAAATTCATTTTTTAGGACAGACATTGATTTGTCCGTCCATTATCTAGTGATCCTAACAATTTCAGTTTGATAAAGATTTCTGTTTTGGCTATGTCGAATTTTAGGTAAAGGTCTGCATGTGTCAAAAATTTATAAAAAACTTGATTAACTCAAAAATTACTGAATTTTCGAGCATAGCTTCCCTTACAATTTCTATTCACATTTAGGTGCAAAATTGAAAAAACAAATAAAAACAGGGTGCTAGGTTAAAAAAAACATAACTTTGATCTGCCACGCTTAAATGGGACAGACTGTATAATTGAAAATATTTTTAGGTTATACACAATTAAAATTTATACAACTTTTGTATTTAAACTTTTTTTCTATCTTCACCCAAAATCATTATATCGGCCGACAACGCAAGTCTTGGACACCCTGTATATACTATATGGCGATAATGGCCACAGAAGCCAAGTCGCATAGTATTTTCTTTTTTCGTTTTTAAATAAAAAAAAAAAAAAAAAATTCACCAAAATTTTTTTTTTCATAATTTTTTTTTTTTTTTATTTAAAAACGAAAAAAGAAAATACTATGCGACTTGGCTTCTGTGGCCATTATCGCCATATAGTATATATAGAGTGGTATTGGGCTTGAGAATAGCCGAGAGTATAGCGGCGCTGTTGTTTACATGGCGTTGCTATGGTTCCTCTATTACAAGTCCCCAGTTCCCGAGTTCTAGCCCGAGAGCTGGTAAAAGTGTCAATTAGATTTTCAATTTATTATTAAAAAAAAAATAATAAATAATGAATTGAAAATATGAATTGGTGCTAGGCCCAAATAACCTTAGCTGTTGGTGGTCTTTAAAATACAATTACAATTAGAGTGGTATTACATAATTAGTGTAGGTATGTTACATCTGATTACAATATGGTTTGTGAATTATCTTGTATAAGTAAGTATTGTATTTACATTGGATATGACTATGGTATATATGACTATGGTATATATGACTATGGTATATATTATAATATATTGTAAGTATAAATTTATATTTTGTTGATTAAGTTTGTTATTTTTAAATAGTTAATTAATTTTCATAAATTCTAATAATCACAAATTTCGCTCATTATCGTAAAAAATATAATCAACCAAGGTTCAATGAAATAAATACATTGTGTTTATAAAAATTCACTGAAGGGAAGAAAACTTCTGTTTTAATAAAAACGAATTTCAGTGTTAAATACAAAAAAAAACATTGGTTAAAAAGTATAGGTAAAAGTTTAACATTTAGGTACATTTTTTTAAACATTCGAATGAGTGATGTCCAGTCGTTCAACAAAACCGGGACCATAATATGCGTACTTTAAGAATTTCAAAGTTTGCTAAGACTCTAATGGCCGGTTTATCGTACATTTTAATCACGATGTTTTTTAATCACACTGTTAAATTTTGACAGCTGCGTGTTCATTGGTTGCTGCGTTTCGTTACCATAGCAACCCGTGTCATTTAACAGTGTGATTAGATTTCACTATTTTTCACTTACAATATTAATTGTAATTTATATTAGAAATCGTGTCCATCGTGATTATAATAAAATTAAGAAAAATCGCAGGATATTATTATAATCACGATGGACACGATTTCTAATATAAATTTTCAACCGAGGGGTTTTCTTAACTACATTGGCGATAATTATGGACAACAGGTACGTAAGATAATTAAAGAATGGTTTAACTCATCAAAAAAACTAGCAAATGTGTACTTGAAAAAGTCTAAATATATAGACGAAACGTCGTACATTTAATTAAATAAATTCAATATTTTGTCCACTATCCTGCGATTTTTCTTAATTTTATTAATTGTAATAATTATTAAATAGACAGTAGCCATTCCACAAGCAAATACTTTTCTTAACGTAATCAGTCGGCAACCTGCCATCGTGATGTTAAACGTCAAACAATTAAGATATACAAGGAAAAAATCAGAAGCCACTGTCAGGACTTGAACCCGAAATTCCCAATTTCCGGCTGGTTGAGTTGCCACTTACTCACACAGTGCCCCGAGAGTGGGATCTGTTCCTTTCCTATATATACCTATTTCAACACTCAATCACACTTCATGCGAGAGCGGATTTTATTTAAGTTATAAACATAACTAAATATTAATTGTGCTTGGCTCTATTAGATCTCATAACTTTTTGACTGCTACGCGATCGCGAGACAGAATAATTTTTGGAGGGATCTATATATCTATCAATAACATCCACTTTTACGTCCATTTTAGTACGTTGACAGGGCCGAAAAATCGTGTTTAAGGTATACCCTCAAAACGTAAATAAAAAAGTGGTTTTAACTTTTAACATGGCGCCTGGTGCAATGTGTTTGCGCGTGTCCGTAAAATTTCAGGCGTTCACAATAACTTCTGAACTTCTGCAAAAATGTACAATGATTTTTTAATTTTTTTAGAAAATAAACAATTCACTCGGTTCATATCCATTTTTTAATAAATTCAATACGGTTCATGGGCTCTTGGATTAAAATAAATTGTTATTGATTAATAACTCTTTTATTTATCTTCGTACGACGTTTCGTCTCTTTCGAGACTTTATCAAATACTGTAACAAAAATATAAACGAATACATCAAGTCAATAGTTGTCTATCATGGAGAATAACAATTATAATTAGAAATAAAAATTTGTTACCTCAATAACGAGTCATTAGTTGTCAAAAATTGTTACTATAATTATAGTTTATTATTTTCATGTCTTGATATTTTAAGTACAATTTTTGACAACTAATGACTCGTTATTGAGGTAACAAATTTTTATTTCTAATTATAATTGTTATTCTCCATGATAGACAACTATTGACTTGATGTATTCGTTTATATTTTTGTTACAGTACTTGATAAAGTCTCGAAAGAGATGAAACGTCGTACGAAGATAAATAAAAAAGTTATTAATCAATAACAATTTATTTTAATCCAAGAATCCATGAACCGTATTGAATTTTTAGAAAATGTTGATTTCGGTAAGGCTCAAGGCTTATTGATTTTGATGCCAAACGGTGGTTTTGGAGATATGCGTTGTTTTGTGCATATTTTGTAGCTATAACAATATTGTCGAAGCATCCCATAAAAGCTTGAAGACTGAAATTTTTTATATTAAAAATTGTATTATATAAGGGCTTCCTGGCTTTCTGGTAAATTCCAATGAAGTTCTTCATATTGAAAATTCTTTTAAAAAATGAATTTGGAACATACTCCTCCATAACAATATTAAATTGTAAAAAACCACTTTTGTAAGATGGAAGGAGGAAAGCTTGGTGTAACGATAGCTTGATCTAAAGACCAGCACGCTAGCCTTTGGATCAAACCTCCTCTCATGGAAGTTTGTGATGTCGTTTAATTTAATTTGATTTAATTAGACGCTAAGGACAAGTATGTTGTCGAGCGTCTATAATCTACAATAAATAAATAATGAAGTGAAATTTCGTGTAACAATGCTATTGTTTACATTGCGTTGCTATATGGTTCCTCTATTCCCGGGTTCTAGCCCGAGAGCTGGTAAAAGTGTCAATTGGATTTTCAATTTATTATTAAAAAAAAATAATTCCCAAATAACCTTAGCTGTTGGTGGTCTTTAAAACACAAAATGAAATTTCAGGAATTATATACGCTACTCAAATGAAGTGTTTTTAAAATGAAAAACCAGTTGTTATACAATAATTATTTTATTAATCTCAATCATTACTAAAGCTTATCAGACTACGGTAGTAATGATAAAAGAAATCTAATCAGGGACAGCTAAATATAATAATTTTGATAATTGAGTAATAATGTAATGTTTTTAAAATTAGATATGACCACAAACGATTCTTTATCGGGGAATCCCGGCATAATCAATAAAAAAATATTTATTTTTTCCCGTCTCATCTCGCCGAGAATTCGCCATTATCGTCTCATATTTCGAGACTTTCGTTTCGCTACTTTTTCATTTTGTGAACGTCGAGATCTTGATAGTATAATCTCGATCTCGTTTCGATATTCGAGACGAGAAAAATCGTTAATCTCGTCTCGTCTCGGCCGCAACACTATTTATTTTTTAATTTAAACAATTCAGAAATGTCAAACACTTTTTTCTCTATCGTTTTTAAAACATTCTTGTTAATTAAGTGAAAGACGTCATTTCCTCGTTTACCACTCATTTTCCTTTCATGCAAACTTCACAAAAAAATTTCTCGAAACTTAATTAGTAAATGAAGTAATTATACTTACATTTGCGCCCCATATTCCGCTGATCTGCACTCCACAGGCTCAAGAAGGTTGTTTCAACTGATTTTATTTGCATTGATTTGCGTCACTCAAAAGTTTGGAAAAATATCACTATACAAAAATAAACCACTAAACTAAAAATCATTTCAAAAATTCACACATACGTATTATTAAAACGTTTTTCAACCATGTTTTATTCACATTTTTTTTTTAAATCTAATTTTCACCCCATTTTAATCTTTAACACTTAACAGATAATAATTTTTATATTAAGTTACACAAAAAATATATGTTACACTAAAATATCTATATTTACTATACATATTAATCCTAACAAGTCATTTTTTTTTTAAATATCCCGCCACGATTTGTATTACTGAAACAAAAAGCAGTGTGTGTCTATGATACTCTTTTGTTTACCGCGCGCGTTTGTCAACTTTTTCGAACAAGTTTACAGAACGAGAGTTAAAACTCGACTGTTACGCTTAACGTCGTACCGGCGTATTTTGTCGACTTGCGCCGATCGTCAACTTGTTCACTGTACCTCCAATACTATCTAGTTTCTGCTCCTGCAACGTTATTTTAATTTTGTTTTCATACTCCTGCAAGCAGTATGTTGTATGCAGGAATTTTGTATAGGGATGACATACAGGCATGCACCTTCAAATCCAAACCCTTCAGACACGTACTGTAAAACTATGGAAATGCTTGTTTATTTTTTCATAAGTTCCTGCAACGCTGCACGCGTTCAGGAATTTAAAAAAAAATTGTGTTTTAAAGACCACCAACAGCTAAAGTTATTTTTTCCAATTCATATTTGCAATTCATTATTTTTTTTTAATAAATTGAAAATCCAATTGACACTTTTACCAGCTCTCGGGCTAGAACCCGGGAACAACTGGGGACTTGTAATAGAGGAGGACAGTATGGCTCAGTTGGTAGCGTCGCGGCCTCTGAATCAGACTGTCGTGGGTTCGAGTCCCACCTCTGCTCATGGATGTTTTGTGATGTTATTTAGTTTTAAGTGATATATGTATATTTGTTGTATTTAAGACGCTAATGACCTAAGTTGTCGACGCGTCTATAATCCACAATAAATAAATAAATAAATAAATTGTAATAGAGGAACCATAGCAACGCCATGTAAACAACAGCATTGCTACACGCGCGGCTATTCTCTAGCCTCTTCAGAAATTTTACATCTATCTCCTGCACGTGTAAGAATTTGTTGCTTTTTTGTAGGTTTTAATAAACTGCTTTATGTAAATTAAAGAATAACCGGCCTTTCAAAAAAATCTAAACTTAGATTAAAACCTCAGTCACTAGTCAGCTGGCAAAATCTCTTTAGAATAGATTTTTGCAAAATCGAGTAGATCATTATAATATGACTGTGTTGATAGGGTAATAAACCTGCTGCTTGTACACTTTTAGCTTTGTGGTTCAGAAGAAAATCTAGTCTTCCGCCGGCCCTCCTGGCCTGGCCTCTCCCTCATAGTGGCATTTGACTTTGAATCCTGGTAACTTATCTGTCTGATATTCTGTTATTCACTAATTTGAATACGCTGTAGATTTCAATCGATTTAAATCGATTGATTATTATCAATTAGTACCAGCCTCTAGACTAGACTGTCCTGGGTTCGAATCCCACCTGCGCTCATGGATGTTTTGTGATGTTATTTAGTTTTAAGTTAGTTATTATTTAATGTAATTTAAGACGCTAATGACCCAAGTTGTCGATGCGTCTATAATCTACAATAAATAAATAAAAATATTATCAACTACTTAACGAATAGCATCGTCCTTCAAAATTCAAGCCGATTGCTTTACTTTAGATTACATTTTTATATTTTTCTAGATTTAACTGTTTGTCTAACCCTAGACTTGTGGCCATTCGTCACTTTTTTTTCTTTGATGCATCGTCACCAAACTTATATGTATTGAATACGTTAAGGAATTATGATTAATGCGCCAGTCTTTTGTACATATAAACACTTATTTATACAACAGGTCTGAATAGACACTGACGCACTACTCGCATTGTGGTCTGAGCTACAAATAGAACGTTTTTAAAATACAGGAAGTTCGTTATTTTCGTATTAAAAGACTGTATTTGTGATTATTTATCATATTGTGTTTGTTTTTATTTGTCGATAACTTGTTCAAACAGTCAAAGTTTCATCGCCATTGCCCGACACTAGATCACTATTCCCCGACACTAGATTGCAATGCCCGACACTAGATCGCAAATCCCAGACACTAGATCGCAATTTTCCGACACTGGATCGCAATTCCCCGACACTAGATCGCAATTTCCCGACACTAGATCGCAATTCCCCGACACTAGATTGCAAATCCCCGACACTAAGTTAGATATTATGATTTAGGTTAAGGCAAGTTTTCATGGATCGTAAAGAATCTGGTTTCATCCAGAAAGCTTTGGACGAAACCAGAGACAAAAAAAGTTCATTGTTTTAATTTTTGGCTACGGCACTGCGGTGAGTCATTCAACATTCTATCAAACAAAGGCATCATTGTAGGTAGTTATCCTTTTAAGATCTTTTTAAATTTTTCAATAAAAATTTATATAAACGCTCATATCTCCTAAATTAAAAGAGATAGAGGGGTGTGGGTGGTCGCAATCGATTCAGGTTGATTTTTTCTATAAGTATACTTAATATCAAACAGATCGGAGCAAATTTATTTTTCTAGAATTTTGCGATTTTTTTACAAAGAGAGGGGTCTTCTTACTTTTGCCATTTTTTATAAATCTCAAAAATCTCTCAGATACTGTTTAAATATAACTTACACCTGAAGATATTCTTATAGAAAAAAATACGCTGAATCGATTTCGACCACCCGCAAAATTACATCTGTTTTATTAAGTATCGTGTTCCCCAAAACTAGATCGCAAATACCCGACACTAGATCGCAATTCCCCGACACTAGATCGCAATTGCCCGACACTAAATCGCAATTCTCCGACACTAGATCGCAATTCCCCGACACTAGATCGCAAGTTTTCTTGGATTGTAAAGCATCTAGTATTTATCCAGAAAGTTTTGGATGAAGCTAGAAACAAAAAATTTTCGTTATTTTCATTTTTGGCTACGGTACTGTGGTGAGTCATCCAACATTCTATCAAACAAAGATATCATTGTAGGTAGTTATCTTAAAAAAATTAATAATGATCCTTGCATTTAAGCATAGGTAAACATTTTTGTTCCGAATTTTTTATTTTTTCAAATTTAAAGAAATTTGCATAGATTTTTTTTTGCTGAACTAAATTGTATTTTCAACTTTCATTTGGAAAATAAATCATTTGCGTCTAGACTTTGCACAAACTTAAAATACATAAAAATCCTTTTATCTTTTCTATTACTGTCATGTTTCTAATAATGAATTAAACAAGACGTACAATTATTGGGAATCCCCTAAGCCAGTGGTTCTGCACTTCTGCTTACCAACCGGAACAAAAAACTGGTCATTTATTAACTCCAATTTTGAGTTCAAAATCTTAGAGAAATAGCTTGGGAAATCGCCGCCTTCTAATCTAATTGAATTAGAAAGATTAAAGGCCAACTCCCTAAATTATATAGGGTAAAAGTACCAGGCATCTTTTATACTTATGTAATAACTAGCGGCCCCGTCCGGTTTCGCCCGGGTGCTAAGAAAGCCTGAGTGCAATACACTACTCACTCGCTTCGCTCGTTTGCTTGAATATTATAAATAAACAACTCACTCGCTTCGCTCGTTCGCTTGAATATTATACTTACATTACTCACTCGCTTCGCTCGTTCGCTTGACTATTATAAATACACTACTCACTCGCTTCGCTCGTTCGCTTGAATATTATAAATACACTACTCACTCGCTTCGCTCATTCGCTTGAACATTATAATTACGAACAAATTTGATTACCATAAAAAAGTTTTAGTGAGTCAACCTTAAAAGATAGACATATGCTGTCGCGGCCTTTTTTTTAGAACTTTTAAAGGAGAACAATTCCGTCATACATGATTTTTGCGTAACTTTAACCGTTTCCGCAGCGGAAGCTCTCAAAAGGAATAATTTTTCCTGTTTTTGCAACATTTTTCATTGATGCTCCGCTCCTATTAGCGTGATATTATATAGCCTATAGCCTTCCTCAATAAATGGGCTATCTAACAAAAAAAAATTTCAAATCGGACTGGTAGTTCCTGAAATTAGCGCGTTCAACCAAACAAACAAACAAACTCTTCAGCTTTATAATATTAGTATAGATTATATGTGATAGGGAAAATATATATTATTGATGTCTGGCACATAGGATTAAATCCTTGAAGCCAAGGGGGCGGGGTTTAATAAAAAAAAATATATTATTGATTTAAATCTCTAGTATCGTGTTTTACCGATTACTCCAGTGAAAAGAGAAATAATAAAACATTAATTTCCAAGAAACTTACACATCTGTTGTTTGATGTGTAACTCAGTTGAAAATTAATATTTCCCAGTTTCTTTTTTCACCGATAGAGTACCTGATCGCTAAAGTTGCACTAGTTTCATGTAAAACTTGGAAGGAAATTAAATTCGAACGACTGTCTATTGACTGGGCTGGATTGGATTACTAAACTGTAATGTTTCTGAAATCTTAGACGCTAATGACCTCAGTTGTCGAGCGTCTATAATTTACAATTCATTAATTCTTTCGTTTCTGAAATCGTGTAAACATCCCTTTAGTGCTTTTTATCCCATTATAGGTTATTTTTTATCTTGTAAAATTGATCTTCTATTGGCACTCAATCAACTTTTGGGAATCCCCTATAGGTTTGTTCAATTCTGAGTGTGTATTCAGTGCACATATTACACTGAGATTAACGGGACGTAACTCCCAAGTGTGAGAACAGAAGTCTGCCTTACCGACTCCAACATAGTAGTGATTTCAAGTTTATTGGTGGGCGCTTTACCGTATTTCATTCACTCGACAACAATGCTGCAGCGAACATTATGGAAAGCTCGATTCTTGTTATAATATAATAATGCTTCTAGAAGCTTTCCATTTTATTGTGGTGTAATTTAAAATGAATAATCAACAGTCGATTTCGTTGCTTCTCCAAAATTCAGCTCAGAGTATGTACTTTTATCTGAAAGGAAGTCACATAATATGAGTCCTAATCCTAACTTATTTATTTATTGTAAATTATAGACGCGTCGACAACTTAGGTCATTAGCGTCTTGATTACATCAAATAACAACACGCTTAAAACTAAATGACATCACAAAACATCCATGACCGGAGGCGGGATTCGAACTCACGACAGTCTGATCCAGAGGCCGCGACGCTAACCACTGGACCACACTGTCCTCCGTAATCCTAACTAATATTTAAAGTGAATTTATTTGTTCCGCTTTCAAGCCTCAACCAATCTCTGTGAAATTTTGAACACAGGTAGCTTCCGTAATGGAGATAAACATAGGCTATAATAACTAGCCGACCCGGCTTCACCCGAGTAAAAATTGAGGGTAATCTTAGAAGACCGATTTCAAAAATAATTTCACTGATACTTTATGACATAGGCTATAACTGGCCGGCCTGGCTTCGCTCGGGTGGAAATCGGGGGTAATATCAGAAAAATACTGAACCGATTTCAAATTTTTTTTCAATGTTCGATAGGTGATACTTTGTTTTAGAACAGAGGCTATAATAACTGGCCGGCCCGGCTACGCCCGGGTGAAAATCGGGGGTAATCTCAGACTTAAAAAATGTGTACTGTACTCAGTTTGGTATCATTTCTAATATTGAACTAGAAGTCGGTTAATATTTATAGAAATGTTTATATTAGTTCAAGTGTGCAAGCTTTCACGGCCGGCACTGTTCCAAGTCTTCATGGTTTCCGGGCTTGTAGGCCGTGGTTCGGTGGTATTTCTACCTGACGTTTCGTCTACAACTGCGGTAGACATTCTCAAAGGCGATGTGGCAGCGGTCGAAACGCCTGTGAGCCGCCATGGAGGACACTTCGACCGCTGCCTTTGAGAATGTCTACCGCAGTTGTAGACGAAACGTCAGGTAGAAATACCACCGGACCACGGCCTACAAGCCCGGAAACCATGAAGACTTTTATATTAGTTTTAAAAACTTATACCTACTGAAGTAATGTCTGAAACTTAGGAACTGGGGGTTTGTAATTAATTAGCCAATCAAGAAACTTTCAAATTATCTCATTTATTTCCAAGCCTTTGAATAGAAGCAGCTTTAATTTTTATTATAGTTATAAATTAAAACTCAATTGTTTTCCTTCTTTATTATGTAAGATTCCGTGAAAATATTATATTAGTTAAATGAAATTACTCACGTTAATATTGGGAATCCGTCTTTATAATAACAAAAGAAGGTATATTCTATAACAAAAGAATACTGTGCCTTTGAGAATTAGGAGTAATCTATAGATCTTTTCTGTTGATATCATGTCTACTTAATATTCATAATATGTTCGCAGATCTGAAGAAAATATGTGATTACATTTTTAAATGAAATACTGTACCTTTTTTTCACATTTTTATTATTAGAAAGTTTATCGGTTTTTCATATTTCAATTTTCTCTATTCAGAGAAATTCTTATATTTTTAATTTAAAAAGTGACAGTTTTATCGGAAAATAAAGCCGAGTAAACGAATAAAAAAATGTGTTATCCAATTAACATTTTTTTTATTTTTATAAGAAAACGTTTGTTATAAAATTATTAATTTTTCCTCTCTTTGTATAAGAAATTGATTTTTACTTCCCACCTCTACTATGGTAGGGAAGTAATGGATTTAGTCCGAAAAAAATATTTCGAGATTTTAACAGATCTTCACGTTTTGAGACCCTAGCAATCGTTTAAGATCATTTTCTGACTGATGTCTGTATGTGTGTGAGTGTGTATATGTGGTCAATTTTTCGCCTTCGACATCGTAAAAACGGAACAACATACGCCCATGCCGATTGTTCTAGTGTACGTTTATCAGTCTTTAATTTAGATCTGATTAGATTTTGAGTCAAATCGGTTCAGTGGATCCTGAGATATTAAAAAAAAACGTTCTCAATGTCACGTATTAACATAGGTAAAAAAAAATATAAATGAAATCTAGATGTTATAATATGTAAAAAATGTTAATATTTTTTTTTATTAAAAAAAGAAAATTGTACGTAAATCAAGGTAACCATGATTTTTGCTATATTAAGCTAGCCATCAGTAGATCACTAAACAAAAAAGACGGCCATGCTTTTTTTCAAAGAATAAAAAAAGAGTGTTTATTTTTTGCAAATATTTAGTAAGTGGGAAGTATAGCACTGGTCATCAGTCGATTTTTTTCTTATCAAACTTAGGTTGCGTTTTTAAAAAACTTTTTCAACTAATATAGTTTTTCAGCATCTCAAAATAATATTATTAAGTGTGAAATTTGGCATGATGAATGAGCATACCCTAAGGGCCAAATTAACATATAGGGCCACTTCAGGACCCTTAAAATTTAATATGGCGGATCTACCCCGAAGGTGTTTAAAAAGTAACTTAGTATATATACCTACTTTAAATTTGATACCAACTGATAATCAACTTAGTTTCATCGGTTTTGCGATTATCGAGCGATGCCGATACAAACAGACAGACAGACAATAATCATCAGAATCCGTTCACAAATACAGGAGAAATCGGTAATTCATTAATTCATTCATACAAAGGACAACATATGGCATTACTAGATGGTTGTTCGTGAAAAGAAAATATCATACACAAATTTCAATAATTCTGGTTTTTTCTGCAATTTAATACTAAAATTGATTACAAGTTTGAAAATTAATGGATGACATGTTTATAATTATAAAATAAATGTATTCTTCAAATTGTACAAGTTTAAAAACATTCTATTTAAGGTAACCTTTTACAATTAGTTTTCCGCCATTTTATATGTAACTCATTTCAATTTTAATTGTATCTAATTATTATTATTGTTTTATAAATATCTTGCCCATAGGTCATGATTATGATGACATATTCATCGAAACGTCGACACTTAATAAAAAACGTTTTAAACATTAATAAAAAACGCCTCATTTTCCTGCAAAAAAAATTTTCGTATTTCTATAAAAAATATGGCAAATACACTAAAAAACATAAATCCCGAAAATAGAACCTCCTCCTTTTTTAAACTCGGTTAAAAATCAATAATGTCAAATATGTCTGCTGGGTTTGACATTGAAAAATCATTCCAAATTGCTTCATTCTCAAACTAAATTTAACGCAATATGTCGCTCTATATATATTTTACATATTGGAAAACTTTTATAATATTCGTTGGCCTTAAAGAAAACTAAAGTACGATAAACGCGTTGGTGTGGAATAATTTTATTTTTTTAACATACGACGTCGCTATCAAACGGGTTTCTTCACGGAATTGGTCCACACATTGTGACGCAACTACGGTCAAAGTTTACATAGGTCAGTTGAATATAAATTAGATCTCTATGAACTTTATACGTTATACCAGAATTTCAACCTCAAAGTTGAATTTTACGGTATAGAAATAATGCTAAAAAGGAAGTTTTTAGGGTTTCCTACTTCCGTATGGAACCCTATTACCCTGCCTACGACGTATGTCTGTCTGTCTGTCCGTCCGTACACACTGTAAGAAATGAGAAGGCCGATTACATAGATTATCGATGGTCCATTTGTATAGCCAGCGATTAATCTGGTAATAGACAAGACAAGACTTTGAAACTCTTGTCTTGTCTAGACGGCAACACTATCTAAAATTTTAATAAACCCTAAACGATGCCTCATTGGAAGCTTCACCGGTTTTTTGAAAAATGGAGCAAATGATCATTAACTGATTTGGAGGGTTCAATCGCCATTATAGTCTTCTTATTTCACCAAAAATTCGTAAAAAGTGGTTTGGATATACTAATTTGACTTCTCGGACATTGAGTCTGGGACACAGTATATAATCTGGCGTCTGGCAAATACATATTTATTTAATAAAAACAATTTGTAGAACACGATGTGGGAAAATACCATTTTCATTTCCCGAGAAGCTTTGTATCAAAGGATAGATAATTTTTCAAGACGCCTATAAAGGTGTCTGAATGGATATTGCTATCATTTATCTTCGTGTTTTCCCGCTTTTTATTTTCCCCTTTAAGGTTTGGAATATAATGTCTATGTGTTTTAGACGTAATATTATTTTCATTTTGACCTTTTGACTTGCAATCAGCAAGAACCGCAACGGTATATAAACAGGAATTTGAACAACTATTAGTCACTTTGAGGCCCGTATTCACCGAGACTTAGTTAGTTATTAGACTTAGTTAGTTATTTATTCCGTTGATTTATTCCCCTGATAACTATTACTCGGAATAAATAGCGATAATTCAATTCACCAAGCGTAGTTAAGTTAACTGCAGGTATAAATCGTAAGAATAATTATTCTGTCCAATTTCAAGGGTATACACGAAATGCACAAATTACTTTATGACCTGGCGATTTTTTCAGGTAAATATTAATACTATATCTTTCAGGTAAAGGGTTTTGTAGTAAAATAAAATAAATTTACTTTTTCGATCGATGCGCCATCGGTCGGATCTTTGGTAAATGTGCTTTAGAATCAAAATATTTGACAAAATGTCCAAGGTGTATGGTAGGTATAAAGTAAATTTTTACCTGAAGTTACTATTCTATCGAATGAATTGCTTGGTGAATTGAAAGTTAATTTTATTCCAAGGAATAAATTTATTCTAAGATTAGTAACTTCTATCTTTAACAGTGTTTGGTGAATACGGGCCTGAATGACTTAAAGGTATTGCTTATTAACACCGAAAGAACTCTGCCAAAAATTGAACCTTCGTCTGTCCGTCTATATATCACACTCATTATTCATTTTATTCTGAGACTTAAGATTTCTGCGCTGAAGTTTGGTAGACGTATCTATAGATAATTATACCCACTACGAGGATATCTATTGACATTTTGGAAAAAAAATTAAGAGTACCTCCCCTGTATGTAAAGTGGGGATGAAAAAAAAAATTTACACACCCCATCGAGTGGTATATCGTTGAAAAGGAAATTTAAAATCATTGTGAGGTTTCTAAAACAGTTTTTCTGTCCCATTTTTGAAATATTCGGCCCCAAAGTGACCGTTTTCGGTAAATTTCGTGTCGGACACGACATCACTCTGAAAGCGGTTTTGGAAAAATCTAAAAGAAAATCAGGATACTAGCACATAGTTTGAAATTACTTTTAAAAATAACACGATTGGCTAGAATCAAATAGTTTTCCAAATATAGCCGACCAAAGTTAGACTAAACAAGCCGTGAGGTGGGTCGTTTATTAGGACTAAAGTGCGACCCTTGAGGTCCACACGACGAATTTCCCAGTTTAATAAATATTTAATAATAATAATTAAATTAGATATTACACGGAAAAGTAATCATCTTAATCATTAAAACATAATTATTATTTATTTTTAACAATAATTTTAAAAAAACGGCTGAACCGATTTTTATAAAATTTATGTCGGATTAAAATGACGTTAGCCTCGATTGACACCCTTACGAAGTCGATATAATTTTTTATTCGCGAGATATTATGTAAAATCTACTTTTTTGGAGGTTATTTGGTTAAAAAAAAGAACGGCTGAACCGATTTTGAAAACATTTCTTTCAGATCATATTTACGTTAATACGCGTCGATTGGCTCCCTAACGTAGTCGATATCATTTTTCATTCTCGAGATTTCGTCTTAAAAAGAAATGGACACATACGTACGTACGTACACACATACACACGCACAGACATCTTTCTAAAAATAATGTAAAAATAGTGTAGTGACCTTGAAACATAAATTTTTTTTCTCCGTTTTGATTTCGATTTTCGGACCCATTACAATAACTTCCAATGGGAAGTTAATAATATAAATATAAATATATTTTGTTTTGTATATCTATGTAGTCAGTCTACTATCCACTAGATAGCAGTAGTAAGAAGTCTGTCGATTGTAGTAACGGCTACGGAACTTCACACTAAGCATGGCCCGCCATGCTCTTGACCGGTTTTTTTTGTGTCCATTTGCCAAACAAGTCACCGTACTGCGTATAGTTAAAAATGTTGTAAATATCCGCTATTGGGGAACTGAAAATCATCAACTGATCCATCAACGACCTCTGCACCCTCGCAATGTGACTGTACGGTGCACCATTTTGGCTGGCGGCATCAACATGTGATGACAGCGTGGTTCAAAGAGCACTTGCACGTCGGCCATTTATCCGATAACATATCGTCCCTCATAATGACGTAACTGACAAAAATTGAAAAAGTGAAATTACGCCACCAAAAAAACCGCTCTCATGAACCTGACTTTCATCTCACGAAGAACAGACTGTAACTGTGGTGTAAATGGCAGATGTCTTTACGTAAGACGAGGGACGATATAATTAATAAATAGTGTTAAGAATTAAATAAACGATGTAGCTTCATTTAATTTTTATTTAATTTGAAAATTGTGTCTCGACATTTATGACACCCTATTAGACCGAGAGCTAGTACCAATTTTTTGATGTTATTTATTCAAGGCCTTATTTTTGTGAAGATGTTGAGGGAGGCATAATAAAGTGCCCTGACTAATTTTGCTAGATAGCGGTATGAGAAGGATGCAGACCGCCCCCAACATGTAACAAAAAAAATGGTCACAATTATTATTGCTTCAAGGCTGAAATTGTTTGTATAGCTTGTCGGTGACCCAATAATGCCATTATAATATTTGCAGATCGATTGGTCTGTATTAAAGGGGTGGCAGATCACCCTAAACGTGTCATGTACCCGACGAAATTTATATTGTTAGTTCAAGGTTCAAATTTTAATATGTTGTTACGGCGACTGTTTTAAGCATATATTTCAATTTGCAGAACAAAATGTCGGTATTAACCCCCTCTCTTAGAGGGGAACTTGCTCGCCTAGGTGTTTATATCGTTCTTCAAGGAGGTTAATACAGACATTTTGTTCTGCAAATTGAAATATAATGCTTAAAACAGTCGCCGTAACAACATATTAAAATTTGAACCCTGAACTAATAATATAAATTTCGTCGGGTACATGACACGTTTAGGCTGATCTTCCACCCCTTTAATACTGACCAATCGATCTGCAAATATTATAATGGCATTATTGGGTCACCGACAAGCTATACAAACAGTTTCAGCCTTGAAGCAATAATAATTGTGACCATTTTTTTGTTACATGTTGGGGGCGGTGTGCATCTCTCCCATACCGCTATCTAGCAAAATCCCTTACTCAGGGCACTTTAATATGCCTCCCTCAACATCTTCAGAAAAATAAGGCCTTGAATAAATAACACCAAAAAATTGTCACTAGCTCTCGGTCTATATGACCTGAATACTTATGTATAGAGATAGAATCTGTAGGACAGGCACTAAATTTTATCTCGTTTGATGCATTCAGTGATGACTGGCTTCCATGATGATAACCGCTCGGAGGAATACATGAGCGGCGTCGAATGCATTTAACAGCTGCACCGTATGTGCATTTACTTTTAGTTTATTTTTGATACCGAAACACGTACAATGGCATGATATATTTTATATATAAAGCTGCGGTCAAACTGAAGCCATATAAACTATGAATACAGAATAAAGCTCAATCGTGTACTTTTGTGGCTGTAATAAAAAATGAAAGAGTTTTATAATGGAAACTCGTTCTTCATGTATGTCGTTATTCGTTTTTAAATTTTATTTTACGATAGATGAAAACCGAGATAACGTTCGTAATTAAACACAATACAGTGTCTTTTCAATAATAACATGCAAGTATATTTTCTATTTATTATTAAAATTATAAAAATGTGAGGGCATTAACTGCTAGGATTAATAATTAAAATCAAACGATTTATATCCACACCATATTTACAATAACATGGTGAATAATATATCAGACAGCAAAGCTAAGACTGTCCTGATTGGTTAGCAGACAAGTGACCGTTAGCTATATCTAAAAAAAAATCAAATGCCACTGTCGGAACTTGAACCCGAAACTTCTAGTTTTGCGACTGGATGAGTTACCAATTACCCTACAGTACCCGAGATAGAATCTGCGTTCTTTTCTTAGAAATAGCAATTTCAATAACGAAAACGCACTGCATGCGAGAGCTAATAATTTTTAAGCTATTGTACGGAACCCTCGGTATACGCGAGTCTAACTCGTACTTGGCCGGTTTTTAACACGCTTTTATTAGCTTCACTTGTATGTTTGCTTGCTTGCTTGCTTGTTTGTCAGTTTGTAACCGACTTCTTTGAACTTGATTTTGACCAACTTTGAACGGTCAGATTTAGTTTAAACGTTGTCGACTTATCAAGAACCGACGACAATACAATAATTCAATAAGTTTGTCCCATTATCCTGACCAGGATCTCCAGGACTAAAAAAAAAAGCAAAAAACTTCAGATTGAACTGAAACTTTGCACACTTATCAAGGACCGATTACAATACAATAATTCCATAAGTTTGTCCCATTATCCTGACCAGGATCTCCAGGACTAAAAAACAAAAATAAATTATAATTTAAAAAAATTAAAAAACACGCTTTAATGAACTAAAAACTAAAAAATAATTAATTTTATTGTAAAAAAGCGTGGGGTAGTATGAAAATATAATACAAAGCACCCCACGCTTTTTTACAATAAAATTAATTATTTTTTACTTTTTAGTTCATTAAAGCGTGTTTTTTAGTTTTTTTAAATTGTGTACACGCATTAAGTAACAACTGTAATTACAAAATCACAATCTGATGTCAGATTTCCTGATAATGTGTTCTGCAATCCAACATCTGTATACAAACGGTGTTGTTACACTTACCCATTTTTTTTCACAGCTAACTTTGTTAACTGCTCATTAAAACAACGCCTACAAATGGCACAAAGCTCAAGCTTGTTGTTTTGTATTTGGCCATTTTTTTTAAATTGTGTACACGCAGTAAAAACTGTAATTACAAGATCACAATCTGATGTCAGATTTCCTGATAATGTGTTCTGCAATCCAACATCTGTATAACAAACGGTGTTGTTACACTTACCCATTTTTTTTTCACAGCTAACTTTGTTAACTGCTCATTAAAACAACGCCTACAAATGGCACAAAGCTCAAGCTTGTTGTTTTGTTGTTCGAAACATAACTTTATCCATCTATCAAGTACTCAGTCTGAGCATTTAATCAATAGTTGAGCTTCCGAACGCTTTCAGTTAGTATTCACATATGTCAATAACATTCAGCGGCCATGGATAGAAAAGTTTCAAATGAAAACTTCACTTCGTAAAGTCATATCACGCGATGACTATAAAGAAACGTTTAGAGATATATTCTATACTCCTTGTGCTTTAAGGAGGAAACGATAGATTATAAAGATTTTTATTTTTTTGATGCTTTTCTTTTTTCTCATTTTATAGTTTGTTGATACAGTTTTGATAGCTTTTAAAAAGGAATGAAAAAGCAGATTTGTAGATGCATAGCGGATTTCAAAATATTGTTTAGTTCCACGTGGCATATGTTTACAAAACAAAATAGCAATAAAAACGTGCATATTTCTGATATATTATGTCATATATTAGTTTATTTGGCCGCACTATAAATCAGTTTTGAAAATAAACTTATATAGGTACATTAATAAAACTGAGTTGTAAAAAACCGAACGGCAGTTGTGACGATTGTGATTGGTCGGTCAGCACGACACAAAAAAAATTTAAAAATCGTTTCCACTACGTACAGATTTTCCCAATTTTTCAACTCAGTTATATACCCAAGGAAACAAGGATAAGTCTATAACATCTATATGGAAATTTAGCATTTCTTGAACACCTTTCTTACTATATAGCGTCTAGTTACCGATACATTTGTATACTAGAAAACAGCCAGTGGCAAGTCATTCGACTTCTGGATTTAGCACGACGCACAGTGTACAAGTGCTCCTAGCCGTAATTAATTTTCATATTGTTCATACATAAGAAGTTTCACTTTAATCGTGTGTGCCGTGACATATGCCTTTTTGATTTTGATGCCAATCGTTTAAGTATTTCTGGCAAATTTCGCTGAAATTTTTCATATTAAAATTTATTTTGAAAAATTGATTTTAGAACATGTCCAAAGTCCATACCGATATTTTTCGTAGTGATGCATACATCAACCTTAAGAAAACTTTTAGCCTGAAGGTGTCCATACATATCTCTAAAAAGAAATTTCCCGGAACGGTTTTTTTTTGCCTTCGGTTTTAAACTATCTTATAGATCTTGTAAATATTATTTTACTACAGAAAACTTTCTAAAGAAATCCGTTTATTCTCGTTCAAACGAAAGTTACTATGGAATTTTAAATTCGAATTAAACATGCACTATTTAAACCTTCTCTAACATTACGTTCAATATGTCGAACTTTAAATTGAATGGTCTTACAATTGTAGTTTATACAAGTAGTACAATTAAATATAAGACGCGAGAGGTGACGTTGGTATGCGAGCCGCAGGCGAGAGTACCAACACTCCGAGCGTCTTATACTTAATTTTACGAATTGTATAGACTGTGTGCAGGGGGGCGGAGTTATAAAAATATCGATGCGAGCGTTTGTAGTGTGATCTATTGTAAGCTTTGAACTATAGTCCAGTGAGCATTCAGCATTGTTATTTACAAATGTCATAAAGTTTTTCGATTACAAACATAGAGAAGAGATTATTATTACAAACAAAACATGGGAAAAACTACGCGTTCTGGAAATACTTTTTGTGTTCCAGGCTGTTGTGTTAATAGCGATTCAAGTAAATAAAATTTTATAGATTCTCCGCGCGGAGTTATAACCTCGAAAAACGACCAAAGTGGATCAAAACGTTAATAAAAGTAAAGTAAGTAAAACCATGATATTACTTACAACTTATTTGGAAATTATTAATGTAAATCTGTAAAAGAAATTTTTCGTCTTTCTTTAGTGCTGATGCTGATGCAATTAAAAGCACAAAATAGGCATTGTGATAACTTGGAATTAAATAATACTTTACTATACGATATTCGGTTTATTTTAACATAAAATAATATTCTTTACAATTCATTCGTAAATCGTAATGACTAAAGAGTTACACAATTTATAAATTAAATAGTTATTATACTCCATATGACTAACTACTACAGGCATGAAATCATTGACATTTATTTTTCATGAAAAAAAAACACGTTTTATACCTACTTATTTTTCTATCATAGGTTTGCGAGAGCAATGCGGAGGAGTCAAAACTCAAACGGTTTCGAAGTGGAAAACACTAAGCTTACTAATACAAGAAAATGGAATGATATGCAAAAAGATAGTACAGTAATGCTCCGAATTTTTCAAATTAAAGCAGATATTCGAATAGTAAAAAGAAGAAAACAAACTATTTAAAGCGTAAGACAGTTTTTTTGTTATCAATAGTCGGGAACCTATTTGGGAGTTGAAGAAAGAATTTCGGTATTCGAATCTCCGACTATTGATAACAAAAAAATACTGTCTTACGTTTTGATTTGCTTGTTTTCTTCTTTTTACGTAGTCGGGTTTTAGTTTTTTTACTTTTATTTTTGCAATAATGTAATGTAGATATAATTTTATTTCTTAATAATTAAATGTAAATAAATAATTATATTTTTCAATGACAAAATCACAATAAACGTATTTTCATACAATTATTAAACTATTCAATTTGCACCAACTTTAATATAATTTATATAAATGATCAACATTATAATATATAGGTGAGGCAGACCACCCGTAACAGTCTTTTTTTTTCAAAAACGGTGTCTCGGTGGCAGAAGTTTGCCGGATGCACTTTGCAATAATTCTATTCTTAACGGTGTCATCACGAAATTCTTCAATATGTTTAATATGACAGAAAGCTAATTTCTCGCCTTTCTTCAATGCAGCCTCAATAAAAGAGATCGCGTGCTTAATACTTTCAAGCCCAGTCCACAAGATCACCGGCGCCATAGTTTGAGGTTATGCAGCTGTCAGTAGAAAACATACACGATTATTTTTCTATTTTACGTCAAAATTGAAGAAGAAAAAAACTTAAAATAAATAATTTTCACGTACCTTTTATGCTATGCTATTTATACTATTTGCACACAGCTAGATAAAATGGTATTCGTTTATTAAAAAATTTCCCGATATAAGACAACAATAAAAAATAGTTCAATCGTACACTTTTGCCCACTAGCGGCGCTAGTAGGCTTCGTGCACACAACCTATAGGTACACTATTTTTTGTAACACATAACTTATGAAGAGGGCAGTATAGCCTAGTGGTTAGCATGCTTGGCGCCGCAACCTCTAGACTGGACTGCCGTAGGTTCGAATCCCACCTGCGCTCATGGATGTTTTGTGATGTTATTTAGTTTTAAGTTAGTTGTTATTTAGTGTAGTTGAAAGACGCTAATGACCTTAGATGTCGACGCGTCTATAATCTAAAATAAATAAATAAACATAACTTATGAAATGTACATTTTCAACTTTGGAGCTTTATTGAATTAATAGTATGACGTAATTTTATCAATTCGAATATTCAAAATTGTAACGAGATATCAGTCTGTAATTTCGTTTTCTTGCATTCGAGTAATATTGTATGATACCTAATGGAAGAACGTGTTTTCAAAATACTTATGTATCGGCAATCCTCGAGAACGGATGGACCGATTTTAATTGAAAATAGTACACTGTACGTTTTATTATTGCAATTTTCATATTTCTGGTTACTTTCGGCTCAAGATTTTTTTGCGAATATTATCTGATTTTTTCTACTCATATAGTTTTTTTTAAATACAATATTTTTAGGGTTCCGTATCACAGAATGATAAAACTGAACCCTTATAGAATCACTTTTTTGTCCGTCTTTTTCTTCGATTAACGAAATATTTTCCAGGAACAAAATACGTTCGCACTAAAAAAAATAAATGTTGCTTTTGAACATACTGTATTCTCGAATATTTCTACATGACAATCTATATCAAATATGATCTAAGACAATTCGTTTTTCTTTACGTCAGAAACCTTTTCACTGATCGTCTTCTTGATCGACAATAATCTAAACAAAGCTCTCTAACAATCAAACAATACATTTTCTTTTTTCACATTTTTATACAAGAAATAAAGTTATTTTTGTACAAGGTCCAAAGAAAATTTAGACGAACATGTCTGATAATGCAACAGACAACATTGATTAAGTAGGAATTGGAATAAGAATAATTAAGAGCACTGTGGTTTAATTTAATAATAAAGAGTTTAGTCACGTCTAACCACAATAATTTTATTAATGAATGTACATTTCAAGAGCTATGCTCCCATCTTCAGCAGTTAAATACTATTATTTGCTGAAGATGGGAGCATAGCTCTTGAAATGTACATTCATTAATAAAATTATTGTGGTTAGACGTGACTAAACTCTTTATTATTATAAAAATTGGAATGTTAATTCTCTGTCTTTAACCTTACATTTTCCCATTTTTTTCAAAATAAGACGCTATCGTGTCACGCGACACCAAATTGAGACGTAGATAAATCTTATTTAGATATGCATTTTCAATGTCCACTCCACCAGGTCCATTATACTTTCTAACAACGATTGGTAGGGGAAACTGCATAGCTTAGGACGCATGTAGACACACAAAACAGTTGGAACGCAAGCCATTTCCATAGTGATTTATGTTTGTTCGCCTGATCCGCCGCTATAGTGCCTCGGCCTACTATAATGAACGAATGAGTTGTGAATTATAGACGCTCGACATCAGAGGTCATTAGCGTCTGTTCGGCCTGCTATAGGAGTGAAGTTGGCGACACAAATGAACTGTCAAAATTTTTTGAAAATACTGAAAATTAAGTGAAAAACAAAAAATGCCATATATATATTTCGTGCGTAATAATATGACTCGTGTGACTGTTAAAACTCGTTATCGCTCGTTTTACTGTCAGTACTCGTCAGTAATATGCTTCATTACGCATTTAGATATAGAATCTACTATTTCGTCTGACATGTTTACCATTTGAAAGCAAAACCCGTATTGCAAGGCCGTTACGTGTGTCGTCTCATCCGATTTCCAATAAAATCGCACTAAAATTATTAGCCATTTTCCTGAGAGTAGTTCCTTCAATTATCCACGAGAGGCAGTACTTGTGGTAGGTAGAAACATTATTTATTCTTCATTAGTGTAGTGTCATTTGAGTGGTATAACTTAATTATTAAATTATTATTATTATTAAATTAATTAAATAATTAAGTTATAACACTAAAATGACACGACACTAATGGGGAATAAATAATGTTTGTACCTACCACAAGTGAATAATTGAAAGAACTGTTCTCAGGAAAATGACTCATTCCATTCAACAAAATCGTACTGTAGCGCTGGATCGTGAGTAGCGGAAAGTCTATTTTTTGTTTCATTTTCACACCGCTGTACATATGATAAAAAAATTGAAATCTCCGCAAAAATGTAGAAAATTAAAGGCTTGTCATCTAGCGTAATGAAAACTTTTTTTAGGCTTCAGAAGATCTCGAAACCCGTCTGGCGTTGCGGTCCTGCCTGGGAATAATATAGTTCGGCCGTGACATGAATAGGCTCTGACATATTAATATTTTGTAGACATGTAGTGAGTAATTTTGAATTTGAATTTCGAATGGCGGCTGTTGCATGTAGCAAAAGGATTAAAGACTCCCCTCTCTCTATACAAGGCTTTCTCCTGCCTACATCGAAAAGATTAAAGGATTTGTCAGCGTCGACTCCCCTGATTCTCTCTCACTTTATATGTATAAATACGGGCTGTTCCGAAAATAGGTAGTCAATTCTAAGAACGCAATCAGCTCCAAAAAGAGACAAGGAACCAGTGGGCATTAGAGGGTGAGCCGGGTGGTCCATGACTCACCTTAAACTGTCTTGGCCCACCCTGAAATAATCCCCATTTACTAGTTTATCTTTTAAATACGTTTTTAACCCTCGAAATTTCAACAATTTTTCTTTTAAATTCTATAGCAAGTACCTAATCTGGGTTAAAATTTTGATGAACACTGTTTTGGGAACCAATGTTATTGGCCCACCTTCAGAACACCATTCCCATGTCTGGCCCACCCTAACAAAAATCCTAGCGCCGCAACTGCAAAGAGCACAGTAATTACGATTGTGTCGCAACCGAAGACGTACAACTATTTCTATAGTTTTATATTACAATTAATAATTTTTAATATCGTGTAGGTAATCAAATGTATTCAGTTAATTTTAAATTCAGCGAAAGTTATGATTTTTCCAACGTATTCAATCATAAAATGACGTCACATCTGTCAAAAATATTAACATGACATACATGATACAAAAAAACAAACTATGGCGTGTTTATGGTAATTCGCGTCACACATTTTTTTTGTCACACATTTTTTTGTCACGCATTTTTTGTCACACATTTTTTGTAACGGATCATTTTACCGCCTATATAACGCCGGTAAAGACATAGTTGTACGTCTAAGCTTATCTCAATACATCACTGAAAACCACATCCAAATTGGTTAAGCCATTGCGGTGATTAGCGTGCACAAAAAAAGCGTTTATGATTTTATTATACTTGTATGTATGAATTGAGAACAGTGTGGTCCAGTGGTTAGCGTCGTGGCCTTTAAATCAGACTGTCGTGGGTTCGAATCCTGCCTCCGCTCATGGGTGTTTTGTGATGTCATTTAGTTTTAAGTGTGTTGTTATTTAATGTAATCAAGACGCTAATGACCTAAGTTGTCGACGCTAATGACCTCTGTTCTCGAGCGTCTATAATTTACAATAAATAAAATCAATATGAATTTCAAAAGCTAAGTTTGGCAAATCATTTTTGAAAACACCTGTATTTGCGTGTACGAATGTTCTATTAACCTGTAGCTACGCAATTTCTACCTCACTTTTGTAACATTCTCTGTTTCGTATTTAGATTTTGTGTAACCACAAGTCACAACCGCTTATGTTGTAGGTATATATAATTTTAGAGTGGATTTTTTTTAAATATGTAAAAACATTTTCGCCATACCCACTACAAAGTAACAAAATAGCTACTTTCCATGCATGTATGCAAATGACCCAATACAGGGTCATTTGACAGGCAGGCCATAGTAACTTATGTTTATTCGCTCTATCAGCCTGCTATTGCATACTCACGACCTGCTGTAAATGAATTGTCAAATTTGTTTGAAAATAGGTACTGAAAATGAAATGAATAATTTTTGACAATATCTATTTTATCCTCGATTTTACCTAAATATGTGATAATAAATATTAATAATAATAATAATACATTTCTTTATTAAAAACCAATACAATGGTATAATGCCTTAGGTACATCGAGTTTAAACTATACTTATACTATATTATATCCATTTCCAAAAATTCTTCAATTGAATAAATACACTTATTTATTAATAAATCTTTTATTTGTTTTTTGTATTTTCCTATTTCCAAGCTTTTTGTTGTATCTGGTAGTTTGTTGTAAAATTTTATACAGTAAAAGTTTGGACCATTGGCGGATCTTTTATATCTGTGAAAAGGTATTGTTAAATTTGATTTGAGTCTTGTGTCATGTCGGTGGATAATATTTTGTTTTTTGAGTTTTTCGAGGTTGTCTCTTACGTATATTAGGCAATTATATATATATTCAGACGCTGATGACCTCTGTTGTCGAGCGTCTCTAATTTACAATTCATTCATTCAATATGGATGCGTTCTTGATGTAATAGAAAAGTTATCGAGGTGTTAAAGCATCTGATAATTTCTCTATCTGATTAGAATGTAAATGCGCTGTGATTTTTTCATAGCCACAGTTGCGTTATAGTTGCGTTGACTTTAAATAAAATATAGGTATAGGGTAGGTGACTGGAAAACTAAGGAAAACATTGCTTTATCCTTATTTACTAAGAATCTGCTAAGTAAGCAGAATGAGTCATTTTCCTGAGAGTAGTTCCTTCAATTATCCACGAGAGGCAGCACTTGTGGTAGGTACAAACATTAGGTGTGTTTGGTATCAAGGTGTAGTGTAGTGTAGTGTAGATATTTTTCACTGAAAAGTGTAAACAAGTTCACCAAAAGTGTAAACTAAATGTACACTTGTAACAAACGGGCTAGTGTACATTCTGAGTAGATTGTACATGCGCATTGCAAAATAAATTAATGGCAGATTGGCTGAGTTCATTATTTCTAGTTTTTACAGTTTTTTTGGTCGTAAAAATGTTAAACTCACTGCCATATTTATCTTGTACCATTACATTTTGAAGCTCATTCATTTTTAAGAGACAAAAAACTCGGGTCGCAGTGCCAAAACCCTGCCGACAATATAGTGTATTTGCTAATACAGGCCTTGTGGCTTTAATACGTAAACTTAAGTTTGTTTTTGGACAAAATAAAAAATTTAACCCCTTAATACATCCCTTAAAATAATATTTTTTTTCTTAATTGCAATATTATTATCAATGCAACCTCTGTACCTACCAAATTAAATGCATCCTTCAGTAAGTAAATCACTATATCCGCAAACTAGTGTTTTCATAAAATTTGTAAGTCCGGTCCTGTCGAGCCGATTTTATTAAAATTTTAGCAGCACATTTTGAGCTTTATTAAAAGGTTAAATTTCAATTTTGAAACAATTCTGAGAATTTTTTCGGTATTTTTCAACCCCTAAAAACTACCCTTAAAATGGTCCGATTGGGCCCATTTTAAATAGGTTCCGTGCGGTGATGGATTCCAACGTGTGTACCAAATTTCATTCAAATCAATTAAGGCTTTCGAGAGTTATGCCGCGAACACATATATATATATATATATATATATAAATATATATATACATATATATATAAACATTTCCAAAAATGGTGCCAAAGTGTTCAGGAGGCTATGAAACGTCGAGAAATTTTGGTCCGACCCCTAGGTCCCGCCATCCGACCGACGCCAATAGTGTATGTGCCATATGGCAAATACACTAAAAATGTAAAAAACTGAGTACGAAAAAAGTATCAAATCTGTCAAAGCGATTGTCAATTCAGACATATATCACGTGACCTACACTACACTACGTGCACCTGCTCAAGATAGTTGTTACACTTTTAGTCCCACACTGAAATAACAAACAGGTCAGTTATTTTACACTTTTGTATAACAAACGTAATAGTGTCAAAAGTGTTTACACTTTTTACACTACACCTTGATACCAAACGCACCTATTATTTATTCCCCATTAGTGTCGTGTCATTTTAGTTGTATAACTTAATTATTAAAGTATTATTATTATTAAATTAATTAAATAATTAAGTTATACCACTAAAATGACATGACACTAATGTGGAATAAATAATGTTTGTACCTACCACAAGTACTGCCTCTCGTGGATAATTTGAAGGAACTACTCTCAGGAAAATGGTTCATTGGTGCGATCCCGATGATATCAAAGATTAATGTAGTGGCGTAAGGTTCGTTAATTTTTCTCCACTAGAGCTTTGAGGATGTGAAAAAATATCCACGAAACTTTAGCTGAATAAATACAACATTCTTCACAGTAATTCCGTTTTTTTATTGATCCTTACGCCACTACAATAATCTTCTATCCCTTTTAGAGATATTCTGAAGTCAGTTCAATTTTTGATGTGAAACATCTTATGTCGGGCTGTGAACAGCCGCGTGAGGGGAAATATGCAACGAAATGTTCTCCTTCGCTGCTGTTCTCCCCACCACTGCGGCACTTATATTGTACTGGATAAATAATTTATAAATTGGGTATATTAAGTTATACATATATCAGTAACAACGGCTGTCTAGCGAGTTCATCCGCAGAGTAGTGGTACCACTTTAGCCTTCTATGCATGGGGACTTGGGTTCGGAAACTCATGGCATCGTACAATTTTTGACGTTTTTTTTCTAAATTCTACATGATATTATTTTTTTTATATTTTAAACAATCGCGAATTTGAAAATAATCACGCAATATGTAAAAATTGAACGTTTAAATCTGAAATTGACTATAGCAAATTTATATTACTTTATAAAAATATAATTCAGTGCCGGATGAATATTTTAATCCCTGCGTCGAAAATTATTGCTAAAAATATAATATTCATGGCTGTGATATATAATTGAACGTGTGGAAATAAAGCTTTTGGTTTTGGGACAGTGCGCGCCTTTGAATTTGACCGAACAATTTTATACCGCTGTGTATGTCATGTCGTGGCGGTTAGTCGGCGCAGAACCGCTGTGTGTGTCATCGCTCTAAGTCATAAATCATTGATGACATAAATCATAGATTAATCGACCGCACTGTACTTTATTTAAATCGACAAAATCATTATCCAAGCAATACATATTATTATAAAACAAAGTCCCCCGCCACTTCTGTCTGTCTGTGCCCGATTTTCTCCGTAACTACTGAACGGATTTTGTTCCGGTTTTGACGATTAGATAGATTCACGAGGAGAATTTAGATGTACAACTGAAACTGGCCGGCCCAGCTTCGCCCGGGTGTAAATCGGGGATAATCTCAGAAGACCGATTTCAAAATTTTTTTCATTGTTCGATAGGTGATACTTTGCTTTAGGACATAGGCTATAATAACTGGCCGGCCCGGCTTCGTCCGGATGAAAATCGGCGGTAATCTCAGAAATTACTGAACCGATTTCAACATTTTTTTCACTGTTCGATAGGTGATACTTTGCTTTAGGCTATAATAATTGGTCGGCCCGGCTTCGTCCGGATGAAATTCGGGGGTAATCTCAGAAATTACTGAAACGATTTCAAATTTTTTTTCACTGTTCGATAGGTGATACTTTGCTTTAGAACTGGAGCGAACGAGTGAAGCGAGTGTATAATGTAGATATTAATAAATCATAAATTCATAGCACCCAGGCGAAACCGGACCGGGTCGCTAGTTAAATTATATAAGGAGAAATCGTAAATCATCATTCGGATCCGCTAATGACCTAACGCGAGCGCCTATAATCTACAAAAAAAATGTGTTTTAAAAACCGCAAACAGCTAAGGTTATTTGGGCCTAGCACCAATTCATTATTTTTTAATAATAAATTGAAAATCCAATTGACACTTTTACCAGCTGTCGGGCTAGAACCCGGGAACTGGGGACTTGTAATAGAGGAATAGCAACGCCATGTAAACAACAGCATTGATACACGCTCGGCTATTCTCAAACCCTCTATAATCTACAATCTACCGTTCAAATTAATGACATAAATCGTAGACTTATCGAACGCACTGTATTTTGTTGGTATTGATCTTGTCTAGATATATAATAAATTATTATTTTGCCTTTGGTGTATACATAAAACACACAAGTCCACTGCACTCTGAAGTTAGACGAGAAACATGAGTCACAAATTACTGTCACTAGGGATATTTTATTTAATTTGTAACGGCATACTTCACAGCCGTCGACGTCAGTCGGAACACTGGCTGTGATTTTTTTTTATTTTGTTTGGTTGGTCTTCCTGCTGCACGTTTGGGGAAATCAGCAGTGGTGCGATAAACGAGATTTGTGACGGTTGAATTATATAACAAATCGTATTGTGACGTCAAAAATTAGTGTACCGCGGTCAAAGCAAACATAATAATAACTCAATTATCGGTTATTTTGGTAACTGTTTACACTGTTCCGGTTACCAATAATTGTTAAAAAATAACAGTGTGTTATTGGCCGTCGCGATAATTTGAACATGACATCAGCAAGCCGACATCTTTTCATAAATAATGTTACGCCACACCACTCACAGTGAAATGGAATAGCAGAATGTATATCGAATTGCGTAATTACGAGTAAGTGACATTATGTTAAAACGAGCACAGCGAGTTTTAAGTCACACGAGTCATAATATCATTACGCACGAGACATATATGGTATTTTTTGCCTTACCCACTATAAAATAGCTGCTTTTCACTTCATTTTCAGTATTTTCAAAAAAATTTGACAGTCCATTTGCGTCGCCAACTTCACTTTTTTAATAGGCCATGAGTAGCTCTCGCAGTGCGCGCGTACAATAAATAAACATAAATCATTATGGAAAATATTTACTTACCACACTAGTGTGTTTTGAAAACACTTTCAAACACCTGCCTGTTAATTGACCCATTACATAGTACATACACGTATGTAAAGTAGCTATTTTATAGTGGATATGGTAAAAACACATTTTTCACTTGAAAGGCATTCCAGTTATTTTTTTTTTCACCGTTTTAAAAATAATACAATAATGACTCTATAAATCGAATCATGTTAAGTCGAAATTAGCCATTCCCTTCCAGTAAAACCTAAAAGACTCTTTAACTCGATTCATTTAAACTTCATAACTCGAACTAAATATATGATTTCCTTACGAGAAACTGTGAATACATATTACACTCTATATCTCGAAGTAAGCGATGTGGACACTTTACAGTCTAAGTCAAAATTTATTGTCTGTTAAGACTCCTTAACTCGAACTAATAAAATCCTCGATAAGTCAAAATCTCCATAACTCGACTTTTTAGTGAAGTTCGAGTAATAGAGTTTCCACGTACTGGGTAACTAGTTAGATATAACATGGCGCTATATGCATAGCGCACAAGTACCTACTCTACCAGAAAGCAGTTCAAGAACCCGACAAATTGGACCGTCGAAAGCGAACAGCTTTATTTATTATATAGACGATTCAAGTTTTCAATGTAAAAAAATTGAATATAAAAATCGACCTTAAAGTTCAGACTACCAGTCATCATCTTTATGAAATGACACTCAAGTTGCCAAAACAATGACGTGGATGAATACACTGTAAGTAGTTCCTTTGTGAAGGGCTTTTGAGACGACGTGTCGTGTTTGGATCGTTCATAAATCCCCGGGGAAATCCCTTAACTCGTATGTTTGACGGTCTGCACTATGTGTCCTTGTCCTTCGACACCGCCGCATGAGAGACTAAATAAACAGCTTGGCCATGCTTCTTATCAAATCATTTATATTGCACCGTAGAGATTCTTTAACCTTGTTTGTACAAACATTGGTCTACCTAAATTGATCTAGACAGATAGTCTATTTCGCTATTATTATTATTAATTATTGAAGTTATATACTTCTCAAGGTACGTGCAGTACGCAGCTGGGATTCTAGATGGTAGCATGTATGGTAGATGGTGGCTGAAATTATAAGCGCTTATAGGTTTGCACAACGAAGCTTTGATACTACATTGATACAAGCTTAAATCGCGTTTGAAATGTCAGATAGCGAAGACGAATATTTGTGTTCTTCTGCTACAAAGTGGTATATTTTAAATACAAATTTGGGTAGGAGCTGTCATGTCCACCCTATTAATAAGAAAACGATCTAAACATGGCGAATTTCATCATTTATACCAAGAATTAAAATTTTACCCAAACCGATTTTTTGAATATTTGCGTATGGAACCTAACACTTTTAAATACGTCTTAGAAAAAACTCAAAACAAATTAAATAAAAACTGGCAAAATTTCACTTATTAAACTAGTCACATCCATTGCGAAACTTGTAACGGCCATTTGACAGTTGTCACACGTTGATTGTAGTAGTCAGCGCGCTGAAAGAATGGTGAGATACATTCTTGAATCTAGCAGCTCTTGTAACAGCGCTTATACCTGCTACACTCACTGCTTCGTTGTGTACGCTCGCATATATGACAATGCAATAATTTAAGCAAGTCCTGCTATGATCTACGCTACCATCTAGAATCACAGCTCCATACTACACGTACCTTTATGCGACTTACACGTATTTGAAACGCATGTAAAAATGTTTGTCTTTTCGGAAACGCTACGTTCCCGCGCCGTGTCTGACCGAATAATATAAATCGAACTTAAAACGGTGACGCGCATGTGAGGTAGACGCAATGCCACCAATAAATGACGCTATTGTAAGAAGTATAATTTCAGTCGTGTGCATTTTGAAGTTATACTTCTTAAGACGCGTTTTGAAAAAATGCTGAGAGTGAATTTTTCAAAAACTGTGACATCAAAATTTTAAAAAGATTGATTTGAGATGGTAAACAAATCTTGTCTTTTTTAACACGCTTATATTAGCGTCACCTGTATGTTTGCGGGCTTGCGTGCGTGCTTGCTTGTTTGTCAGTTTGTAACCGACTTCTTTGAACTTGATTTTGACCAACTTTGAACGGTCAGATTTAGTTTAAACTTTGCAAACTTATCAAGGACCGACGACAATACAATAATTCCATAAGTTTGTCCCATTATCCTGACCAGGATCTCCAGGACTAAAAAAAAAAAGCAAAAAACTTCAGATTGAACTGAAACTTTGCACACTTATCAAGGACCGATTACAATACAATAATTCCATAAGTTTGTCCCATTATCCTGACCAGGATCTCCAGGACTAAAAAAAAAAAAAGCAAAAAACTTCAGATTGAACTGAAACTTTGCACACTTATCAAGGACCGATTACAATACAATAATTCCATAAGTTTGTCCCATTATCCTGACCAGGATCTCCAAGACTAAAAAGCAAAAATAAATTATAATTTAAAAAACTAAAAAACACGCTTTAATGAACTAAAAAAAAAAAATAATTAATTTTATTGTAAAAAAGCGTGGGGTGCTTTGTATCATATTTTCATACTACCCCACGCTTTTTTACAATAAAATTAATTATTTTTTACTTTTTAGTTCATTAAAGCGTGTTTTTTAGTTTTTTTAAATTATAATTTATTTCTTTTATTTTAATAAATTATTTTCATGCAAATTAAAAATTAGTTTTTTATCACGCCAAAGAAGTATAACTTTTAAAGCGTGCGTACATTTTTTGACAATGCGTACTGCAGCCCATCATAAAACCCACACACTGTATACATTATGTTATTTAATTACACTTTATATGGCTGCACAAAATTGGCTGCAGACCTTAGGCAAGTTTATTATATCAACATGCAGTTCCGCTTTGTAATTAATATCAATTCCAGACACCTGTGACTGTGATAAAACCTATGTAAACAGAGCCCAGGAAAGTACAGTCTTATGTTATAAACACACATTATATTCAGACTACATTCTGTTGTTTCCGTGTACACATAATACAAACATTCGCGAAATGTTGTAAATTTTGTTAGATTTACACATTGACAGATCGCACATTATCATTTTACACACATTGTCAGTTTACACCATCATTTGTAATCTAAAAATATGCACAATAATGATATTTCATTAACAGCCATTTTGGGACTGTTACCGGCCATAGAAATACAAAAACACACACAGAATTTCAACCGAAAAGATGAAGGCCTCAATCTCAGTAAAACCTGGACACCAGCACTCCGACATACAAAACCAATGACCAATCGTTCAAGGACAGAATACGACCGAGTAGAGAACTCACCCCCACCACTACACACTGCACAGTTGACCAATTACAGAGAGACGGACTACGACCGAACAGAGAACACACTGGTACTAGGCATAAAAGAAGGGAGAACACCAGTCATTGACACACTGACCTGTGAGCCGCCAAGGAGGACACTTCGACCGCTGCCACATCGCCTTTGAGTTGTAGACGAAACGTCAGGTAGAAATACCACCGAACCACGGCCTACAAGCCCGGAAACCATGAAGACTTGTAACCGGAAAATTAAAAAAAAAACATGCAAAGAGATTGATAAATATATACGGGTCGTTAATATTAACTTTGTCGACAAATATTGACGATACGACCGGACGAATTTGTTCAACTCATTATCAAGTATATCTTCGAGGACAGTGTGGTCAAGTGGTTAGCGTCGCGGCTTCTGAATCAAACTGTCGTGGGTTCGAATCCCGCATCCGCTCATGGATGTTTTGTAATGTCATTTAGTTTTAAGTGAATTATTATTTAATGTAATCAAGACGCTAATGGCTTAAGTTGTCGACGCGTCTATAATTTACAATAAATAAAATAAGGATATTTTCTTGTAATATCCTTGCGGCTGCAGGACTGCATACTTATTATGTAATTACATAGCGTGGCTCGGAAATATACCTCTGTAGTCGTCTGTACTTCCCCGGTTGGGAGCAGGCCAATTAACTCAATATGCAAACACAGTTCGTTTAATATTTGCTATTATTAAACTGAATTTGTAATTAATTTATCAATTAACTTTCTTAGCAAATTTTAATTAATACTTCTTATTTTAATTTAAATTATTCAATAATGCAAGCTATAAAATGATTGGTCGTTAATATTAATGCATTAAAGAGAAAATCGTTTCTCTTAAAATGCAATATCCACTGAACAAAAACATGCATCATTATCAATATTTTAATTAAAAAAAAATATTAGTAAAAAAACTTTTTAGAGACAAGCTTTTATTGAAATGTACGAAAAAGGAAAAAATAATATTTATTAATTTTGGTTCATAATTATTATAAAAGCGGGGGTTGTAATCTCTATGATAGTTTATTAGTCGCAACCCCCGCTTTTGTAATAATTATGAACCAAAATTAATAAATATTATATTTTACTTTTTTGTACATTTCAATAAAAGCTTGTATCTGAAAAGTTTTTTTTACTAATATTTTATTTTGTTCATTTTAGTCTTTCAAAATCTTACCCCCCTTTGACACCCGTAGGTGTTGAATTTCGAAAAATCCTTTCTTAGTGGATGCTTACGTCAGAAAAGGAACCACAGTCCAAATTTCAAGTTTCTAGCTTCAGCGATTTGGCCTGGGCGTTGATTAGTCAAAAAAAACCGTACATCCCCGTTTGAACCCCTTAGGGGTTGAATTTATTTCTAAAGACGACTTATTCATGTATTGTCATCGGGAATACATATGTGTGCAAAATTTCAAATCGATCGGATACGTGAAAGTCGTTCAAAATTGACTTGCAAGATTTGACTTAAACAAACACACAAACAAAATAACATACAAACATTGCAAGTTAAATAAAAACTTGTTATAAATTACATGTTTTTTTTAAATTAAAATATCGTCAGTCATTATTATTAGTGATGCATGTTTTTGTTCAGTGGATGTTCCATAACTACAAGATAAATAAAACTCGGCTATATTGCGTCTTAATAAAACACGTTGTTTTGAACTTTTGAAATATATTTACTTTATAACAGAATACAAGGCAAAAAACAATATTTATTTGCTTTAATGACCAACGACGCTAATGACCTCACTTGTCGGGCGTCTATAATTTACAATTCATTCATTCATTTAATGACCAACGTTTCGACACTAATTTTTGAAGTTACCTATACTTTTTTAGCTAAGATAGTGAATTGGAATGACCTCTAGAAAAAAATTACCGACTCAAAAATTATCGAAACCCTGCAGTAATGTAACGCTAGAGATAAAACGGCTCTAACAATTTGAATGTTTACCTGAAAAATCGATCTAGCTAGTTCTCATCGCAGGAAAAATTCGTTTTCTTATTAATCTTATAACTTATTTAAAAATCTATTTTTTGACGTTTCAAAATAGTGTAATATTGTAAGCAGGCTTTGGATATACTTATGTGTAGATGTTATGATATCCACATTTTTTATTAATAGGGTAAATGCGGGAGAGATGCCGCGGTAGGAGAGACGCCGCATGGCTATTAACTTACCTATTTACCAATGGATGGTGCTACAAGTACGTATGTTCGTTCATCTTATCTTGACACATACGTCGCATGCGTTGAATATGATTTTGTGCGTATTTAAGTTAAAGTTTTTCGAAGGTATCACTAAATATTTATTAATTTTAATTATATATATTTATTAATTTTAAAAACTCTGAAAGGGAAAAAACAAAAATGTAAATGCATGAAGTATAACTTCGACCGTGCGCTTATGCGTGGTTGAGGCATATATCCTTTTTTCACTAATAGATGACAGCACAATCGTTTCACTTGTAACTGCAGTCAACTTCGTCTACATTGATGTTGTGAGTCTTATAAGGTAGTTGAATGTGATTAAACACTAAACAAAAACTTTTGACCCAGTTATTATTACCTAAGTAAAGTTGCATTTAACTTGTGTTTTCATTTTGAGTTGGCTATTTTGAACTTTTCCAATATTAAAGCACATAAGCCAACTATACCGTAATCTTTTCATGAGATTATTAATTAAAGGCTGTTATATAAGAGAGAAGTTTTTCCCCTCGTCTCTTTCGCCGTATAACAAAAGATAACGACGATGTCGGGGAAGTGAGATATCTAATGAACGTATATTTTAATATTACAATCTGACAATCTACAGAGTGTAGCAAAATTTTAAAGACAAAAACTGCCCACCGCCCTACTTTTAAGTCTCAAAATTCACAGCATTTTCTCTAGGTATGTAGCGGTGCCTATGTCTCTGCTATATATTAGTATCCAGTCATATATGTATTATAATTTATATCTGTGTGTTGGTGTAACAACCTGTACCAGGGTAAAAGTTTTAGCTAAAAAATCCAGTATACTGGTTCTTTTTAACCGACTTTAAAAAAAATAGGTTACTCAATTCGACCGTATATATTTTTTATGTTTTATGTGGTTATGTTTTATGTTTGTTCGCGGATAACTTCGTCGTTTATGAACCGATTTTGAAAAAAAATTTTTTATTTGAAAGGATATACTTTCAGATTGGTTTCATAGAAATTTCAACAAAATCGGTTCAGTAGTTCAGCCGATTTTAATAAAAGCTAGTAACGGCGTGTGATTCCTTAAGGTAAATGTCACTTTTTGACACATCAGACAGCGTAAGAATGTCGGTTTAATAAAAGTGAGTAACGGCGTGTGATTCCTTTAAGGTAAATGTCACTTTTTGACACTGAAAAGTAAAAAATAAAAAACTTTTTAACAAAAAAAAAACCTCCTTCAAAAAGCCACTAAAAAGCGAAAAATAATGAAATTTTGAGATCTGCGCCAATTTAATAAAATATGATGTCGGTTAAAAAGGAGATATTAATCACAATACTATACTTTTTAACCGACTTCATATTTTATTAAATTGGCGCAGATCTCAAAATTTCATTATTTTTCTCTTTTTAGTGGCTTTTTGAAGGAGGTTTTTTTTTGTTAAAAAGTTTTAGTAGGTATAGTTACTTAGATACATATTTGTACCTGTGGACTATACGTGTCATACATTCTTAAACCGATACTTTTTTATGAAACAGCCTGTATGATATGTTGAAGATAAGAAATAATAAGCTCCCTCGTAAGGAAACTCTCCCACAATTGTATCTATAATAACATAATGGTAGAGTTTTATTTTGTTCCTTTTTAATTGCAACCCTACAAAGTATTTCTGTCTGTGACTTTTATCATTTTAAGTGTCAAACGATTATTTATCTACCTTCAGACTTTAGACAAATTTAATGTCTGACAGTCTGATTTTTACTTCCCACCTCTACTATGGTAGTGAAGTAATGGATTTAGTCCGAAAAAAATATTTCGAGATTTTAACAGATCTTCACGTTTTGAGACCCTAGCAATCGTTTAAGATCATTTTCTGACTGATGTCTGTATTGTGTGTGTGTGGTCAATTTTTCGCCTTCGATATCGTAAAAACGGAACAACATACGGCCATGCCGATTGTTCTATTGTGTTTATCAGCCTTTAACTTAGATCTGATTAGATTTTGAGTAAAATCGGTTCAGTTGATCCTGAGATATTCAAAAAAACGTTCTCAATGTTAGTATTAACATAGATAAAAAAAAATATAAATCAATTCTAGATGTTATAATATGAAAAAAATGTAAATATTTTTTTCTCTAAAATGTAGGTATAGTTTTCGAGAAAAAAATATTTTACTAAAAAAAGAAAATTGTACGTAAATCAAGGTAACCATGATTTTTGCTATATTACTAGCCATCAGTAGATCACCAAAAAAAAAATAGGGCCATGCTTTTTTTCAAAGAATAAAAAAAGAGTGTTTATTTTTTGCAAATATTTACTAGGTGGGAAGTATAGGACTGGTCATCAGTCGAATTTTTAACTTATAAAATGTGTTTGTCAAGCTGCGAATGAAATAGTTATTTAATAATATTTATTTTCACTTCCCGGACCGGCTTCGCTCGGGTAGTTTTTCATGAAGGATACGCTGTAACTCTGAAATTGCTAAAAACGTGTAACTAATCATAAATTCATAGCACCCGGGCTAATGATGTAAAAATACGGTATTAAACTTTTTTGTGTATTAAACCGATGGTATAATACTGTATTTTTTCAGTATAAAACGGTTTTTTACTTTTTCACACTACGGTTACGGTGCATTTTTCAGTATTGCCAACTGCATAATAGGAAAAGTTCCTGTTCTCATTTTGGTATTAAACCGTTTTAAACGGTGTTAAACGTTTTATACGTGCTGTATAAAATAGTAAAATACGCAGTATTTACACCTAGTATAAAACTGGGGTATATTATTTTTTTTACATACCGTTTTATACAAACGTTTTATACCGAAGTCCCAAATAACCTTAGCTGTTGGCGGTCTTTAAAACACAATTACAATTTATACCGAAGTATTATACGCATTTACATCACTAACTCGGGCGAAGCCGGACGGGACCACTAGTTATTGATATTTTTGAATAAGTAAATTAAAAGTGTTCGGTTACGTTAAGTGACCTTGTAATTCTGCTGATTTCCAGTCTAGACTTTTCGCTACAGCTTCAGCTTAGAACCTAAAATAAAACCTTCAGTACAAATAATACACAATTTTTTTTAATATTTTATCAATTTTTTGATTGAAAATGAAGCAAAAAAAAAGTTGTAAATATAACTTTTTCAATTTCAAAATCTTCTAAGTGTATTGCGATGTGTTTTTAACTGAAAAAGTATACCGAATAATGTCCTTCATTAAAAAAATATTGGAAAAAAACTTTTTTGAATAAAAGCGAGTAACATTATACCTACTTGTAATATATATAGCTCCTAACAGGGTTGGATTTAGGCACAATCCAACAGTACAACTTTTTAAATAGTGTAGTAGATTTTTAGTACTTTTTAGGCTTCCGTACTCAAATTAAAAGCCCAAACGGAGTCCTATTGTTGTGGCAACTCCAAAATAGAATACACTCTGTCTCTATATTTAAACAACAAATATCAAGAACACTTCAAGTTCCATCTAAAATAGTTTGCAAGTTTAGAGGAAAAGTATTTGCGACCAAAAAATAAATATAACAAAGTAAGATAAATTTCCTTTTTATAACTCCTGCTTCTAAAGTTCAATATTCGAGTACTGTGAGGCGGGCGTGAAGAGGCGTATTTTAGTAAGCGTGCGTAAAAGTACAGTCACCGTGCGTAAAAGTCCAAAGCGTGCGTAAAAGTCCAAAGCGTGCGTAAAAGTACCGTCACCGTGCGTAAAAGTACCGTCACCGTGCGTTAAAAGTCCAAAGCGTGCATAAAAGTACGATTACCATGCGTCTCTACATCTTATAAATTTGAAATTTCCGCACTTTGTACAATACAAGCACTATTTACTGTGTTACTATATATAGCGACGCACCTACAAAGTCTACATCATGGGAGAGTCATGTTTTTAATGATTTATACAGAAGTTAATAACTTTAATAAAAATAAACTAAATCGTAACTTAGTCTGTAATTGTAAAGTTCTAAGAACTCGAAGAGCGAATTTTCCGTTTTCATAATTTTTTCCTGTTTTTCATAAACTTTAGAAGCAGTCGTTATAAAAAATTATGTTCGATACGTACGCTTAAAGTGAGGTATCTAGTAGGCTTAAATTGAGGCACTCGCTAAAGGGACTGACACATACACAACGAGATCTCGTTGTGTATGCGTCAGTCCCTTAGCTCGTGTCTCAATTTAAGCCTACTAGAATACCTCACTTCACGCACACGTATCGAAAATAACTATTTCGAACGGTACGGAATCCTCGGTGCGCGAGTTCGACTCACGAACTTGACCGGTTTTATTAAATGCGTTGCACCTCTGTTTCTATAATAAAATACAGTTTATCGATTCTCAGGTTCCACCGCTTCAAACGCGAAGTTCATTTACTCTGTACTTCATAAATATGTCATGTTTTGTTTTTTTCACGTCAATTAGAATTTCAGTCACTTTATAGATTGATAATGTAATTAAATTGAAACAAAAACCAATCGCTCCATACTTCTATGTACAAAAAAAAATCGACTTACCACCTACGAAACGATTGCTCGTAACTAACTGAAAATTTTCCCAACAAATGTTTAATATTTTATTCATGTTTAATCACCATTCTTCTATATATAGGTATCTACTATCTATACTATATACTATAATATTATAAAGCTGAAGAGTTTGTTTGTTTGTTTGTTTGGTTGAACGCGCTAATCTCAGGAACTTCTGGTTCGAATTGAAAAATTATTTTTGTCTTGGATAGTCCGTTTATCGAGGAAGGCTATAGGCTATATAATATCACGCTACGACCAATAGGAGCGGAGCATCAATGAAAAATGTTGCAAAAACGGGAAAAATTATTCCTTTTGAGAGCTTCCGTTGCGTGCGCTGCGTAAACGGTTAAAGTTACGCAAAAATCATGTATGACGGAATTGTTCCCGGAAGGTTTATATATATAACGAACGAGCGTAGCGAGTGAGAAAGCAAACGTGCGGAGCGAGTGAGTAATGTAATCATAATATTCAAACGAACGAGCAAAGCCAGTGAGTAGTGTGTTGCACCCGGGCTTTCTTAGCACCCGGGCGAAGCCGGACGGGGCCGTTTGTCTATAATATAAAAATGATTGTTTGTCTGTCTATTTGCCCCGTATGCGTTTCTATACCATTAATCCGATTGCGATGAAATTTTGATGAGTTGTTGTGCTCACTACCGGGAAGGTTTCTGTAGGTTAATAAATTCTTAGCACCGGGCGAAGACAGACGAGACCGCTAGATCACAGTGCATGGTGGAAGTACGTCTATATATGGCGGGGGGACGGGTGTTTAATCTTTATTATTCTGTAATATAAAAATTATTGTTTGTCCGTCTGTTTGTCCCGTATGCGTTCCTATACCACTCATCCGATTGCGATGGAATTTTGATAAGTTGTTGTGCTCACACCGGGAAGGTAAATTAAAATATATGCTTAAAACAGTCGCCCTAACATATTAAATTTGAACCTTGAACTGATAATATAAATTTAAATTTTAAATAACTTATCTCTGTCTCGTCATAGCAGGAGGGCTGTTTAAGCTTTAAATAATTAACAGTTTCTTATTATATTTAAATCTCCCTTCTTGTAGTTACGCCATTGGTTGTTTTTGATCCGCTGTAACTATGGCATTTTTTCGTCTATTTGCTCATCTTGTGTTGCTATGACGAGACATTATAATGAGACAACCTATAGATTATTATGTAACCTGATACTATAGATTAATCATTAACACGTATGTAGGGGCATTAAGTGATGCCAACCAGGGGATACCTGAAGAGGGTTGGCAAACCCTCTATCAGGGGTTGTGTATTATTCAACCATTGTATTGTTTATTTGTCTATATGCTTCACCTGTCATAAAACGTATAAATTTATGATTTTATAAACAATCGAAATATAGTCTAATAAGCAAAGTTTGCAGTCATATCATCTATTAGAGAATTTTAATAACAGAAAAGTTTAATGTCATTATATTTTGTAAACGCATTATCTTTTTGGCAGGAAAATAATCGGTTCAGTGAAATGTGCATGTCTTCGGTGTTCTAAAAATAATTTTCAATATGAAAAATTCCAGTTGAATTTGTGAGAAAAATCTCTTGCGATATTATTTTGGGTAGAAAATATGCAGCAAAACGGCGTATATTTCCAAAACCACTGGGGCTTGAGAATAGCAATGCAAGTCCCCGCCGTTCCCGGATTCTAGCCCGAGAGCTGGTAAAAGTGTCAATTGGATTTTCATTGTATAATTAAAATAAAAAATAATGAATTGAAAATATGAATTGGTGCTAGGCTCAAATAACCTTAGATGTTGGTGGTCTTTAAAACACAATTCAGTTTCCAAAACCACTGGTTCAATTGGTACCAAAATAGATCTGGAGTGTTTTTTGAGACAAACATTTAAAAAAAAAACTTTTTAACAAAAACAAACCTCCTTCAAAAAGCCACTAGAAAGTAGAAAATAGTAAAATTTTGAGTTCGGCACCAATTTAATAAAGTATGAAGTCGGTTAAAAAGTATAGTAGAAATTAATATCTATTTTTTAACCGACTTCATATTTTATTAAACGGGCGCGGGCCTCCAAATTTTATTATTGTCCTCTTTTTAGTGGCTTTAACAAAGCAGTTGCATTACATTTTCCAAGGGGAAATTCCACATATCCCCTTCATTCTCTTTGCACTTCCCTTGAGGAAACACCACCTACCTGTAGGTTTTTTTTTAGTTTTCACAGTATAGTCTAGTTGCTTTGACCAGCAATTAGCCAGTGCTATTTTTGTATATTATATTATTATTATTAATATTGTAGATTGTAGACGCGTCGACAACTCAGGTCATTAGCGTCTTCAACACAACAATAATTATTAATAATCCATTTGTGTATTAGAATCTACCAGTCGGCATACACAAACCGACTGGTACGACCTCGGGCTCCTGGGAACGCCAATTCCCAAATAACATTAGAATGCAATTGCGAAAACAACTACATTCCAATATTCCCCCTGGGGAATTGTATATTATAGGCTAGAATGAAAGTTTGACAAATAAAAAACATAACGCGATAGGACACAACATAAATGACAGGGAAACAAGAGGGAAGAAACATATAGGGATGCTAGGATAGGGGACATGGATTCTCCTCACCTATAGGTTAATATTGCAATACATTTTCTGGGGGAATACCATATATCTCTGTATTCCCTCTGCACAGCATCCGTAGATTAAGAGTCGCTGGTTTAAGGATTAAGGAGTCTAAAAAAAGTTTGAGAACTTCTGTTTTAAAGGATAAGCACCTGGAGCTATGTTACGTCATCCGTCTGGCATGTATGATAAATTGATCAGGAACCAATATTATGCTTGAATTAATTGGCGTTAATTACTGATGAAAATTTTCCTGTACATTGTTGTGAGTTGCTATTGCATACAACAATCTAATAACACTGTTTATTATTGGTATCTATACACCCTAAACAATGCCATTAATAATATTCCGCGGATAAAAGTAGTTCTAGCTGTATTAAATTCGGTAGAGGTTTGCACAAAAAAACCGGTCAAGTGCGAGTAGAACTAGCGCCACGAGGGTTCCGTACCGTTACAACAATTTAATTAGTGTAAGCTGCAGTGTCCATGTTAATAAAAAGCACAGTTTAAGCTCGAATCTCATAGTTGACAGTTATATTTTTATTGCATTAGCTTTTTTGTGCAAACAAAGCCACACCCCTGTCTCTTCCAATTTTAATATTACTGTATTATACATAATGCGATATTATTTTGTTAATATTACACCGAACTGAATTTACATATTTGATTTACGACAATGCATATGTAATTTTACGATTCTCAAAACACGTTCACCATGATTGCATTTTGTTTATTGTAGAGTGTGTATAGACAAATGAAATAGTGCTAATAAAAAAAATGGGCGTGTGTTAATACCCACACGACAGAAGTGAAAACTTCAGATTTTCTAATTTTAAAATATACCTATAGATTTTTTCTTAGATATAGCTCAAAAATCATGGCAGCATAGCTGTCTGAGATATTTATTATTTTCACCTCTAATTGTTATGTGAATAATATGGTGTGGATATAAGGGGTTTTAAATCGATTGATTTTATCATTTACCAACCTATAGATATATAGGTATAATTTTTTAATCACACAGTTTAATCATAAATATATTAAAATCGGTCTATATACAATTAAATTTAATGAATATAATACCTTAACGATAATATTGAGTTTTAGTGCCATCTGTTAGAGCACTTGTGAACTACAAATGACTTTTCACTCGTATTAAGTTTTTAGTGTCATCTATTAGCACACTTATGAACTACACACTATGCAAGCATATTGCAAATACGTGTTCGTGTTCGAGCCGAGTAGCCCCGATTGTCACTGTCGGGTGCGTTTCACAACACTGTTGTTAACAGCTCAGGCAAAGCGCGCCTAAGAAAGTTTTCACTTCAAAAATTAACATATTTTATAAAATATACTGGACTTTGTACCAACGAAATTCGATGACGCCGACGGGAAGATATTTGGAAACGTATCTTAGAAATAAAGAAAATAATCTTAATTGTTATTATAAAGAAACGCTCATTTTAACATGCTTGGTTGTTTGATAAATATGCAACCAAACAATGTAGATATCTTTGTTTTGTTAATTTTTATCCAACTAATATGTATTTTTTTTTCTTTGTTTCAGGACTATTTGCTGCACAATTTTCTATATGGATAATGGGTAAGTTTTTTTAATATGTTTTACTTTTTTGAAAAATACCTAAATTTGTTATACCTAGTCACACCTCCTCTTTTTTTTAATTTATGCATTAGTCTACAACCCTACATGTAAAGGAAGGCGGGACTGACTTTTTGAAAAAAAAAATTTTTACTCAAAAAAATCGCAATTTTTGAGATTATTTTTTTCCTTTACGGCACATAATACCACATACTAAGCACATTACAGCACAACCTTCCTTTTTCAAAAAAAAAAAATGGCGAGGCTAACTTCACGCACCAAAAAATGATGTTGCTTATAAAAATCGCAATTTTTAAGATTATTTTTTTTTTCTTTACGGCACATAATAGCACATCTTGAGCACATTACAGCACAACCATTTTTTTTTTTTCAAAAAAAAAAAAAAAAAAATGGTGGGGTTAACTTCACACACATGGAAAATTGCCTCGCTTATGTATGTTTTGTGATGTCGCATTTAGTTTTATGTGATATATTATTTGACGTAATTAAGACGCGAAGTTGTCGACGGGTCTATAATCTACAATAAATGAATAAGCAAGACCCTTTTTTAAATGTAGTTAGGTACGTCACTGGCACGTTGCAGATGTATTTATATTATGGATCAATTTAAACTGAAATAATAGTTTAATTGCTAATTACGAACCATCCAACTAATTATTGATCCTGTTAGACCAAAACCCAAGTCGAACTTTTGATGTGGTCGAACGTAAAAGGTCCATGTTGTGTTTAATTGAGGAAATATGTCTAATAATTGCAAAATTTGCTCTGTACACATCGGGTGGCCAAAAAGAAACCTGCAGTCTTTCAAATTAAAGACTGAAGATTTTTTTAGTCGACTGCGAAAAAAGAAGGAATATGAGTTTAATAGTCTATTGCCCATATTCATAGTTAACCCTTAAGGTAAGTGATAAGGGTCCCTTCGCTGAAGGTCACTTAAGTGCTGAGGGCACCTTATTCAAAGGAACGTTTCATAGTCATTTCCTTGAGTGAGGGAAGGTAAATCTCCATGATTTTTTTTTTTTTTTTTTTATTTCAAAACAAAACAAAATGTGCTTCGACTACTATGGTCATTAGCACTGCTGCCGAATGGCATCTTATATATATACAATGATATAATACAATGATATATACAATGATATAATACAATATGTATTATACAATAAAAGATAAGTATTAATTATTATCAGGTAAGTATTAAATTTCGGAAGTATTAATTATCAAGCAAGCATTGATTTTTCGGTAAGTACTTATTAATTTTATGGTAAGTTTTATGTTAAATATATTTTATTATGTCTGTTATTTTTATAAACTCCACTATTTTTTTTAGGTTTACTGGCTCGTTGTTCAGGGATTCTTCGATTCTGCTGGAGATGTCGAGTTGGTGCCGGGCGTTGCGGTATTTGTTACAGGTAAGAATAATGTGTTTTACAGTTATGGGTGTTTGGCATACATTGCATATTGGTGGTGGTTCTTTTGTAATTAGATGCCTGTGGGTTATGTTGGTATGTCCGGTTCTGAGTCTGGTTACTGCGATTAGTTCTCGTCTGGATAGTGTTTGTTCTGTTTCCCATTTTGCGACTGTTGTTTTGATTTCTCTTAATTTGTTGTTGGTTGTTTTCCAATTATTGTTCCAGTGATCTGTTAATTTGCTTGTTATGTAATTTTTGAAATCAAAACTTATCACTTCCTCTTCTGTCGGGGGTTCGTTGGAAGTGGCGGCTTCTTTAGCTGCTTGGTCGGCTAATTCGTTGCCCTCGATACCCACGTGAGATGGTATCCAGACGAAGACAATTTTCCTGTTTGTTTTTTGTATCTCCGTTATGCTTTCTTGAATGCTTATTATATACGGATGGCTTGTATACATTTCAGTTATAGCTTGTAATGCGCTCATTGAATCGCTAAAAATTAAGACGCTTGTGGTATCTGTGTTTGATTTTTCATCGAATAAGCATTTCATGATAGCATATAACTCTGCTGTAAAAATGCTGCTTATCGGGTGTAGTTTATACATATTTTTAATTTTATTTTTTATACTGACGTAGGCACAGCCACTTTGACCATTTATTTTAGAACCGTCTGTGTAAATGATTTTGTAGTTAGGATATTTTGATAAAATAGCGTTTTTGTGCTTTTTAAATATTATCGGATTTGTATCTATTTTTTTGTCTTGACTGAGTTCCAGGTTTATTTCGGGTAGGTTCTTTATCCAAGGGGGAATTGTACTAAAATCATTAGGCACTGTTTGATATTCCGGTATGTTATGGTCTTCGATCAGTTTTTTCGCTCGAATGGCGAACGGATTTGGGTGTTTACCATTGCTATACTTATTTTGGTATTGCGGGGTGATTGTCTTCGATCTGTTTATGTTGTTTAGGCTACTTGTGATTCCTATGTAACGATGCAGTATGATTTTTTGTCTTCTCAAAGTAGGTGGGGGTTCTCCGGTGATACTGTATAAGCTATCTGTACACATCGGGTGGCCAAAAAGAAACCTGCAGTCTTTCAAATTAAAGACTGAAGATTTTTTTAGTCGACTGCGAAAAAAGAAGGAATATGAGTTTAATAGTCTATTGCCCATATTCATAGTTAACCCTTAAGGTAAGTGATAAGGGTCCCTTCGCTGAAGGTCACTTAAGTGCTGAGGGCACCTTATTCAAAGGAACGTTTCATAGTCATTTCCTTGAGTGAGGGAAGGTAAATCTCCATGATTTTTTCCTTTAGAACAGTTGGTCATACTGCAGACCGATTGTGTTTAGTTGTCATTTTTGATATAAATGCGTGTTTTTCATGTGTTTTACTGTTTTTACTTTTTCGACACTTAAGGGACATACTATCCACCCTTAAGGGGAGGGTGATGTAAGGGCCCTTACAGACGTCAATTTTGTTTGTGAAACGCATATTCGATTTGAGGGTATGAGTAAGTGTCCCTTACTACTTACTACATACGGCCGTATGTGTATAGATGTTCCCTCGTAGCTTCTAAACTACTGAACCGATTTTAACAAATAAGGTATCTATCGATTCGTCTTAGTGACGTGCGTGTTACAGAGTATATTACGTCACCACGAATCCAATATGGCGGATGATAAACGTAAATTATTGACTACAGAAAAAAAAGAAGTAAATAAGAATATCGTGTAGATTATAGACTATAGGGTAATTACTGCCTGTATGTCTATAATGTATTTGCTGTTTCTTTGTTTAATGTCTGTCTGTTTCACTGATTACTGCTGATTTTAATTTCTCATCTTTTAACGGTCCTTTCTGGCAAAACTTATCGATGTTTTAACCCTTCTGAATTCTGATAGCCTATAGGTACTGTTGTTAACAATTAAAACAATGTTGTGGTCGACTATGTAGAGTAAACTGGCCACTTCCACTAGTAATTTTTCCCATGCGAAGGGGGGTGTTAATGTTGTGTTTTTTTGAGTCAACATTAATACTCTACATAATCGACCACAACATTGTTTTGTTTTGGGGTTTCTATGTGCTACGCTTTTGAAACAAAAAAAGTATTCAAAATTTATAATTTCGTTGTGATCAGATCTATTTTAGACTCGTCTTGATTAAATCAAATTTTATTGTGTTTTATTTATTTATTATTAATTTTATATAAAGATCTACAATCAAGTCAAAAAGATCTTTATAGTACCTACTCTTAAATAAAACAAAAATTATCTTAGCGACATTAGTTGTTTGTTTTTTTTGGTCACCCAGCGTACGAGTATAATTACTATTATTACTGATGTGTGCCAATCGGAATCCATTCAGGCTGAAATGCATTTAGTGGTTTAGTACTAGACAAAGTTACTGTTTTGTGAATTGCTTTTAATTAATGAAGCTTGAATGAATATCATCAGGGGTGGCGATGTGGTTAATTTCGTTAAATGTATCTATTTTTTGGGTTCCATACCAATATAGTAAAAACAGAACCGTTTTCGAAATTTGAAAAGTCCTGACAAAAAGCCGGACATTTCAAAAAACGTCCAGACATTTTAGACTGATTTAAGACTTATGTTTTATTTTTAAGTAATTTAATGCGAAATTTAAATATTCATTCAAAATTTTTCTACCTAAGTAAAAAATCCGGACAAATTAAAAAGCCGACGTGTCCGGACCAATCCGGACGGATAATAATCCTAGCCGTAGGAGAGAGTGATATATTCCGCGGATATTAGTAATAATAATAACAAGAAATTTAGTTCGGTTCACAAATACAGGAGAAATCGGTGTACATCCATAAAAAAGTGTACATACATAAAAAATACGCATCAAATTGAGAACCTCCTCCTTTTTTGAAGTCGGTTAAAAACTACAGAAGGTTGCGGTACATTCGTAATTACTGTGCCTCTTGTCATTTTTTTTTTTATTAGCGCCCGGTATAAGTTTTAAGTTTATTAATAGTTTACGTCCTACGATTTAAAATCTGTGTGCAGACCTAAAATCGAGACAAGCTTGAAGCAAACACAGCGAAACTTTACCGTGTGTAAACAAAACGATTAAAGTGAAACTAGAGTCCATTTTAACTAGATTGGGAATTAAGGTAGTACACTAGCGTGAAATATAACTACAGTTACTTTTCCCGTAAGGCATAATAGAACGAGAGCTAGTGACAATTTCAGGTGTTATTTATTCAAGGTCTTATTTTTGTGAAGATATTGAGGGAGGCATATTTCAGTCTTGATTCTTGAAGCAATATAATAATTGTAACCATTTTTTTGTTACATGTTGGGGCGGTCTTCATCTCTCCCATACCGCTATCTAGCAAAATCCCTTACTCAGGGCATTTTAATATGCCTCTCTCAACATCCTCACAAAAATAAGGCCTTGATAGTGTTGCCGTCTAGATCTAGACTTTCTAGATTCTTGTCTTGTCTTGTCTAGATTTTCAAGACAAGACTTGCACTAGGCCTTGAATAAATAACACCAAAAAATTGTGTCTCGGTCCAGCGTTGGCCAATCCCTTTGATGTGTGCTCAAAAAACCGCCTGGTCTTGCAATGCCAACGTTGGTGACTGTTAAATATTGGGCACAGGAAAACCATCCACACGACATGGCAATTTCCTTAATGTCAACATTGGTCGACATTTGCCATGGCGTCTGGAGCCGGTTTAGATCTGTTTTCAGCGCGAATAAAGTGCACGTAATACGAATATAAGTTGTCTAGTTCTATACCTGAGATATAGTCTATACGTAATTTACTAGTTTTCTAACAAACTTCGGGAGATTAAAGCACTATCTATATTCGCGATTTAAACTTCAGATAGAAACATAAATATAAACTTCGGTGTTATAATATAAACAAAAAATATCAAACAAACTTTTGCCAAAACTAGTTCAAAAACAAATTTTAACTTTGCACGGTTTATAGAAATTGTAAACTTTTAATAGGGTCATACTAAAATCAAGGACAAGTCAATGCCGTATAATCAAAAAATATTAATATTTTATGTTTTCGTAGAAATAAGGATCAATTCTGTTTCAATCGACTAAAAAATTAATTATCCATAGTTAAATGTATAACTTTTCTTATTTTTCAATTTATTGTAAAACCTATTAACGACGATTTTTTTAGAAAATTACAAAAAAAAACGAACTATAATTTTTTTCGTTAGTTGAAATAATTTTTTTAAGAATCTAATTTATTATTAACTTCCCATTGGAAGTTATTGTAATATGGGTCCGAAAATCGAAATCAAAATGTATAGCAAATTTTTATGTTTCAAGGTCACCACACTATTTTTCACTATTTTTAGAAAGATGTCTCTGTGTGTGTATGTGTGTGTGTGTACGTATGTACGTACGTACGTACGTATGTGTCCATTTCTTTCTAAGACGAAATCTTGAGAATGAAAAATGATATCGACTACGTTAGGGTGCAAATCGACGCGTATTAACGTATATATGATCTGAAAGAAATTTTTTCAAAATCGGTTCAGCCGTTTTTCTTTCTTATCCAAATAACCTCCAAAAAAGTAGATTTTACACAATATCTCGCGAATAAAAAATTATATCGACTTCGTAAGGGTGTCAATCGAGGCGTGTTAACGTCATTTTGATCCGACATAAATTTTATAAAAATTGGTTCGGCCGTTTTTTTTAAATTATTGTTAAAAATAAATAATAATTATGTTTTAATGATTAAAATGATTGCTTTTCTGTGTAATATCTAATTTAATTATTATTATTAAATATTTATCAAGCTGGGAAGTTCATCGTGTGGACCTCAAGGGTCGCACTTTAGTTCTAATAAACGACCCACCTCACGGCTTGTTTCTTTGCAATTTGTTTTAAAAAATTAAAAATATGTCGCGGTTTTTTTATGCCTACAAATTATATTTGGTCTAATTTCTTCGTAATTACCAACCATTTTTGTGACATTAAGCTTTCATTTCATATTTTAAATATGTATGAAAAATTCTGCCTATATTATTCATAATATGAAAGTTTATAATAGAAGATCATTGGCGTTCCAATAAATATCGATAGGTACCTATTTAAAAAAAAATTCGACTGATGACCAGTCCTATACTTCCCACCTAGTAAATATTTGCAAAAAATAAACACTCTTTTTTTTTTCTTCTTTGACTAGGCCCAAATAATCTTAGCTGTTGGTGGTCTTTAAAACACAATTTAGTTTTTATTCTTTGAAAAAAGCATGGCCCTCTTTTTTGTTTGGTGATCTCTGATGGCTAGCTTAATATAGCAAAAATCATAGTTACCTTGATTTACGTACTTCTTTTTTTAGTAAAATATTTTTTTCTCGAAAACTATACATTTTAGAGAAAAAAAATATTTACATTTTTTTCATATTATAACATCTAGAATTCATTTATATTTTTTTTTACCTATGTTAATACGTGACATTGAGAACGTTTTTTTGAATATCTCAGGATCCACTGAACCGATTTGACTCAAAATCTAATCAGATCTAAGTTAAAGGCTGATAAACACAATAGAACAATCGGCATGGCCGTATGTTGTTCCGTTTTTACGATATCGAAGGCGAAAAATTGACCACATACACACACACACACACACACACACATACATACAGACATCAGTCAGAAAATGATTTTAAACGATTGCTAGGGTCTCAAAACGTGAAAATCTGTTAAAATCTCGAAATATTTTTTTCGGACTAAATCCATTACTTCCCTACCATAGTAGAGGTGGGAAGTAAAAATTTTAATTTAAAACACCCTGAACCAAAACTACAACATAATCGGTTGATTAAAAACTATGAAATAATTCTATAACAGAATTGTTTGTTTAAAACGTTGTCTAGAAGATTATGGTTTATGAAGTGTTCAAACGTGGATAGAAAATCTTTTGGAATGTCAACAAATTTTCAAGTAGCCAGGATAAAATATTCCTGTCACATAATAAATATGTGACATGATAATCTTAGCTCCGATTCCTACGTGTGACATTTTACTTCAAAGAAACCGCTAAAGTAGTTTTCTTTTTTTTATATTTCTTCGTACAAATACTGTTTGTAAAGCTGGCTTTACATTTTACATTTCAACTATCCTTTTATAAACTACTTTTTTGTCCTAGCCCCTATAAAATAGCTATTTTTAACCGACTTCAAAAAAGGAGGTGGTTCTCAATTCGGTTGTATTTTTTTTTAATGTTTGTTACCTCAGAACTCCGTCATTTATAAACCGATTTGGAATTTTTTTTTTTATTTGAAAGGATATACTTTCAGATTGGTCCCTTTAGAAATTTCATCAAAATCGGTTCAGTAGTTCGGCTGATTTCAATAAAAGTTAGTAACGGCGTGTGATTCCTTAAGGTAAATGTCACTTTTTGAGACTAAAAAGTAAAAAATAAAAAACTTTTTAACAAAAAAAAACCTCCTTCAAAAAGCCACTAAAAAGAGGAAAATAATGAAATTTTGAGGTCTGCGCCAATTTAATAAAATATGAAGTTGGTTAAAAAGAAGATATTAATCACTATACTATACTTTTTAATCGACTTCATATTTTATTAAATTGGCGCAGACCTCAAAATTTTATTATTTTCCTCTTTCTAGTGGCTTTTTGAAGGAGGTTTTTTTTTTGTTAAAAAGTTTTTTTTCGTGCATGTAAACCCAAGCAGGTAACGAGAGCCGGGTGCTGAAGTAAAATTCAATAATAATTTAATTTTTTTCAATTTATTTTTTTTTTTAAATAAAGAAAAATTTAATAGTTATAATATTTCATATTACGCTAGCTAGAGGCGAACCTGCGATCTTGTGAACAGTATACAATGCAGATAGAACGACACTCTACCCACATAGCCACGGATATATTTGAACATAATGTGTACAGTACCTATTATTCATTATTGAAATTAAGTTTGCTACACAAGTGAAATGTCAAAAACATTGAAAATACCGGAAATTAAAACAAAATCCTCTATTTTATAGGGTGTAAAACAAAAAATTCAGTGTGTATCTAGGGCGCAATGCTCTTTTGACTCGCGTGACTGTTAAACGAGCGTCAGCGAGTTAAACATATTGTCATACCTCGTCGAAAATATACTTCATTACACCCTTAGATACACAATCTACTATTACTTCGAGGATAGTGTGGTGCAACGGTTAGCGTAGCTGACCTTTGGATCACACTGTCGTGGGTTCGAATCCCACCTCCGCTCATGGATGTTTTGTGATGTCATTTAGTTTTAAGGATGCTGTTATTTAATGTAATTAAGACGCTAATGACCTAAGTTGTCGACTCGTCTATAATCTACAGTAAATAAATACTGTTACTTCATTCCAAGTCTTCATGGTTTCCGGGCTTGTAGGCCGTGGTCCGGTGGTATTTCTACCTGACGTTTCGTCTACAACTGCGGTAGACATTCTCAAAGGCGATGTGGCAGCGGTCGAAGTGTCCTCCTTGGCGGCTCACAGGTCAGTGTGTCAGTGAGTGGTGTTCTCCCTTCTTTTATGCCTAGTACCAGTGTGTTCTCTGTTCGGTCGTAGTCCGTATCTCTGTAATTACAATTAGCAATTACAGAGATACGGATTACGACCGAACAGAGAACACACTGGTACTAGCCATAAAAGAAGGGAGAACACCACTCACTGACACACTGACCTGTGAGCCGCCAAGGAGGACACTTCGACCGCTGCCACATCGCCTTTGAGAATGTCTACCGCAGTTGTAGACGAAACGTCAGGTAGAAATACCACCGGACCACGGCCTACAAGCCCGGAAACCATGAAGACTTGGAACAATGCCGGCCGTGAAAGCTTGCACTGCACTTGTTACTTCATTGTTTGCCACAAAAAGGTCTCATCTCCCATTTCAAATACTTTATGTCGCCGTCACTGAAATATAAACAAACTTTAATTCCATTTAAGTTTTAAGTAATAAGTTTTTGACTCACGTATAAAGAAGTTTTCTTTCAACCTTTTAAAGTGTCCCTAAATACGCACTTATAAATGCTTCAATTAACAGAGGGTGGTTAATATTAAATTATTGTTCTCGGGGTTCTTTTTGAAAGAAAAAAACTTCTAAGAAAAACATGTGAAAAATAAGTTTGTAAGCTCAGATGTTTATAGGCTGGTTCTTATAAGTTTTTGATTTTGCTTTTATTTTATTGACATTACTTTTGTTTTGTTTACATTTTGTTTCTGTACAGACGCTAATAACCCTTGTTGTCGAGCGTCTATAATTCACAATTCAATTCAATTCTTATAAGTTTTCAGATTGTTTAAAGGAACATTTAATATTTTGGTGATTCGTTTTATTCGGGTTAATTAAAATTTTAACATTTAAATCAGGTGATGTGTGTCGGAAAACCAAAATGGCATTAGTGGGACGGTTAATTTAATATTATTAAGGTAGACGTAGTAGGGATTCGTGTCCCACCTCATACGTCACGAAGGCCTTTTGTAAGCTTATCTTGTCTCACAGACAAGGCTTACATGGTGTTTTGTACCACCTTACTTGCAACTGATACGAAATCCTGTTTGACCGCTGCTTGCAGTACTTTCAGTGTTAACAAAGCATATTTGATCAAAATAATTGGTAAGAAACATTTAGTGAACAATTTAAAAGAACTGGGATAATATTTTTGAGGGTTAAGGTGAGTCAGGAGCGTTTTAATATCTACGTGGGACGGTGGGATTCTAGGCATATAAACATCAGGGCTCTTTATTTGGCTTTCCAAGTTTCCATACATTAATATCCTTCTTCTTTTTACAAACTTCTATTTAACTTGCAATGTATGTTAGTTTGTTTGTTTAGGTCAAATCTTGCAAGTCAATTTTGAACGACTTCCACGTATCCGATCGATTTGAAATTTTGTACACATATGTATTCCCGATGACAGTACATGAATAAATCGTTTTTAGAAATAAATTCAACCTCTAAGGGGTTCAAATGGGGATGTAGGGTTTTTTTTTGACTGACCAACGCCCAGGCCAAATCGCTGAAGCTAGAAACTTGAAATTTAGACAGTTAGTTCCTTTTCTGACGTAAGCATCCACTAAGAAAGGATTTTTCGAAAGGGGGTAAAATTTTGAAAGACTAAAATGAACAAAATAAATATTACTAAAAAAAAACTTTTTAGAGACAAGCTTTTATTTAAATGCACTAAAAAGGAAAAAATTATTTTTTATAATTATGAACCTAAATTATTAAAAATTATTTTTTCCTTTTTAGTGCATTTAAATAAAAGCTTGTCTCGAAAAAGATTTTTTACCAATATTTTTTTATTATATTCGGTAGATTTTTAAAAATATTTATTTGATAAAAAAGTGAGTTTGTACTTCAGACGGTGAAACTACTCAAACGTGGAACTTCCTGGTGTCTTGTGATAGAGAACTTGTTTTCGTAATGTACTGAGCTCCGGAATTCGAACCTAGTTAAAAAAAAATCTATGAATCTGAATTCGAATTATGACTCAAGCTGATGTGATAGAAATTTTTTCTACCGATTTTCGTCGAGATTCTGCAGTTCCGGCCATCTTGTTGGCTTACCTAAAAACATTTCGGACGTCTAGACATTTTACGAAAAAAAAAGTCTTTATTGAATAAAAAGAAGGTATTGTGTTTCTGTCAACGAAAAAACCAGACAACGATTGAGAATTTATTTACAAATATGGTGCCGTCTTTTTTTTAAATCGAACTTTGTCGGTCTCATTCTAACATTCTATTTAACTGATGTAGAGTGAGGAAGATGTTAACAAAAAATACTCCATCTTTTTAAAACAAAAAATGTATAGTAAGGTGCTGTCAAATAGGGAACTTTCGTGAAATTTTTCGTCAAATTTTACAACGCTTTTATTAACTCACTTTCTTTGTTGTTTTTGTTGTGTTTTAAAGACCACCAACAGCTAAGGTTATTTGGGCCTAGTACCAATTCATATTTTCAATTCATTATTTTTTTTAATAATAAATTGAAAATCCAATTGACACTTTTACCAGCTCTCGGGCTAGAACCCGGGAACTGGGGACTTGCAATAGAGGAACCATAGCAACGCCATGTAAACAACAGCACTGCTACACGTTCGGCTATTCTCAACCCCTGTTGTTATTATTGTTGTGCGGGAAAAAATGTGTAATCAATATATTTTCTTGGTAAGCTTAGAACTTTGAAATTTTGCGTACGTAAGTCAGGTGACAATGCTACAGAGGTTATGTGACGTCATTATAAATTCAATATGGCGAACGGACCAACATGGCGGCTATTTTTCCCAAATAAATGGGCTTATCATGCTATGTGACGTCATAAAGAAAATCCTTGCAAGTACGGTGTTAGAAATATAAGGAGAGGACAGTGTGGCGTAACGGTTAGCGTAGCGGCCTTTGGATTACACTGTCGTGGGTTCGAATCTAAGAGAATTGTTATTTAATGTATTTAAGATTAGCGTCTTAAATAGATTAAATAACAATTCCTAAGTTGTCGACGCGTCTATAATCTACAATAAATAAAATAGAAATATAAGGTAAGGCCGTAAGGGTTTCCAAAATTGTTGTCTAAAAAGTCCCCGGGTATCTCAAGTAATTGTAAAAATTAATATAAGTGAACTTAATTAAGACGCCTTGATTTATGATATCTTGATCTGTGATCACAATAAATGTTTTGCCAGTTTTAACATTCGGGTAACGTTTTCACAGAAACACGGCATAGTCTCAACTGTTTCTTGTTAAATTATAACTTACTGTACAACACTAAACCCACCTGTCAATATGTTACGTAAGATTGGTCTACATTTTTCCTTTTTCCAAACAAAATGGCTTGTAACACATTTGTGTCACCTGTGCATTTTTGTTGGTAGGTACAAGTATAACCTAACCAACATATCAGACAGTAAAACCCACAGACGTGCAGAATTTACTGAATGTTCAAAACCGGGAAAACAAATTTTTACAGATAGTGATAATAAAAAAAATTCAACTAGCTACCTCTAACCGTTTGTGAGATACAGCCTTGTGGGGCTTGAGAATGGCCGAGCGTGTAGCAGTGCTGTTGTTTATATGGCGTTGCTATGGTTCCTCTATTACAAGTCCCCAGTTCCCGGGTTCTAGCCTGAGAGCTGGTAAAAGTGTCAATTGGATTTTCAATTTATTATTAAAAAAATAAAAATAATAATGAATTAAAAATATGAATTGGTGCTAGGCCCAAATAACCTTAGCTGTTGGTGGTCTTTAAAACACAATTTTTTTAGAGCTTTGTGACAGACGGACGGTCGGACAGACATCGTAGGCTTAGGAATAGGATCCTGTTCGAAGGTACGGAACCCTAAAAAGGTATGAGTAGTTTGCACGTTATTAACCGATTTCTTTCTTTATTTTATTTATTTATTATAAATTATAGACGCGTCGACAACTTAGGTCATTAGCGTCTTAATTACATTAAATAAGAATTCACTTAAAACTAAATGACATCACAAATCATCCATTAGCGGAGGCGGGATTCGAACCCACGACAGTCTGATCCAGAGACCGCGACGCTAACCACTGGACCACACTATACTCGATTTCTTTCTTGGTATTTAATTACTAAACTTTAAAAAAGTACTTAACCAATTTAAGTAAAATTTATATGGGACTACGCTTAAGGTTTGCCCTATCAAATAAAACAAGAATCATCAAAATCGGTTCACAAACGCAGAGGTATTATGACGTAGGTAACACTCAAAAAAATATTTTTATTTTTTATTACTAGAAAAAAATAAAAACTGCCGAACCGATTTAAGAAAAAATTATATGGGACCAACCCGACATCTTTCTGAACACAGCAGAGTCAAATTTTTTAAAATTGGTGCAGCCATTCCTGAGTTATCGGTGAACATACATTTAAAAACATAGATACATACTGATCGAATTGAGAACCTACTCCATTTTCTAAGTCGGTTAAAATGTCATCGCTGTAAAGCCTGTGGCATTTTTTCCAAATTACTTTCGATTTTAACTCGTACTGAAAGCGATAAGCGTAAAGTTTGCATGAAAGAATTTTCCTAAGCTTTTCGAGCTTTCGGTACGTCGAGTAGTATCTTCAAATACGTCAGGGCTTTTCACATGTGATACTGCTGTTACGACGGTGTTTCTAGCAGCCATCTAAGAAGCTTTACCTGCCCAAAGCTTATTAGAAAAGCTGCATATACGTATATATACTTTCATTTGTTTATATATGTTAGCGTCCACAACAGGGTCGTCCCACGTACTAATATCTCATAATTTTGCATTTTATTCCACATCAGTAAACAAATAATGTTAGCCAACTTTTTTGTTCTTATATCCTTCCTCTTAATTGCAAACAAGAATTCAGACGCTAATGACCTCTGTTGTCGAGCGTCTATAATCCACAATTCATGCATGCAAACAAGAAGTAAAGAAATATATTGTTACGGAAATGATTTATACCGTTTTATTATGTCCGTAAAAATACACTTTTATTAGCTACGTAGTTATACACGTGTGAAACGCGCGTCGCCGTTCGCCGGAATGCCCCTGACCTCCCCCCATCCGCCTGGGGACCATTCACCGTGTGCCGTGTTGGCACAATTAGTTCTCGCCAGTGCCGCTAGGCTAATACATACGCCTTGTTGTTATTGTCTATGGTTATACGCCAGTGAACCTAAATCGGTAGTACAATAGTCATCAGCCGAACTGAAGCGCCACTGCTCTTGATGCGTATAACAATATATTTTTTAAGAGCACTGGACACCTACAAAATACCCCCTACACGCTTCATCTAAAATCCTTCCCCTCGCCTAAAAACGATTATGGCTCTCCCGACGCTATTTTTAAAACCAAAGGGTTCGAGTAGACGCCAAATGAAGGACCAAGAATCATACAGATCTCCGACGAAAAATTGAAAAAAAATTCATGGAAAAACTTACAACTTAAAAAAAAATGAATTAAGTAATTTTTCACACGTAAGTAGCCAAAACGTTTTTCAAAAAATTCGCCTGTAGGATCTGTAGTCTGTTTTTTAGTCCTTGTTCACCAACGAGAGGTGTCCTGTCACGGTCGCCAATTGCAACGTTTCTTCATCATCAGGTCGGAGACATGAAAATATTGTATTGTCATCGGAACTACCTATGTGCAGTGCAAAGTTTTAAGACGATATCGAATATGTACGAAGTGGGTCAAAAATGGATTACAAGATTTGACCCTAACTAACAAATGAAGTTAAATAAAAGCTTGTAAAAAATCTGAGCTTTGCACGCAACATATATGGTTTAAACATTTTTATGCTTGTAAACATACCTGAGGTTTTCCATTTTTTAGGAGAATTACTTTGTGATCAAACTAAGACAACAACCTTCGTTTAACAGTGAGATTGTAGATTATTGACGCTCGACAACTGAGGTCATTAACGTCTATTCGTGTTAGTTTATATTTAAAAAAGTTACGTTTTACAGGATAACTATTTAAAATATGTAAAATAAAATAAAAATATAATTATTTTATTTATTATATTTTACGAACATTAATTGATTTTATCAGATAAATAGAAGTGGTTGTATTTCTTTCCATGTGAGATAATACAATTATTTGTATTTAACGCTATTCACCCGCGATACAGATATATTTTTTTAAGCCCTAGACCCCCCGGTAATGCCTGCCCCCCATTCAAAATGCTCAAATTACCTGCATGCTCGAAGGAACAAACAATCTCATTCGTCTTGCAGAATAATAAAAAATACGCATATGGTGGAAGAAACAGGTCGATGCAAATAAATGTGGTGGACGTAAAGAGATAAGTTGAAGACATCCGCTGATGAAGAGACGTAACGGCAGGCGTGATGAAGGGCTTGTTGGGGTTTTCGCGACCCCAATACTCTAATCCGTCTGTACCGGCAATATAGACATAACCATTTTTAACATTGGAAATGTTTATGTTCGTATATGGGGGCAGAGTTACGAGTTTTCGTTCAAGGCCAAAAGACAACGGTGTCGCGATCAAGTGAGGAGAAATCATGCAAAATTGAACAAGTGCAATTTTTTCGAAATGTGTTTTATATCATGTCTAGTTAATTGAGAGGTATTTGCGACGATCTGCGGTGTTATTTTTAAGCAAATGTTAATAAATACTGTAGAAAAATCCATTTAAAAGTTAAGTAATCAAGCAAAAGTGAACGCGTATATAACAGAAGAATAATAGGGTTATTCCTGACAAAACTAAACAGTGCATTGATAAATATTGTCTGTGTATAATAAACAGTTAATTATGTTTCATATATTATGCTGTTATCATTTCCAATGTCCTCGATGGTTGCAAGGATTGCGAAATCTGTGAATTTTTTTTTATTTTGAGGGTAACGTTTCACAGCTTTCAGGATTATTTACTTTTGAACGTTCGGTACCAGTTGTGTATTTACACAGTGAAATTTTTTTTTGAACGTTCTGTATATAAAACGGCCTCATAACATAAAGTACCTATTATGAAAAAGTAAATGAAAAATATGAGAAAACGAGCGGAGGTCTTAAAGCCTAGTCAGGTACACTTAACTGGTCTTTCATATTTAATTTAACCTTTTATGCATGACTTATGAACGATGCTACTTTTTTTTATCAATTTGAGTAAACGTGAAAAGTAACCGGAAAAAATTGACTGGCGCGGTACCTTTTTTCGACATTCCTTTAACGTTTTCAGTTCATCGGTTTGTCAGAAAAATGCGAGATGGGACAGAAATATTCAGCTAATCGTTTATTGATGAGAGGACAGTGTAGTGTAACGGTTAGCGTTGAATCGCACTGTCGTGGGTTCGAATCCCACCTCCGCTCATGGATGTTTTGTGATGTCATTTAGTTTTAAGAGAATTGTTATTTGATGTATTTAAGACGCTAATGACCTAAGTTGTCAACGCGTCTATAATCTACAATAAATAAAATAAGTTTATTGATAAAAATACATTGTCTTTATTAAAAATTCAGATGCCTTGCTCGTAGGGATGCCGTTCTTTAAATGACATTTCCATGGCCCCCAGTCCCTAGGTTCTAATCTCAGAAGCGTTAAATGTAATTCAATTTTCCAGGGGCGGATTCAGAAAAATATTTCGGGGAGGATTTTCAAAATATCTATGTACAAAATACACACTTTCATTGTGCATTATTATTAGATTCCGTTTTTGAAGCTTTCTCACGTGTGTCTTTACTCTTTTGACTATAAGGCAGTCCCAGCCATTTGAGAAAGGCAGCGTTCATTGTAATGTTGTTATAAAATTAATAGCTCTCGCAGTTACTGGATTTGCGATACATCGTCGCTATATATAGGAAAGATTAAATGTTCACTGTCGGGCACTGTGTAGTAAGTGGAAACTTTCCCGACGCGAAATCGGGAGTTCTGGCTTCGAATCCCGGCGGTGCATTTACATTTTTCCTGTATAGCCTTCTATATAATATCATGGCGATAATGTCGTCTGATATTCTTATGTATTTAGTTACGGTCTAGGAAAATTAATCATATTGATTGTTTATCTTTCATTGTTAATTATCTATGTACAGGTACATTATATTGATACTGTTTTTAAACAAAATAGAGCTCGTATAACGTATTAGATTTTGTTGTTACATATTCATGCAAACAATCCGTTTTATTTTTTTGGTCTATAATAACATAACATTATAAAAATAACATAATAGAGGACAGTGTGGTGTAACGGTTAGCGTAACGGCCTTTGGATCACACTGTCGTGGGTTCGAATCCTACCTCCGCTCATGGATGTTTTGTGATGTCATTTAGTTTTAAGATAATTGTTATTTAATGTATTTAAGACGCTAATGACCTAAGTTGTCGACGCGTCTATAATCTACAATAAATAAAAATAAATAACATAATAACTAACATAAAGGCCAATGTCCAACGCCGCTAAGATATGAATTGGATGTCCTTTTCTATGCATTCTATGCGTTGCCAAAAATTTCGGGGGGGGGGGTTGAACCCCCTAAACACTCCCCCTGAATCCACCACTGCAATTTTCATAAAAATAATAAACGAAAAGTATAGTCCATTCATTTTTAAAATTGTGTTTTAAAAACCACCAACAGCTAAGGTTATTTGGGCCTACCACCAATTCATATTTTCAATTCATTTTTTTTTTAATAATAAATTAAAAATCCAATTGACACTTTTACCAGCTCTCGGGCTAGAACCCGGGAACTGGGGACTTGTAATAGAGGAACCATAGCAACGCCATGTAAACAACAGCACTGTTACACTCTCGGCTATTCTCAAGCCCTATTCATTTTCAAAATAAACTAATGTAAACAAATACATGCGGAGAGCACGTGGTCACAGCACAGATTCGGCATCAGATGTTGAATTTTTATACACGTTTAATGTTCGTTGTTCGCGCTACTAGCACAGGACTACCTTAAAGTAGCTTTGTATTGTTTCTTCGTGTAGGGCTTGAGAATAGCCGAGCGTGTAGCAATGCCGTTGTTTACATGGCATTGCTATGGTTCCTCTATTACAAGTTCCCGGGTTCCAGCCCGAGAGCTGGTAAAAGTGTCAATTAGATTTTCAATTTATTATTAAAAAAAAATAATGAATTGAAAATATGAATTGGTGCTAGGCCCAAATAACCTTAGCTATTGGTGGTCTTTAATAACACACACAGTTTCTTCGTGTTATATATTTAGGGTTACCAGGTGCAGTTCGGTATTCACCGGGACAGTTCGGTTTGGTGTTCGGTATTCACCGGGACTGTTCGGTTTTTTAATGTGTTGTCCGGGTGAAAAATTAAAAAAAAAATTTTAAAATCGGACTTTTCTCTATCCCTTTTTTCTAGCACATCCGGTAACTTGGGGTAAAAATAACACAGGCGAAGTTACACAGCCAAGGCAGGTACTTAATTTGCACAAAATTTAAACGAAAAACAACCGCGTTTCATTTGTCAAGCATTTTTATATGCGAAATCGCGTTGTTTACACAAAATATTATGGTTTTTTACTACGGTTGCTCATTCGTTTGAATTGTTTTTGTGGTCGTAAATTAAGTCAACCCATTTCTAACCAAAAAATTCACAGATTTCGCAATCCTTGCAACCATCGAGGACATTGGAAATGATAACAGCATAATATATGAAACATAATTAACTGTTTATTATACACAGACAATATTTATCAATGCACTGTTTAGTTTTGTCAGGAATAACCCTATTATTCTTCTGTTATATACGCGTTCACTTTTGCTTGATTACTTAACTTTTAAATGGATTTTTCTACAGTATTTATTAACTTTTGCTCAAAAATAACAACGCAGATCGTCGCAAATACCTCTCAATTAACTAGACATGATATAAAACACATTTCGAAAATATTGCACTTGTTCAATTTTGCATGATTGCTCCTCACTTGATCGCGACACCGTTGTCTTTTGGCCTTGAACGAAAACTCGTAACTCTGCCCCCATATACGAGCATAAACATTTCCAATGTTAATAGTACCTACAGTATATAGTAGTGTTGACCCAATGAATGTTAATAATTGAAGAAAGGTTTGGTTGAGGGTCAAAATAATGAAGTTTTACCAAAATATCGCTTGTGGCCAACGTTTCGAAATATTTAATTTCATCTTCAGGGCCTCAAGCCAGTCAAATAACGGTAAATTGTTCTAATTCTAAATTGCAGAGGACAGTCGTGGTCCAGTGGTTAGCGTCGCGGACTCTGGATCAGACTGTCGTGGGTTCGAATCCCACCTACGCTCATGGATGTTTTGTGATATCATTTAGTTTTATGTGTGTTGTTATTTAATGTATAATCAAGACGCTAATGACCTAAGTTGTCGACGCGTCTATAATTTACAATAAATAAAATAAATCTAAATTGCATGTTCACTCTTATTTGACTGGCTTGAGGCTCTGAAGATGAAATTAAATATTTCGAAACGTTGGCCACAAGCGATATTTTGGTAAAGCTTCATTATTTTTGACCCTCAACCAAACTTTCCTTCAATTGTCAAAATAGTACATCGTGTTACTAGGTCAGAATTGCAGAAAGTTGGCGTTTTTAATAAGTGCTTTGAGAGAACAGCATCAAAAACACCTCGAATAATTGTAGGCTAGGTTGTTAGATATAGTTTAAATCGCGCCGCGTAGGATGGCGCCACTTTCGCTTAATTTATTTGATATTGAAATTTTGTAGAGAACCGGTAGAATTTATATATTTTGAGGTTAGAAAGAAAATGCCTTTCACGATCCAAATAGATATTTTAATTCAGCCAAAAATAGCTAAAGTATAATAGTTTAGCTATTTTCGGCTAAATAAAAATATTTGGATCGACAAAGGATTTATCTTTCTAATCTTAAAATTTATTTATGTTATAATTAATTAATTATTAATATACCTCAACGAAACGCTATAATTTTCTACCCGAAAAGTATGTCCCAAGGGATGAAAACACTTCACTTTTAATCTACGCATGCGCGGCTTTTATTATCCGTCATTGCCATGCAAAGCCAAGGACTCGAGAATAGCCGAGCGTGTAGCAGTGCTGTTGTTTATATGGCGTGGTTCCTCTATTACAAGTCCCCAGTTCCCGGGTTCTAGCCCGAGACATGGTAAAAGTGTCAATTGAATTTTCAATTTATTATTAAAAAAAAAATAATGAATTGAAAATATGAATTGGTGCTAGGCCCAAATAACCTTAGCTGTTGGTGGTCTTTAAAACACAATTTTAATTGCAAAGCCAACTTTCCTCCCCGAAAACAGATGAGCCATGAAAACGCCATGTAAACAACGACGTCGCTACAACACGCTCCACTATTGTGTTTTAAAAACCACCAACAGCTAAGGTTATTTGGGCCTAGCACCAATTCATATTTTCAATTTATTATTTTTTTTTTTAATAATAAATTGAAAATCCAATTGACACTTTTACCAGCTCTCGGGCTAGAACCCTGGAACCGGGGACTTGTAATAGAGGAACCATAGCAACGCCATGAAAACAATAGCATTGCTAAACGCTCGGCCATTCTCAAGCTCACGCTCCGCTATTCTCAAATTCGGATTTTTACTATTCTTTTCAATTATTACAGTTCAGCAGTACAAATCAAAATAGGTAAATACAGCTAATTTCAACGTCAGTCAACTTGGCGCCAATTTTAAACAGATTAATTACTTTTAAATGTCGATGAAAATTGCGTTGCCGACCATAAAAAACTGTTAAAAAACGATACATGTGTGATGATAAATTAGAGGGCAATCGCGGATAATTGCATGCAATCAATGGATGCAGTCCCTCGTTTTTTTGTAATATTTTTGTCACCGGTTTCTCGTTTTGACGCAATCATCATGCCTATGTGCACGTAATATTAATTGGGAAAAGGGAAAGTTGTCTAAAAGCAGTCGCAATATAAAACACGTCGCAGTCTAAAAATCTGTTATGTATCTATGTCTACTATCCACTAGATGGCAGTGAGAACTTAAGATACATTGGAGATCAGAACGTAATGGCGTCAAATGATTTTCAATGTTGTATTTGTTTTTAGTTTTTAGTTAATATCTTAATAAATATTTTATAAAACAAATCTATAAATGTGTTTTAATTTAATCACAAAATTAAATAAAACTAATACACGATAAAAAAGAAACTCTCTCACTCACTCACCGATATATTTTCGCACCCAACATTAAAAAAACAATGCAAAATTTTGCGACATCTTGGACAATTGCATAGAAGAAATTTTCATTTATTTTTACAGGCACTTGTTAGCGAGTTACCTAGTTTCTCTATACTAGTACTGCGGTTGTATATCACGCTTTTTCCTTGCACTGTCAATTTGATCTTCACGGACAATAATAATTATATTGCAAAATATATTTACCGGAATAAAATCATTATATCGGATAGACACTTGTTTCGTTCTTACAGTTTGCTTAAATAACCTTGATAACAATAATGATATTAAACGTTCTCCCGAGCGTAAAATGTATTTTAAAAAAGAAAGGAGTTTTTTTTTGTAATTCATACCTTTTTGTTGAAACGTTTGTATCATTTATCATTGAAAGTGTTTCATTTATTTTCATAATTTGCTTCAGAACGTTGGTTTTCATTATCGCTGGAAATAAAATATTTCGTTTAGCGACGTTCCTTTATCAACGACATTTATTTTTATTTACGTAATTTAAATATTTCTTTTTTACGATTATTTTTAGAAAATTCGTAATTAAAAAAAGTAAAAAAAATAGAGTACTTAGATAAACACTAGAACAAATTTTTCACGTATCTAAGCCTATTTTTGCTGCAAAAACGGCTTTTAGTTTGTTTAAAGAACTAATGTTAAATTTTCGCAATATATTGAAACAACACATTACAATTTTTAAATTCTTCAATATTTGTAGAAAAACTTATATTAAAAATCGTGTCCGTCGTGATTATAATAAAATTAAGAAAAATCGTAGGATAGTGGACAAACTATATATAAAGAAATTGTTTATACTAGAACAACGTAAACAATAATAATTAATCTATTCTCATATTATAAAGAGGAAAAGTTTGTTTGTTTGTTTGTCGCAGGTTATAATCTCAGGAACTAATAAACCGATTAAAAAAAAATCTTTTAACCGTTTAGACTCCTACTTCTATACTGCTATATTTTATAAGTAAAGGAATCACATGCCGCTACTGACTTTTATTAAAATTAGCCGAACTACTGAACCGATTTAAGTAAAATTTATATGGGACCAACTTCGAGGTATACCCAATAAAAAAGAATTTTCCAAACAGGTTTATAAATGACGGAGTTCAGAGGTAACAAACATAAAAAAAATACAACCGAATTGAGAACCACCTCCTTTTTTTGAAGTCGGTAAAAAAGTGATATACACCGTGTCCCAGATTGATGTATACACATAAAATTTAGCATTGGGAGAAAATGAATGGATCAGAATAAGCCATGATATTCTTAATAATTATGTTCTTATTTGCCAAAGCCTACTTGTGATCAAACTTTCTTCTTATGAAAAAACAATGTTAAATATTTAGACGTAAATCGTATGTATACATCAAAATGAGACACCCTCTATAAGAAATTTGTTGCTCATGATTATTTCTACGCCAAACCAAAATCCACCCGGACGATGCCGGGCCGATAAGCTATAACTTAAATAATAAATACAAATAAAATGCGTTCTTATGCGTTGTGTTCCAAAGACGTTCGACTGTATAAGTACCAGCGCGGTTCTAAAAGAAATCACGGTAATAGTACTGCAACTCAATAAGCAGTTGCGTTGTAAGTATTGCCTGCTAATCATAGATCAATCCATCTCTAATTTATTTCGGTGTGAACTATTTTAAACTGATTCTAAACAATCGAAGCTCATCTGTTACAAGCCCCCAGTTTCCAGGTTCTAGTTCGAGAACAGGTAAAAGTATCAATTACTTTTTTTTAATCATTGGTTCATAATGAGACTGTTCACACACGGTACGTGACCATGGAAAAAACATTATTTTCCATGTTCTTATGTAACTAAATAAGGGGTACAGTAATTAGGATTGTGCCGCAAAAAAATATTAACATTACATACATGATACAGAACACAAACAGTGACGTATAACTATAATGATAATTTGCGTCACACATTTTTTGTAACGCGTCATTTTACCCCCTATATAAAAAAATTAGCTGCAGGTATTTAACGTGTCACTATATACAGTATGTAAACAGGTAAGCTGCACATAGGGAAATTAGCTTTGGGAAAAAATGAATGGATCAGAGTGAGCCATGACTCATACTGTACGTATTTATATAGGGTTGCTATGGTTATTTTAGTGTTTTTATTTTAGTTACAATTATTTTTATTTTGACATTTAAACGGCAAGTAAAATAAAAATAATTGAAACTAAAATAAAAATACTAAAATAACCATAGCAACTCTATATAAATATGTACATTATGAGTCATGGCTCACTCTGATCCTTTCATTTTGTCCCAATGCTAATTTCCCTATGTGCAGCTTACATGTTTACATACTGTATATATATGTTACGTACAGGCACCTATGCTACCAGAAAACGGCCATGCGAAATTAACGTCAAGCGAGACGGGCTATCCAAGTCGTCGTCGGCCATTTCAATGTGATTTACTGTGCAAAGTGTTCTGAAATTTCTTCGTCATTCCGGTTCATCCATTTCCTTAGGCGTAAAACGTCAATTTATCACCCGGTTCAACCCTCCTGAACAACGTTTTATAGGTGCACCCCTGATGTTTTTTGTCCGTACAGTCTATCAATCAATCTGGGATTCCCATCAGTTTAGGGTTGCATAGAATGCATTCATTCCAAAACGTTACGCATTTTTCACACCTGTGTATGGACTATGGAAAATTTAATATGACGAAAGATGTGTAGTTACTGTTACAGTGGAGCATTTGTTGTTGTTTGAAAGTTGAAAACTTAACTGTCCAGCACCAAAATGTGATGAAAAACTATTGCCCGTATTCATAGTTAACCCTTAAGGTAAATGATAAGGGTCTCTTCGCTGAGGGTCACTTAAATGTTGAGGGCACCTTATTCAAAGGAGCATTTCATAGTCATTTCCTTGAGTGAGAGAAGAATTATAGTAAACCTCCATGATTTTTTTCTTTAGAACAGTTGGTCATACTGCAGACCGATTGTGTTTAGTTGTCATTTTTGGTATAAATGCGTGTTTTTCATATGTTTTACTGTTTTTACTTTTTCGACACTTAAGAGACATACTATCCACCCTTAAAGTGAGGGCCCTTACAAACGTCAAATTTGATTATGAAACGCATATTCGATTTGAGGGTATGAGTAAGTGTCCCTTACTACTTAAGGGTTAACTATGAATACGGCCGTATATCTCCGGATGGAATAAAATGAAACCTTCATGTTTCTGTTATGGAATAAAATAAAACCTTCATGTTTCTATCCCCCCAGGGGGGACATTGGAATGTGGTTACTTACGCAAATTGCATTCCAATGTTCTTTGGGAATTAGCGCTCCCAGGGACCCGAGCTCGTACCAGTCGGTTTGTGTATGCCGGCTGGCGGATTCTAATACACAAATGGATTATTTGTTGTGTTGAAGACGCTAATGACCTGAGTTGTCGACGCATCTATAATCTACAATTAATTAATTAATTCATGTCTCTCTTACATCACCAATATATTATGTCGCAAACAATAATATTTCTGATACTCGCCAATAGATGTCGCCACGAGTTCATAATGCGCTAACGTTGTAGTTCACTCCTAAAACTCTTTTTTTAGAAATTTGTTAAAATTTGAATATCTTGTAGAAAACAACCTAATATCTAACAGCTGTTAAAATTTCAGAGATGTGAAAAAAATATTTATTTCTTTGTTTCAAATGGAGCCAGTCACCGAAGAATTCGAGTTTAATAACATTATTTTCTGGGTATTTTCCAAATGTAAGTAGTAACATTTTTGTTTTTTAATTTATTGACGTACAATTTTTATGGTTTTAATTAACAAAGCTAGAATGGATCGCGTTAAATGAGGAATATATCAGAGATTTTGTATATAGAAAAGTTGTTAAAAAATTTTAATGTCCATGTTATACATTTATAGATGCCTGAAGAAGTTAACATTGTTTAACGAAACGTTGCTAAATTAGAAATTCAATTTTTGTTTTTTCATCGTCCGTATCCCACAATAATTTGATTGTTGTTAAAAAAGTAAGTACTTGATATTAAAAATAAATAGAGATTAAATATTTTTAAAATGTAGAATTAACGTATATACCTATATACAAGAGTGTTTCAAAAATAAGGTGTCAATCAAAATATCCGCGAGTTTAAGAAACTTTTTAAGTTTAGTAGAGGACATCCTCCCGGTGGTCCAGTTATATGATATGTCAGAGGTCATCAACCCACGGCCTGCAATTAAAAAAAATTCGACTGATGACCAGTCCTATACTTCCCACCTAGTAAATATTTGCAAAAAATAAACACTCTTTTTTTTTATTCTTTGACTAGGCCCAAATAACCTTAGTTGTTGGTGGTCTTTAAAACACAATTTAATTTTTATTCTTTGAAAAAAGCATGGCCCTCTTTTTTGTTTGGTGATCTTAACTTAATATAGCAAAAATCATGGTTACCTTGATTTACGTACAGTTTTTATTTTTTTTAGTAAAATATTTTTTTTCTCGAAAACTATACATTTTAGAGAAAAAAAATATTTACATTTTTTCATATTATAACATCTAGAATTCATTTATATTTTTTTACCTATGTTAATATACGTGACATTGAGAACGTTTTTTTGAATATCTCAGAATCCACTGAACCGATTTGACTCAAAATCTAATCAGATCTAAGTTAAAGGCTGATAAACACAATAGAACAATCGGCATGCCCGTATGTTGTTCCGTTCTTAAGATATCGAAGGCGAAAAATTGACCACACACACACACACACACACACACACACACACACACACACACACACATACATACACACACACACACACACACACACACACACACAGACATCAGTCAGAAAATGATCTTAAACGATTGCTAGGGTCTCAAAACGTGAAATCTGTTAAAATCTCTAAATATTTTTTTCGGACTAAATCCATTACTTCCCTACCATAGTAGAGGTGGGAAGTAAAAATAATATTTGTATGGCTTGGATGAACTTAAAAAAAATTTCACATTTTTTAGCTTGAAGCTACTAAACAGTGTAGTACTGTCTAAATTGAAATAATAAAAAAATATTTTAATAAACTTCAAAAAAGAAATCAGAATGCCTCTAAAAATAATAAAATAATTTTTCCCTTAGTTTTATAATCACCTTCCCACTACATTCAAATTGAACTCTGCATAAATAAATAACTGTGTCTACATATAAAGAAATAACTGCGCCGACTTTTAATTAGATGTAGGGATAAGGTGATTGTAAAACTAGGGGAGAAAATTATTTTATCCCATTATGAAGTATTCTGATTCATTTTCTGAAGTCGGTCCAATTTTCGTTTCATTATTTTTATAAATTATTTCGCTTCATCGAATCGTTCGATGTTTCTCAGATTTTAGACTTTTGTTCAAGTTAACATATATTAAGTATAATATATATTAATTTGAAAAAAGTCTAAAATCTGAGAAACATCGATGGGATTTTCTTAGTATGCAGTAGCATACTAAGAAAATCCCATGTAAGTTGTTCAATTTTCGTTTCATTATTTTTATAAATTATTTCGCTACATCGAATCGTTCGATGTTTCTCAGATTTTAGACTTTTGTTCAAATTAACATATATTATACTTAATATATGTTAATTTGAACAAAAGTCTAAAATCTAAGAAACATCGATGGGATTTTCTTAGTATGCAGTGGCATACTAAGAAAATCCCATGTAAATTGTTCACCTATTTTTTAAACATCTCGTATAATTTTTAATATTGTGAAAATGCTATCGAAATATAACTGTTCCATTTTCAAATCAAGCTCTAGTAATTATATTTCCGAATTAAGTTCAAAACTTTATTCCGAAATATAATTTCATATTTAGCTTTCCCGAGTCGCTCTAGGCGTTTCAACAAAAATAAAATAGTATACAAACATTTATACATTTTCGAATTGCCTCATTGACGTCATATAGATAGTACACATTTTTATAACAGCTGAAATTGGTAGGCGTTACCGAATGATGCAATAATTACGCCCATTGATCGGAAAATAATGGTAATTCTCATGTATAACATTTGATTACTTTTTTTGTATCGATTCCGTTGTTTATATGGCATTTCCATAGCCCTAGGCTCCTCTTTTACAAGCCCCCAGTTTCCAGGTTCTAATTTTATTATTTTATTTATTTTATTAAAAAATAATAAAATGAAAATATTAATTGGTAGTAGGCCCAAGTGTCCGTGGCGGTTGGTAGCCTTAAAAAAGAGTAAAAAGTAAATCCTTGTATAGAAAGATGTCTGTGTGTGTGTGTACGTATGTACGTATGTGTCCATTTCTTTCTAAGACGAAATCTCGAGAATGAAAAATGATATCGACTACGTTAGGGTGCCAGTCGACGCGTATTAACATATAGGTAAATATGATCTGAAAGAATTTTTTTCAAAATCGGTTCAGCCGTTCTTTTTTCTTAACCAAATAGACTCCAAAAAAGTAGATTTTACACAATATCTCGCGAATAAAAAATTATATCAACTTCATAAGGGTGTCAATCTAGGCGTGTTAACGTCATTTTGATCCGACATAAATTTTATAAAAATCGGTTCAGCCGTTTTTTTTATTGTTAAAAATAAATAATAATATATGTTTTAATGATTAAAATGATTACTTTTCTGTGTAATATCTAATTTAATTATTATTATTAAATATTTATCAAACTGGGAAGTTCGTCGTGTGGACCTCAAGGGTCGCACTTTAGTCCTAATAAACGATCCACCTCACGGCTTGTTTGATTTTATTTTCAGACAACATTTTTATATAAAAAAAAAACGTGGCATTACGACACATGTAAACAATTGTTCAACACATTCCGTACCTTTAATGTAAACGTGTCTATAGGTAGGTACGAATGCAATTAGAGTAATAGGGTCGCCAAAACCCCAACAAGCACTTCAAGCGAACTCATCACGCCTGCCGTTACGTCTCTTCACTAGCGGATGTGTTCAACTTTCAACAGGAAGGGTCGTTCGTTATCTCTTTACGTCCACCACATTTATTTGTGTCGACCCGTTTCTTCCAACATATGCGTATTTTTAGGGTTTCGTACTGGAACACTATTACCAAGCCTATCCGTCTATCTGTCTGGTCCGTCTAGTGTTGCCGTCTAGACAAGACTTTCAAAGTCTTGTCTTGTCTTGAAATATCAAGACTTCACTAAGTCTAAGTCTAGATTAAAAAACTCTTGTCTTGTCTTGAAAATTTCTAGACAAGACTTTTGCAAGTCTTGTCTTGAAAATCTAGACAAGACAAGACAAGAGTCTAGAAAGTCTAGATCTAGACTATAATCACTATAATCTAACACACTATAATCTAAACACTATAATCTAAATACATTGATATTGGTATAAAAAGAAATGTTTTATTGAGAAGATTACAAATAAGTTATATGACGTCACGGAAAATTCAATATGGCAGACGCCGGACTCTAGACGCCATTTTCTCAGAATGCAAAAGTAATTTTCCTTCTAAATTAGTGTTGCCGTGTAGACAAGACAAGACTTTCAAAGTTTAAAAAATATATATCTGTATCGCGGATAAATACAGGCAGATGACATGAATACTATTAAATACAAATAATTGTATTCGTTGTCATTGAAAGAAGTATATCCATTTTTATTTATCGTATAAAATCAATTAATGTTCGTAAAATATAATAATAATTTAATAATTTTATTTTCTTATTAGTGTATTTGCCATATGGCACATACACTATTGGCGTCGGTCGGATGGCGGGACCTAGGGGTCGGACCAAAATTTCTCGACGTTTCATAGCCTCCTGAACAATTTGGTACCATTTTTGGAAATGTTTATATATATATGTATATATATTTTTATATATATATATATATATATATATATATATATATATATATATATATATATATATATATATATATATTTGTGTGTGTGTGTGTGTGTGTTCGCGGCATAACTCTCGAAAGACTTAATTGATTTGAACGAAATTTGGTAGACACGTTGGAATCCATCACCGCACGGAACCTATTTAAAATGGGCCCAATCGGACCATTTTAAGGGTAGTTTTTGGGGGTTGAAAAAAGTTTTTGGGCCCAAAAATACCGAAAAAAATCTCAGAATTGTTTAAAAATTGGAATTTAACCCTTTAGTAGAGATTAAAATGTGTTGCTAAAATTTTAACAAAATCGGCACGACAGGACCGGACTTACAAATTTTATGAAAACACTAGTTTACGGATAGTGATTTATTTGCTGACGGGTGTATTTAATTTGGTACGGAGGTTGCATTGATAATAATATTGAAATTAGGAAAAAAAATATTATTTTAAGGGATGTATTAAGGGGTTAAATTTTTTATTTTGTCCAAAAACAAACTTAAGTTCACATAATAAAACCACAAGGCCTGTATTAGCAAATACACTATATTGTCGGCAGGGTTATGGCACTGCGACCCGAGTTTTTATTTAAAATTGCTATTAAATTGTGGACTTGAGAATGGTCGAGCGTGTAGCAGTGCTGTTGTTTACATGGCGTTGCTATGGTTCCTCTATTACAAGTCCCCAGTTCCCGGGTTCTAGCCCGAGAGCTGGTAAAAGTGTCAATTTGATTTTCAATTTATTATTAAAAAAAAAAATAATGAATTGAAAATATGAATTGGTGCTAGAACCAAATAACCTTAGCTGTTGGCGGTCTTTAAAACACAATTTCGCTATTAAATTGTTATCCAAATAATTATAAAAAAATATATTAAAAGCCTTCGGGATTCGAACTTGGCCTTGGCGTTTGTACTTATCGGTAGACTCGTACTTTTCCTTACGGTCGCCACGGCTTACTGAGTCTGAGACCGTATGTGGATATTCTGCAAAAAGATTGTGTGACTTTTCTAGATTTTAAAGTTGACTATGCCTGATTAATGGTAGAGCTCGAACAATTTTCAAAAGCCTGTACCCACGCTTTCATTTTGACGACACAGAAAGAAACACTTGTGGTCCAAAAGATGCGGGCGTCAATCTAAAACGGAAATGGCGTCTATTTTAGTATCATTGTGCAGAAATGGCGGCCCCTCGTTCTTTTTCTTTATAATTGTTATAACAAAAGAGATACCTACGTCCTGCACGAATTGAACAACTGAGAGAAAGGCATTTTTAATTATCAAATCAGTGATTAAAGCTTTAGTGTGACATTGAAAAATACTAATTTTTTAATATCTTCAGATAAATTTTTAACTTTATTTTCTATGAAAACGTTTCATCTATTGAGATCTGTCAAATGCGCATATGACATCTGGGGGTAGAAAATTTTACTCGAATGAGGGAAAAATTGACATGCTAATAGTGTAAGTTCATCGTGAAATCATTACAAAAACAAAATAAACAAAAAGTTTATTGAAAATAATAATATCATAGTATTATATCTATCAGTTATTGCCTTATTATTTTACAGCAAATTATTTTGTAATGAAATGTAAAGAAATTGTATTTGTTAATTAGAAAATTATGTATCTCTTCTCTAATCTCTAAATAGTAGATATAAAAAAAAACAAAGTCGCTGTCTGTTTCTCCGCTTACTTCTTCTAAACCACACAACGGATTTTGAAACGGTTTTCACTAATAGAAAGAGCAATAAACGAGGAAGGTTTGTGTATATAATTTGTAAATATTTTATACAAAATCGCTGAACTATGACGGTGTTTTGTCAAAAAAAAAACTGTTTTCGTACACTTACATGGCTAACGCTGGCCAAATCTTTAGAGATACATCAAAACAATGTACGAAAAAATTGTAGGTCTAACCGCTATTAAATCATAATTTCATACAACCCGGGCGTAGCCGGGACGGACCGCTAGTTAAAACTATAAAATTATATTATTTATCGAAACTTTTCCCTAAACCCCGCCATGTTTTTAAAGCCCCTCCCATTTGACAGATCCCAATATACCTACATAAATTATTCGACATACTTAAGTGAATTTTTGTAGCCACAGTCATAAAAGATTTAGACAAAAGCTGATCTAAGACAAGTTGATTTTATTCCGTGACGATGGTCAGAATTTAATCGATTTGATATGGTCTGTGGGATCGGTGGGGCGGTAGGATAACGAGATCAATGGGGCATGACACGTATCCCGATCGTATTTCCCCAGCTGCACCGTGACGCGCCAGGTCATCCGTGTGCACATCTGAGGACGTCTTTCTAGAACAGGGAGGATGCAGTCGTGGAGGATGATCACCACAAACATGCCGCCATTAAAGCGTTTCAATATATATACGTCACTATACAGTATACAGGAATGGCGATTCATTTATTTCGAACATTTATGAATTAATGGATGTGACGAAATAACAGGAACGTTTATTTGATAACCGTTACGGTTCCAAAAATAACAGTTACTAACATAATGCTGTTATCTGTTAATTAATTTTTTTTTCAATTGAAACATTCTTTTCATGTGGTAATCACGTACAATTAAGTGACCGTTGTCTGTTATTAGGTAACTGTTACCTGTTACGTGATAACTTTTACCTATTATTTGATAACTGTTTCTAATTATCTATATTCTTGTTTGATAGTGGTTATTGCTGTGCTAGAAAAAAAAATTTTGGAGCATACAAGTAATTCAAGAATTACAAGGCGCGATATTCATGTAGGTAGGTACTGTGTGCAAACGGTTTTATTGAACATAGGGAAAATAACACTGAGAAGATTTATAATTTTGTAGTAGGCTATGAGCCATAAGACCTAATATAAATATGTATTGGATTACATAGAAAAAATAGTACAGTGAATTTTTTAAACAATTTTCCATAGCAACGGTTGACTATTAAGCGTTACTCGGAACCGGCTAAATAAAAAAGTCATGATGTGTCGTAAGACACCCGACAGAAGCTATGCTTTTTACGCATTGTATATACAACCGAATTTATCAAAGATATAAATAATACAATTAAAAAGTTATTATTTGATCGCCATTTTGAAATCTGACGCCATTTTAATTTTTTGTGTCTTATTTAATTCTCAAATATCAATTTTCAAAAGGATCGGATAATTTTTACAAAGAAATATATACCTATATGACCGCCATTTTGAAATATGACATAATTTTATTTTTTTGTGTCCTATAAAACTCGCAAATATTAATTTTCAAAAAGATCGAATCATTTTTGCAAAAAAGTACATATGGTCGCCATTTTGAAATCTGACGTCATTTTATTTTTTTATGTTCTATGAAACTCTCAAATATCAATTTTCAAAAGGATCGGATAATTTTTACAAAAAAGTACATACGGCCGCCATTTTTAAATCTGACATCATTTTATTTTTTTGTGTCCTATGAAACTTTCAAATACCGATTTTCAAAAGGATTGGATAATTTTTACAAAAAAGTATATATGGCCGCCATTTTGAAATCTAACATCATTTTATTTTTTTGTGACCTATGAAACTCTCAAATATCAATTTTCAAAAGGATCGGATAATTTTTACAAAGGAGACTACATATTTCCGCCATTTTGAAATATGACGTCATTTTATTTTTTTGTGTCCTATAAAACTCGCATATATCAATTTTCAAAGGGATCGGATAATTTTTACAAAAAGTATATATGGCCGCCATTTTGAAATCTGACGCGATTTTATTTTTTTGTGTCCTATAAAACTCTCAAATATTAATTTTCAAAAGGACCTAATAATTTTTAGTGTGCTTTATTTCCTTAGTCTGATTTTATTACATTTATCCGAAACGTTACCGGAGAAAGACCTTTTGCCTGTGAAAATTCAAAAGTACGATTTGCACCCGGACGAAACTCGGGCCGGTCAGCTGGTTCTCATAATATTGTATTGTCACCGAAGCTACACATGTATGCAAAATTTCAACTCAATCGGATCATAGGAAGTGGGTGAAAATTCAAAAGTACGATTTACACCCGGATGAAAGCCGGGCCGGTCAGCTAGTTACCATAATATTGTATTGTCACCGGATCTACACATGTGTGCAAAATTTCAAGTCAATCGGATCACGGGAAGTGGGTGAAAATTCAGAAGTACGATATACACCCGGACGAAAGCCGGGCCGGTCAGCTAGTTACCATAATATTGTATTGTCACCGGAGCTACACATGTGTGCAAAATTTCAACTCAATCGATCGCAAGATTTGTAACAAATATACGGGATCAAGTTAAATAAAACCACCGTTTAAAAAACAAAGCATCTACTACCTACTTATTTTTGCGTGATGCCAGAACATACGTTTTTATTTGAGAATCAGTTCGGTTGCTTTTGCGTGATGCCAGAATATTTTAAAACTCGCAGTCGCATAAGAAGTTATTTACTTGAAAAAAAATCATGTAAATCGGATCAGTGGTTCTCGAGTTATAAGCGTACAAAGGGACATAGAGACAGAGAAAGTCAAATTGTTCGGGAAGGTATGATGAACGTCGAGAAATTTTGGTCCGATCCGATCGACGTCAATAATTAGTTACACGTCATTTTAACTCAGTAGGCCAGGGTTTTTAAACTTAAATTCAAACATCAGCAGTCAAAAAATTGAATAACTATATTGAAATAATGCAATATAATGACAGAGCATACGCTATCTTCCAATATCCATATCACACTGTGCAACAGACAAGGACAACCGAAACAAGTTCGCGATTTATTAGATAAAGTCGCATTTATTTAGTTTAATAATCATATAAATCTGTATAAAAAAACTGTTTTGACACAATATTATACATGAAATCTATCTAAAATTTTCTGCTCTTTCGTTTAAGACAGGTTTCGAATCGATCTGACTTAAATTGAGCAAACTATAAACAAAAAACACCGTTTTTTCTAATTTGATCCCCTCTGGGGCCAAAATTCAAAAATCGGGCGACGTTAGGATCAAATAGACCCCGAGAGGAATCGAACAAAAAAAAGTTTTTTAAAATCGGTTAACCCATTTGGGCTGTACGACTGATACAAAAAATCCGTTACAGATTGACAGATTCACAGATTGACAGATTCACAGACGTACAGACAAAGCGAGTGTATATAGGCGCTTCTAGCTTCGCTAAGATCGCGCCTAAAAATGGTTTTGCTGTTGCTCAAATTTGAAGTATATTTTTATAAAAAAATAAGTATACCTCAAACTTTGGTAAAGTAATTTTTATCTACTATTAATTTTGCAAATAACAAAATGCTATTTTTAAACAGTATCATAATATTCGATTATTTTGAAAGAAAAGTAAGTAACAGGTATTATAAATGTTAGGTAGTACCTATATCTGAAAATAACAATTTCGCACATCACTATCAAATTTATACAATCTAAACAGTTCAGCAATGTGGACAAACATAAAAAATACAGTCGAATCGATAACCTTTCTCTTTTTTTTGAAGTCGGTTAAAAATAGTTTACTAGGTGTTCCATCTGTGCAGAAGAGTTAAAAATTCGATATGTGTTTCGCAAACAAAGTTTAGCATCATCAAGAACTTTTAAAATGTATGCGCATTGAATTTTCAAATCGAGTGTGTTGGAGTTTTGTGAAAGATTTGATTTAATAAAATAATAAATTGAAAATTTGATATACAGGGTGTATCACAGGAAACCGAACATAGGGAAAAGTACACAATACAAATTAGTTAAGATCAGAGATTGCTTTGTCCTCTATTCATGTAAAAAACCATGATAATTAATTTAGTTAAGTTAGCCATGTGTATTCTATCTTTGTCACGCTACTCATTTTGCTTATGTTTTCCTTGTTGCACTCATTATACTTTCCTATGTATTCAATCCTGTGATACACCCTGTATACCAACCAATGTTTTCAATTTATTATAGTATCAATGAGTACTGGACCTATATAACCCTGAAAGTTTGGTGGACTTAAATGAATAATTAATTAATTAATGTGAAATAATGACAATTTTTTTGTTGTATTTTTAAACCCAAATTTCAAAGTTTCAGCGAGTTAACAAATTCAATAAAATTCAGCATACATAATACACAAAACAATTGAAAACAAACAATGTAAAACAAAAAACAAGTTTTTAACTTCTAAAAGTTTCTTATTAAATTAACATCAAAAATATTTTTACTTTGTAGACTTTTTTTATTTCACTTTTTTCCAGTTCGCTCGTGTAAGTCACAGTCTGTTTTGTTGCGTCTCACCTGGCAAAATAAAAGGCAAACTTGCAAAGTTCCTTTAGAATTTAGATTGGCTTAAAGAAATTCGATGCAATCGACGAATAATAAAAGAGAATCTAGGTGTACAAGCTTTCACGGCCGGCATTGTTCCAAATCTTCATGGTTTCCGAGCTTGTAGGCCGTGGTCCGGTGGTATTTCTACCTAACGTTTCGTCTACAACTGCGGTAGACTTTCTCAAAGGTGATGTGGCAGCGGTCGAAGTATCCTTCTTAGCGGCTCACAGGTCAGTGTGTCAGTGACTGGTGTCCTCCCTTTTTTTATGCTCAGTACCAGTGTGTTCTCTGTTCGGTCGTAGACGGACAACGACCGAACAGAGAACACACCACGGCCTACAAGCTCAGAAACCATGAAGATTTGGCATAAAAGAGAATTTGAAGTTAAACTGATAATTACACACAGGTTCCAAAAACTATAAAGTACCTACCTACCATTAAATATTATAACAAGCGTTAAGAGTATATTTTCTACCGAAATTTACCCCCTGCGCTCTTCATCTTAAATCTTTTCCCCTCGTCTAAAAACGGTCATGGCTCTCCCGACGATATTTTTAAAGCTAAAGGTTTCGCGTAAAAGCCAAATGAAGACCAGGAACCATACTACAGATCCTATACAGGCAAATTTTTTTGAAAAAAAGTTTTGTTTAGATTTATGTTATAGGTACGTTGATGAATGAATTTTATTCGACTCGGCGTTCGAAATGCTCGTGTGGTAGGAAAGTGCCTCAAGACATGCGATCGATCGTGGTGTTTCTTTTAATTGCGGCAAAAAACGGATCACTAAATAAACTGAATCTTATTTAGTACCGCATAAGCAGTTTTGTCGCGTTGCCGCAGATATAATGATTAAGCTTTGAAATAATGCTACATGCAATAACCGAGCACATTCGATTTCAACACTAAATTTTGTTTATTGATTTATGGAAGTAATTTTAATTTGTCAATTTGATAAACAAATTCTTTAATATAGTTATTCTCGGAATTGTATAATATATGACGTGTACAAATTTAGAAGTGTGGGATGTTAAAAATTACATACATGTACAATGACACATACAGTGGCGGCTCGTCTGTACGTGTTGCGGAGCTGGAGAACCCCCGGTGTAAATATAGATTTTATGTAGGTGTTTCATAACATGTTAGAATTAATTCTATTTTCCATATTAACCGATAAATAATAATAAGAAATCAACAATGACAAAATTATGTTCTCAATTCCTCAATAATAGCTTCCTTTACCTCGTCTATTAAACTTTAATTTGAAAATTAATCTTAAAATACGGTTTTGTAAAATGAAGACACGTTCAAATTGAGAAAATTTTGATGTCATTAAAAAGTTATAAAATATCAGAATTTTTCGCTTTATTGGTTTTAAAATTACTTTATATTATGTGTTATTATTTAAATGTTTTATTTTTTCTGAAAACATTGAAATTTTTCATTGTTCATTAATTGAGGGGCTTGAGAATAGCCGAGCGTGTAGCAATGTCGTTGTTTATAGAAATAAGTTTATTGTCATTCAGTCAAGAAATTCATGTAGGTATACTACAGAAACCTTTTTCTATCAACATTTTTTTTACAGTTCTTTTAAAATGGTATCTAAATCTCTAATTTCATTGAGCAATTTATTAAAGAATTTTATACCATAATACAGTCGAAATTCGATAACTCGAACTATGGTTTGCCACAAAAAAAATTCGATTTATCAAGACTTCGAGTTATCAAATAATATTAATATTCAATCTTGACGCTATTTCCAACCAATTTTGTTCGCGTTATCAAGAATTCGAGTTATCAAACCTCGACTCTAATTTTGGAGTTTTCATGACCTCTATTACAAGTCCCCAGTTGTCAGGACAATTGAATTTTCATTCATTTAAAAAAAAATCATAAATTTAAAATATGAATTGGTACTGTACTAGGCCTAAATATCTGTGGCTGTCGGTGGCGTTTATTTATTAGAAAAGAGAAGGCGCGAATGTTGAAGTATAAAGTTATTCTCGCTAATCCGAACCAATAAAAACCGAAACCGAAAAGTTACGAATTACCGAACAAGAACATTTTTTTTAATAATTAAATATCTACTGTTCTATGACTAATGAGTTCTTGGAAAACAATTTTTGTTATTCTGAAATTTAAAATTTTTCTAGTTCGGATTACCAAGAGTATAAGTAGGTACCTAATGAAACTCTATTGGGAAGTCCCCCCAGGGGGGACATTGGAATGTGGTTGCTATCGCAAATTGCATTCCAATGTTTTTTGAGAATTTCGCTCCCAGGAACCTGAGCTCGTACCAATCGGTTTGTGTATGCCGGCTGGCGGATTCTACTACACAAATGGATTATTTGTTGTGTTGAAGACGCTAATGACCTGAGTTGTCGACGCGTCTATAATCTACAACCCCCCACGGGGGACATTGGAATGTGGTTGCTATCGCAAATTACATTCCAATGTTTTTTGGGAATTAGAGCTCCCAGGAACCTGAGCTCGTACCAATCGGTTTGTGTTTGCCGGCTGGCGGATTCTAATACACAAATGGATTATTTGTTGTGTTGAAAACGCTAATGTCCTGAGTTGTCGACGCGTCTATAATCTACAATTAATTAATCTATTGGGAAGTGCTTCTGAAAAAATTTGCGTACAACTGAATATTTGATTTGAAGTAATCTCAAGTCAACATATTCAGGACTGAAAAAAAACAGAATGATTTCAGCAAGTAGAATAAATTTGAAATTAAAATTTTTATACACAAAGCCAAGAACTTGTAGATAAGGAATAATCCCTTATTTGAATATAAAAAAGATGGAGACCGTGGCTATAATATCAGCATTAACAATTTCTTTTCTTCAAAAACCGCTAGAATTGATGAAGCAGCACTGCAGATGAGTTTTCCTAGTAAATCCTTTCAGTATATATTTTATACGTATGTCTCGAAATACCGGGTGTTTCAGCAACGTAGTCCGTTTCTTTTGAAATAGTATTATCCATAGGAACTCTTCAAAAAATTAATTTAATATTTATTGTAAATTATAGACGCGTCGACAACTTAGGTCATTAGCGTCTTGATTACATTAAATAACAACTCACTTAAAACTAAATTACATCACAAAACATCCATGAGCGGAGGCGAGATTCGAACCCGCGACAGTCTAATCCAGAGCCCGCGACGCTAACCACTGTCCTCAAAAAAAATTAATGCCGGCTCTCGTTCCCAAGTTCAAATTAGAGAACTGGTGAAAGGATCAATTGAATTTTCCATTAATTAAATTAATTAAAGGAAATTATTAGTAAAAAACAAGCTTTTATTTAAATGCACTAAAAAAAAGGAAAAAATAATATTTAATAATTTAGGTTCACAATTACTATAAAAGCGGGGGCTGTAAACTCTATGATATATATTAGTCGCAACCCCCGCTTTTATACCTAATAATTATGAACCTAAAGAATTTCGAAAAAATTTTCATAGTTTTGTTTTGTAACTATCCCACAGGAATTATCCTCCACCGCGACAAAATCCACCATTTTGGATTTATAACGACGTTACACTGCTTATTATATTCTACTCGTCATACCCTTTCATTTGATACCCATATCAAGGGAGTTGCAAAGAAATAGGTAATCCGCCATTTTGTGTCGGCCGCCATATTGAATTTTGAATGACGTCACACAGCTTATTTTATTCTACTTGTCATACCCTTTCATTTGATACCCATATCAAGGGGGTTGTAAAGAAATAGATAATCCGCCATTTTGTGTCGGCCGCCATATTTAGAATGACGTCACACAGCTTATTTTATTCTACTTGTCATACCCTTTCATTTGATACCCATATCAAGGAGGTTGTAAAGAAATAGGTAATCCACCATTTTGTGTCGGCCGCCATATTTAGAATGACGTAACACAGCTTATTTTAGTCTACTTGTCATACCCTTTTATTTGATACCCATATCAAGGAGGTTGTAAAGAAATAGGTAATCCACCATTTTGTGTCGGCCGCCATATTTAGAATGACGTAACACAGCTTATTTTAGTCTACTTGTCATACCCTTTTATTTGATACCCATGTCGAGGGGATTGTAACGAAAAAGGTAATCCCCTATTTTGTGTCGGCCGCCATATTTAAAATGACGTCACACAGCTTATTAACTTCCCATTGGAAGTTACTGTAATGGGTCCGAAAATCGAAATCAAAATGGAGAAAAAGTTTTTATGTTTCAAGGTCACCACACTATTTTTACACTATTTTTAGAAAGATTTCTGTGTGTGTACGTACGTACGTACGTATGTGTCCATTTCTTTCTAAGACGAAATCTCGAGAATGAAAAATGATACCGACTACGTTAGGGTGCCAATCGACGCATATTAACGTAAATATGATCTGAAAGAATTTTTTTCAAAATCGGTTCAGCCGTTCTTTTTTCTTAACCAAATAACCTCCAAATATATATACTATATTGTTAAATATACTATATTGTTTTCAGAACCAAAGGTGTGTGCAAAATTTCAGCATGATTGGATATCGAGAAGTAGTCGACAATCTAAGAAATACATAATAATATATCGTATACTTAGGTAATATAGTCATCTAGAAAATCTTGGCAGTTGGTAGTCTTAAGAAAAACCAGTTAATTAAGGAAAAACTGGTCACTAGCTGGAAAATCGTTTATTTTTTGACCGCAATATTTACGAAGAATCTCAAAATTCAAAAATATGTAAATTGAATATTACGTAAGAGGACACCTTGTATAACTGAAAATAATTTCGAGCTGACAACCGCGAATAAATTTTGTTATAGTTTTTTATACAACTCAGTCCGCCGCGATTGTGGAAAGTTTAGGGTTAGAACCCCTACGGTGACATAGGTTTGAATTAATGAATTTTTCCTGATTACAGCATTATGTTACGTCATTATTCCTTTCAATAGGTGCTTCATATTTACCGATTGCAGTCATTATGCATTCATTTAATAATTTTTTATGTAAACTAACAATCGAAAAAGGACATGATTTTGAAGAATCCTGTATAATAAAAGATGGCTTTCCAAGCTAAATCCCAGCGTGTAATCCTTGCATAGATATTTTCCAGCTTGTGTATATTTTGATTTTTTTCTTGCATGTCTGAAGACTTACAGTCTAAGCTGTCGTCGGCATGTCAATAAATAAAATTCAGCATTTCGTTGACGTATGAAATTGAGCTTTCTTAATCCTTGAGAGAATATAAACGTCATAAAAATTGTTCATAATAATCTCAACAAAAGGAAAAATTTGGATATAATTTCAGAAAACAATCAGGCTATTTTAACGGATCAATTTCTTTTTATTTTCTTGATATTTCAGTTTGAATAATGTTTAATATTTTTTTTATTTATTTTTTTAGTCCACTTATCCAGGATGTAAATGAATAAGTGCGAAAAAATTTAGGGGGTGATTCCTTGTTGAAAATTAACGAGATTTTTCAAATAAAAAAAATCATTCGCCCCTCTCCTGTTGAGATACAACCCCTTAAAGGTCGATTTATATAATATATTATCCGTTCAGACACGGGGCGGGAACGTAGCATTTCCGACAAGATAAACATTTTACATGCATTTCAAATACGAAAATTTATACTTAGCGGATCCCGTCCGTTCAGACACGTATCAATACTCGTATATGAAATGCATGTAAAAATGTTTGTCTTGACGGAAACGCTACGTTCCCGCGTCGTGTCTGACCGGATAATATAAATCGACCTTAAAGGGGATGCCAAAAGAGTAATTTAATATAAGACACAAGCCGATCCAATATTGTTGATCGATTTGACACTTTTGATTACGAAAAAGACAAGTTATCTACCATCGACCATAATATTTATTACTATCAGATAATTATCTAACCTTATCTGATGCAATTATGTTACCAATGTAAATTTTATTATAAAGAATTTTGATTGAAATTATATTTCTTTAGTACATTTCCAACACTAAAATCAGTGAGTGAGTAAATTTCAGCAATGGCCGGCCAGTCACTGGTTATTTTAACTGTGTTTTTATGCGGTAAGCAAAATTTATTGATTTTTGAAAATATTTTAAAGTATAACAAATTGTCGCTAAAATTCTGCTGGGTTGTAGAAAGCGTTTTAAGAAAATCTGGATTTATATTGTGACCATGATGAAGAAGCAATGCAGAATTTTAGATAAAAGTCTAATAGTTTCACATCTAGATTATAGGGCTAGAAATGATTTATAGATACTAAATACCGTAAGAATTTTTATTTTTGGGTATTTGTGGTGGTTTCTTTTTGCGATAGAAGGTATATTTCAAAAGAAAATGAGTTTTTTAACTTTTCTAAAGCTACGGACATTTAAATCCGTCTAAAAATTTGCGAAAAAAACCACGTGTGGAACTATCAAACTTTTATAATCGATATAGTTCAAAAAAATAACTGATCTATTGAAATTTTATTTTTTCCGAACTATTTACACATTTTTTTGTACAGCTTCCCTTTCAGAATAGTATTTTTTAAAGCATTTTTATCAAATTTAACTTGAAAAATGATTTTTTCGTGGTTAGATCTATAATTTGTTTTTCTATGAGTAGAATCTAATGTTCTAATGACCATGTGTTCCGCAGAACCCAAGGGTTTAGGGTCCTGAAAAAAAATTGTTTGTATTAAAAGTCCACTAGAATACTGTGTTTTATGAATATACTTTCTTTTGAAAAATAGTATATTGTGCGACTAGTGAGAGAAAGAGGAGATTCGTCGAGTGTGGATTTTGCCACACGAGTGTAGCGAGTGCATTAAAACACACGAGTGGAATCTCCTCTTTCGACCAATAGTCGCACACAATATTTTGTTCAACTACCGCAAGAAATATGTCATTTCGTGGCTCTGCTGATCGTGGGCGAAATAATGGGTGACCTGATTGATTGACGAAACTATCAACACTTGCGTAAACGTTCCCCGTAATGAGCGTGGGCGAAATGCTATTTCGCCCACTCTGTACGATCAACAGTCAGGGAATTCATTATTTCGCCCACCCTCAGTAGAGCCACGAAATTACATATTTCTTACGGGTGTTGAACAAAGTCATTTTTTATACTTATAACGATTCCAGAAATGACGATTTTATTAAAGGGTTTATATATAACTTTCAGAAGTATCTTACATACTACAAAAATATTTTAGATACTTCAAAAGTAACTTGGATACCAGATATTTTTTTAAGATATAAGTATCTAAGATACAGGTCTCTAAAATACAGGTATCTAAGATTCAAGAAGTATCTTAGATACAAGATAATTCCCACTTCTGACTAAAAATAATGCGTTAATTTTGACTAGGAGTATATTTATTTTTCAAGGGATCATTTTAAACTCAATCGAAGGATCAAATAATCTGAGAGATCTGTCTAACGGTAGCCTCGATAGAGATGTTGGTGAAAGAGACTACACAGGTGTCAACAAAACAGAATACCAGTTACCAACCGAAGTTACCGATTCTGGTGGTAACCTCGACAGAGATGCTGATGAAAGAAGTCACACAGATGTTAATAAAACAGAATCACCATCAAAAAAAACCGAAGCTACAGATTCTGGTGACATTTTTTATTCTGCGTTTTATGTTTTGGCTAGTAGCTTAGTGATAATTCTATACATTTAATAATATTTGAAATGTTTAAAAAATATATCAGAATTGCATTTATTTATTTATTTATATTATACGTGTATCGAGATAAGATTATTTCTTTGTAATTGCATTAGTAATAAAATATTTTTTAATAATTGAGACTTTATTTATTTAAAACAAGATAAAATTTTACTCGGAAACGCTTAATAATGTCATAAACATTATATCTTAAATTTCTTAATATTTATAAAAGATTATGTCAATTCTAAAATTACGAAATTTAAAAAAATATGTGTAGCAAGATATGGTAATGTTTACATGCATTATTTTAGAATTTTAAACTATTTTCAAAGCTAAGAATAGTATATTGTGCGACTAGTGGGAGAAAGAGGAGATACCTCGAGTGTGGATTTTGCCACACGAGCGTAGCGAGTGCGGTAAAACACACGAGTGGAATCTCCTCTTTCGATCAATAGTCGCACACAATATTTTGTTCAACTACCGCAAGAAATATGTCATTTCGTGGCTCTGCTGAGCGTGGGCGAAATAATGGGTGACCTGATTGATTGACGAAACTATCAACACTTGCGTAAACGTTCCCCGTAATGAACGTAGTGGGCGAAATGGCATTTCGCCCACTCTCTACGTCTACAGTCAGAGAATTCATTATTTCGCCCACTCTCAGTAGAGCCACGAAATTACATATTTCTTGCGGGTGTTGAACAAATAATATTATATTTTAAAATTGCGATTTAATGTGTCATATAGTTGTTTATCTTTATTAGTTGCGTTTATTTTCTGTACCAACTGCCAGAATTATTCTGTTCGGTGCACAGTGGTCCGAATTTGAAACGGAACTATTTTTTTTCTTCATCAAATTGTCTCTTAAGCATTTTAAGAATCATTAATGCTGACTTTTTAGTACGATTGTCAAAGATAATAGAAGTTTATACATCTAGAACAATTAAGTATAAGACGCGAGGGGTGTGTTTGAATACCAACACGCCGAGCGTCTAGAATCCTTTGCATTCGTTTAAAAAATATTTGGATTTATGACTACTTAGCTGAATAAGGTTTTCACTGTTTATTGCGCTAAAATTAAAAAAAAAATGTTAACCACCAATGCTGAACAAACAAGGTACATAGTACTAATCAAACGTCTAACGTAATAAACCGTTATTAATTTAGTGATCATATTTATAGGATTGTAAAAAGTACGTATTTCGCGTTAATGGTCTAGGATTTTCGGTAAAGAAACGTGACTGTAATCTATACTTCTATACTATTATATTAAATTCTTTGTATGTATGTGTGTGTTTTAAAGACCACCAACAGCTAAGGTTATTTGGGCCTAGCACCAATTCATATTTTCAACTCATTATTTATTTATTTTTTATAATAAATTGAAAATCCAATTGACACTTTTACCAGCTCTCGGGCTAGAACCCGGGAACTGGGAACTTGTAATAGAGGAACCATAGCAACGCCATGTAAACAACAGCATTGCTACACGCTCGGCTATTCTCAAGCCCCTTTGTATGTGTGTGTGAATAATGGATGAATGTATGTTTGTAACAATGTATGTTGGAATTGATTTAACTTAAAATCTGTTTGACGGATTGTGATTTTGAATGTTTTATTCAACTTTTTAAATTAATTTTTGAGTTAATTAATTAATTAAATTTTTAGTGGCTCTCTACTACTAACAAAACGTGACATTCTTTTGCATTTTAGCGTATTGGCGTAATCCTACTAACACCAGCTCGATTTCGTTTCGCAAGGGGGAGAGGAGTAATAAATCATAAATTCTTATCTCTGGAACTACTGATAATATTTTTAAAATCTACAAGTTTTTGCTTTTTTCCGCTTTGATCTCTACTCGAACCACTGTGCCGTGACGAATCACCGCACAGATGCAATAAGTCCACGCTTAAAACTATATAAAATTGCAAGGTAGTCAAAAAACCAAAAATAAAACTAGTTCTTTCGTTTTTTAAACGTTTTGGATGAAAAATATAAAAAATTTTGAAAGAAGTCTCAAAATCAGGTTATTCTTGGGGGCCGCCAAATTCAGACCAGTGGGCCACTACAGTTTTGTTGATTCAATCATATAAACCATTTTTTTATTTGTTTTACAAAATTAATTTCAAAGTTATAAATTATTGTTTACTTAGAAATTATTTTTTGTAATGCTAGTATTGCAGTTGAAAAGAGAGAGGAGAAATAAGTCTCATTTAGTAATTTATTTTTGATGTATCTTTCTACAAATAAGTACATCGAAATACTTAGGAAAAAATACATAAAGTAGAAACCTACTCGCTATTTAAAGGAAAACCTTATTAATTTTTATATACAGAGCGTACGTTTTGTGCGAACTGCGGAACAATCTTTATAAAAAAATTCGACTGATGACCAGTCCTATACTTCCCACCTAGTAAATATTTGCAAAAAATAAATAAATCCATTACTTCCCTACCATAGTAGAGGTGGGAAGTAATAAACACTCTTTTTTTATTCTTTGAAAAAAAGCATGGCCCTCTTTTTTGTTTAGTGATCTACTGATGGCTAGCTTAATATAGCAAAAATCATAGTTACCTTGATTTACGTACAATTTTTATTTTTTTTAGTAAAATATTTTTTTTCTCGAAAACTGTACATTTTAGAGAAAAAAAATATTTACATTTTTTTCATATTATAACATCTAGAATTCATTTATATTTTTTTTACTTATGTTAATACGTGACATTTAGAACGTTTTTTTAATATCTCAGGATCCACTGAACCGATTTGACTCAAAATCTAATCAGATCTAAGTTAAAGGCTGATAAATACAATAGAACAATCGGCATGGCCGTTATGTTGTTCCGTTTTTACAATATCGAAGGCGAAAAATTGTCCACACACATACACACACACACACATTCAGACATCAGTCAGAAAATGATCTTAAACGATTGCTAGGGTCTCAATACGTGAAGATCTGTTAAAATCTCGAAATGTTTTTTTCGGACTAAATCCATTACTTCCCTACCATAGTAGAGGTGGGAAGTAAAAATATATACGAGCATTTGAAGCAAAAAAGTTGACCTTAAAGTTGATGTTGAAAAAAAAAATTTTAATAGGGCCTATCTAGAATGATTTCTATTATTTTTTTAAATCGGGCAGGCTTGAGAATGGCCGAGCGTGTAGCAATGCTGTTGTTTACATGACGTGCTATTACAAGTCCCCAGTTCCCGGCTTCTAGCCCGAGAGCTGGTGTGTCAATTGGATTTTCAATTTATTATTAAAAAAAAATAATGAATTGAAAATATTAATTGGTGCTAGGCACAAATAACCTTAGCTGTTGGTGGTCTTTAAAACACACACGAAATCGGGCAACAAATAACGGAGTTATAGTTTGAGGCGTTTTTTACGAAACACCCTGTACGTCTATGTGTTTTTTTACAATATCGAATTTAATTTTCTTATGCCAGACAGATCATTTCTCAAACTCAAATCACTTAAGATTTTATTAAAGGAATGTAGGTACTTATTTTTTCTCTCGCTCCATCAATTCGTTTCTTCGAATGGAAGTTTATAATGCACTTACGGCTAGCAAGTCACCATTTACCCCATTATATATGAATTCAAGTGCTTATTTCTAACGACGAAAGGATCTCTTTTCAAGGACGATACAACTTACCAACTTATTTCATTCCGCCGTTCGCGTAAACATTTCATGTTTTTGTATTGATTTACTAGCCGTGTATCCGGTCCTAGCAGGACGGTTGTTTAAGCTTTAAATAATTTACGATTATAAAGCTCGATTTATACAGGGTGATTCCAAAGTTGACGTTATCCTTTCACTAGCGAATAGGGCTTCAACAAATAAGATTTTTTTTCCTTTGGCGCTTTTTCGAAATATCAACATCAACGGAGATACAGGGTGTCAAAGTTTTATTTAAAAAATTAAAATTTATTAATAACTGGCAAACCACTTGAGATATTTAAGAAAAATTTTGTAGGTGTCAATAGTTACGGGGGAGGGAAATTCTTCATTAAACAAAATATTTTTGGGTTGACCAGTGGCGCGCGTAGAAAAAAAACTGATTTTTCTAAAAATAAAAATTATTATTGAATTTCTTGTTTTCGAGTAAAAAAATAAAAACCGTTTTAATGGGCACCTAAAATTAAGTTTTGAATACATGCATATGTATTTTATTTTTTTACAAAATTTTTCTTAAATATCTCAAGTGGTTTGGCAGTTAGTAATAAATTTAAATTTTTTAAATAAAACTTTGACACCCTGTATCTCCGTTGATGTTGATATTTCGAAAAAGCGCCAAAGGAAAAAAAATCTTATTTGTTGAAGCCCTATTCGCTGGTGAAAGGATAACGTCAACTTTGGAATCACCCTGTATTATGCGGTCAGACACGATGCGGGAACCGTTTCCGGCGAGACAAACATTTTTACATGCATTTCAAATACGAGTATTGATACGTATTTCAACAGACGGGATCCGCTACAAGTATAAATATTCGTATTTGAAATGCATGTAAAAATGTTTGTCTTGCCGGAAACGCTGCGTTCCCGCGCCGTGTCTGACCGGATAATATAAATCGAGCTATTACTTATAATACTAACAGCCCGGTCCGGCTTCGCCCGGGTGCTATGATATGAATTTATGATTTTTATACTAATACATTACATACTCGTTTCGCTCGTTCGCTCCAGTTATTATAGCTTATGTCTTAGAGCAAAGTATCATCTATCGAACAGTGAAAAAAAAATGAAATCGGTTCATTAATTTCCGAAATTACTTCTGATTTTCATCCGGACTAAGCCGGGCCGGCCAGTTATTATAGCCTATGTCCTAAAGCAAACACCTATCGAACAGTGGAAAAAAAATGAAATCGGTTCAGTAATTTCTGAGACTATTTCTGATTTTCACTCGGGCGAAGCCGGGCCGGCCAGTTATTATAGCCTATGTCCTAAAGCAAAATATCACCTATCGAACAGTGAAAAAAAAATTGAAATCGGTTCAGTAATTTCTGAGACTATTTCTGATTTTTACCCGGGCGAAGCCGAGCCGGCCAGTTAATATAGCCTATGTCCTAAAGCAAAATATCACCTATGTGTAACAGTGAAAAAAATTGAAATCGGTTCAGTAATTTCTGAGACTATTTCTGATTTTCACCCGGACGAAACCGGGCCGGCCAGTTATTGTAGCCTATGTCTTAAAGCAAAATATCACTTATCGAACAGTGAAAAAAAATTGAAATCGATTCAGTAATTTCTGAGACTAATTCTGATTTTTACCCGGGCGAAGCTTGGCCGGCTAGTTATTATAGCCTATGTCACACAAATGAATTATTAATTGTTGTGTTGAAGACGCTAATAACCTGAGTTGTCGACGAGTTTTTAATCTACAATAATAATAATTATTCGGCAGCAATTGGGTTAAGATAAGGTGTCAAAACTGACATATATCATTTGATACGAGCGAAGCCGCGGGTACCAGCTAGTCTTAAACATTGCTATCGATGTTTGAACTCCCACCCAGACCCAACTCGACATTTATATATTGGATATAATCTATAATCTATATTCTGTATACAGTGCATATTAATATAGATTATTATTAATATAGATTAAAAATTGCATATATATTACGTCCCTGAATTTAAAAATTGCATATATAGGCAATTTTTAAATTCAGGGACGTAATTCCTATGGTATATCGATTTCCTTGACGAACAATTTGTCTAGTAGATGTTCTTTTTTGTTTAATTTTTTTTAAACTGAATAATTTTTTTGCCATACCCACTACAAACTAGCTACTTTCGATGCATGTATACCGGCCTGTATTGGGTCATTTAACAGCCAGACTTGCAAAAGTGTTTCCATTACATAACAAGTGTGGTAAATAAACGGTTGCATAGCAAGTTCTGTTTATTCGCTCTATCCCTGCTATTACATACTCATGGCCTGCTGTCAATGTAAAGATGGCGACGCAAATGAACTGTCAAATTTTTTTTGAAAATACTGAAAATGTAGATAGTTTTACATACTGTCACAACTCGTCAGTGATAAACCGCATTACGACACTAGAAATACAATCTGCTGTAATTTTTCTAAAACTAAATAATTTTTTTATTAATCTTTAGCTCTTGTTTTTTATGTGTGAAGATTATTTTATGACTGAGTTACCAATTGTTTTTGTGTAGCCATTTGTTTTATTTTGACGACCCTTACCCTCTCCTTCGCTCTCGTTGTGGCGTTAATGTCAATTTTTTTGCTACTGCTCAGCCACCTTTAGTAGAAGCTGCATATAGATTGTCGATTATAGACGCTCGACAGCTGAGTGTGTTTCGAAAACACTTTCAACGCACCTTCCTGTTATCTAACCCATTCCGTGCATACATGCATGCAAGTAAAGTAGCTATTTTATAGTGAGCATTTTAAAAAAGTTTTTTTGCCATACCCACTATAAAATGTCTACTTTACATTGGTGTATGTATGCATGCAGACAGGTGCAAGGTCATTTATTGAAGTCGAAATTTTAGTTCATGATAGCGGCGTTGCAATCAGGAAGGCAAAGTAAAAAAAAACAAAGAAAGCATTTTGATTGAAAAGAGATAAAAGATCATAGAAAAGCCGTAAGCCAACGAGAATGCTCTAGCAAATTTAAAAGCTGTTCATTTCTTTTTTTCACATGTTGGTTATCTATCTTGCATTAGCCTTCCTGATTGCAGCGACATTATCATGAACATTTTGACTTCAATAAGGATTGCCCCAACTCTACTGCCATATCTATACAATCGTGGGGCTTGAGAATGGCCGAGCGTGTAGCAAAGCTGTTGTTTACATGGCGTTGCTATGGTTCCTCTATTACAAGTCCCCAGTTCCCGGGTTCTAGCCCAAGAGCTGGTAAAAGTGTCAATTGGATTTTCAATTTATTATTTAAAAAAAAAAATAATGAATTGAAAATATGAATTGGTGCTAGGCCCAAATAACCTTAGCTGTTGGTGGTCTTTAAAACACTATTTAACAATTTTTTTATACGATCGTGTCCTATACTCGTATTTATGTCTTTATCTTTTTTTACACGCTAAATTTAGTAGCAGTGCTAAAGCTAGCCCCGACCGTCTAAATTTAATACGGACCTGTACGGTGACGGTGTATCTACGGGGAAGGACAGGCTGGGAATGCATGCAGCGAAGCGAGTACTGTAGATCACGTGACCGATTATTAGGGTATATAAGGCTGGAAAATCCATTGCGACTTGCGAGTCATTATCAAATTTGAAATTGTCTTGAAGTGTTCAATTTAATAGCATATACTAAAATAGTGTGCCAGTGTGGACGCGAACGCCAATTTACCAATTAATAAAACAATATTTTCAAAATAATTTTTCTCGCTCGTAATTTTGAAAACCATCAACCAAAGGTAAGCCGATCTTGATTCTATTTTTAATTTAATTTGCAAAGATATTTGTTACCTGAAAATTTATACAAAATATTTTTTATTTTAAAAATATTTAATAATTTATATTAGAAATCGTGTCCATCGTGATTATAGTAAAATTAATTTTATTATATTTATTAATATTTAATAGTTATTTTTGAATTGTTAAATCAAAGTTTTTTGTATGCTTTTTAGTGTATTTGCCATATGGCACATACACTATTGGCGTCGGTTGGATGGCGGGACCTAGGGGTCGGACCAAAATTTCTCGACGTTTCATAACCTCCTGAACACTTTGGCACCATTTTTGGAAATGTCTATTTATATATGTATATATATATATATATTTACATCTACATAACTATATTGGTTCCTTCCTATATATATATATATATATTTATATATATATATGTATATATGTGTGTACGGGCTATAACTTTCGAAAGAGTTAATTGATTTTGACGAAATTTGGTAGGCACGTTGGAATCCATCACCGCACGAAGCCTATTTAAAATGGGCCCAATCGGACCATTTTAAGGGTAGTTTTTAGGGGTTGAAAAATGTTTTTGGGCCCAAAAATGCCGAAAAAATTCTCAGAATCGTTTCAAAATTGAAATTTAACCCTTTAGTAACGATTAAAATATGCTGCTAAAATTTTAATAAAATCGGCCCGACAGGACCGGACTTATAAATTTTATAAAAACACTAGTTTGCGGAAAGTGCTTTACTTACTGAAGGGTGTATTTAATTTGGTACCGAGGTTGCATTGATAAAAATATTGAAATTAAGAAAAAAAATATTATTTTAAAGGATGTATTAAGGGGTTAAATTTTTTATTTTGTTCAAAAACAAACTTAAGTTCACATAATAAAGCCACAATTATTAGCAAATACACTAAATTGTCGGCAGGGTTTTGGCACTGCGACCCGAGTTTTTTAATATTATATTCCCCTAAAAATTACAATGTTTCTTTATTATACCGGGTGCTGATTTGCTTTGCGGATAATAGGAATTTTACATGTAAAATCATGTTTATGAATTTTCCTGCTTCCCTATATATTTTAGTGAAAAAAAAACAAATACAAACTTTGTTCATAATTAAAAACTCTACCTGACACGTATGTTTGCTAATTACCAATATGCAGCTTTTAAATACAAAATAATTATGATTAAGTTTAAATTAAAAATATTTTATCCGAATAGCCATGATTTTGTTTAAGTCATGGCTATTCGAATAAATTATTTTTAATTTAAACTTAATCACAGTTCCTTAATAATTATTTTGTGATTAAAAGCTGCATATTGGTAATTTGCAAACATACGTGTCAGGTAGAGTTTTTAATTATGAACAAAGTTTGTATTTGTTTTTTTTTCACTAAAATATATAGGGAAGCAGGAAAATTCATAAACATGATTTTACATGTAAAATTCCTATTATCCGCAAAGCAAATCAGCACCCGGTATAGAGATTTTTTTATTGGAAAAGGCAGCCAAATTACCTACATAATTCGACATTATTTAAAAAAATCATTTATCAACCTATGTTAGTATGTTTATTATTTTTTTATTTAATTAACGTTTACGAATTTTTAAATTGAATGAATCTTAAATTAATACAGTTGAAAATGTGTCTAAAATTGCATATTTCAAATTAACTTTGAAACTACGTTGTTATTGATTGAAGGTGTCTTGAGCTTAAATATAATATATAAATAAATATAAATCATAATAAAATAATAAAATTAAGAAAAATCGCAGGATAATGGACAAAATATTTGATTTATTAAATGTACAACATTTCGTCTATAGATTTAGACTTTTTCAAGTAGATACATAAAAATAACAATATTTATGAAAATTAATATTAATATACTAACCATAGCAGTTAACATAAGATAGGGTACATAAGACAAAAACATGGTAACATGGTAACAAATTATATTGAATTTTTAAAATTTATAGTAAACATAATAGTGGGGCCGCCAAGCGACGAATCCAACTTCAACCTTGCATTTTGTGATAGAGAGATGCCACTCGGTACGAATGTTGGTCGGACCCATATCTTCATTTTAAGAGGTGAAGGCATTTTGGGCCCCGCGACCGGGCCCCTAGACAGGGTGGTTGCGTAACTTTCAGGGGCAAAACGCCTGTAACTCAGCAACCGCTCCTCGCACAGCCCTGGGGGTAGTCTCATTGGAATCAGCGCACTCAACTTCATACGAGACGGCCCTCAGACTAACTCCTAAATCTCCACCAGCCCGCGTAT